>QJPP01003027.1:0-325724 GCA_003996215.1 Jaltomata sinuosa | reverse complement strand
GTCAGCTAGGCTCTGAACATACAGATTTCCCAAACCATAATGCTACAAAGACTTGGATCATTTACGGAACAACACAGGAAATCATAACTGATGCGATAAGTCCCCAAAGGTAGTACTGAAAATGACAACTACCTCGATCCCTCCCCAATAGGAATTCTGACCTCGGACCAATCGAAGAAAAGCTGCTGCAATCTATAGTTAGTCGAATCATGTAAACACACACAAACCCAAACAACTCTCAATCGTCACCTCCGCTAACTACTAAAACACATAAGCACGAACAAAGAGTCATCACCCTCCTTTGCAAAACCCAACAAAACCCTTTCCAAGGAAACACCGAACCTAACAAGCTCTCTCTCAAATGCAACTTGGAGCTATTCCCTTAGCTCCCACAACTCCTACCGGTAACACTTGATACGACGGAATGAGGGTAGGCCGAATGCCTAACTCAACCAAAAAAATGCTACAATAAAAAATCCAACTGCAAATCCATAATTCCATAGTCAAACCTCAGTCACGACACTACAACCAACACTTAGCCAAACAGATAAATCCAAAACCCAACCATAATATCATACTCAAACTCGATTATATCATCGGGAACTGGGGAGGGCAGAAAGAAACTCATTTAGACTTAGAACAGAAGGAACCACGAAAACAAACCATACCTTCTAACTTACCAAACCCAACACTAAGGAAGGTCAATTCAGATCACCTGAGAAAAAAAAACCAACCAATGCTCATCAGTATAACCAACACCACCCGACTTAAAACATGAGTTCAAACTCCGGCACTACCACCGATACCACACCATACTAAAAGAATGACTCCTAGAACATGATAGATAACGGCCTAGGAAACAACCACCTAAGGCCGCTAGACAAAAGAAAACACTCAGCTCAATCCTAGAACCACGACTAAAACCAGAAATAAAGCTAACAAGACCTTCCCACGAGTTAAAACCCCAGGTAGCCACCTCACAAGGTTAACACACCCTATCCACTACTAAAGAATTCAACTACTGAAAACTCAGATACATACACCCTAAAATCACAAGTACTACCATAGGATGGAATAAATAAATCTATAACTGATCGAAAGGCCGCTATCCAACACTATAAGAAGATAGCCTACGCTAGAGCACCTACAGTCCCGATAGGCGTCCGTACACCCGAGGAACTCACATAAGAGCACACAATCCCTCCGACATCCTATACTATCGGAGCGCACACTGAACAACCAGCAAACAAGAATTCAAACACAATATGAATGATATGATGGAACTAGGTGTGATCGTAGTGCTGTATGCACCTCCCCCGGCACTCGCAGCTCGTGGCCCTAGTTTGGATTGGCAAGATCCATGCACGTATAAGTTACCACATACAAAAATTGAGAGATCTCAAAGCATAATTACTCAGAGTCTATCCGGGTCTAAAATAGTAAACCATAAATCTCAGACCCCTATATAGGGTGCCCAAAGTGTATCCGAGACTAAATTTGTAGTAAAAGCATATCTAGCACTACATCACAGCCGAGCCTAGTATCAGTATGAAAATCGATAATAAAATCATCATAATGCTCCTTTTTACTCTAAGAAAATCCATAAAGTCAGTTTCAAATCCCTTTTATAATCATTTTACCAAAAATGGGCCCTTAAGGCCATGCAAGTTTTATAAACCATTTATAGTAGGCCCGTAGCCAAAACAGTAGTAAAATATACAGGAAATCCTTTGCATGAATGATATGATTGCAAATAGACAATATCCCAATGACTCACAATTAACCTATCAGCCCTGCACAGGCACAATCAGCTCTACAACATACATAACCAACCTAAAATCACAACTCGATGTCCGAGAATTGCATACATTCCCAAATATTCCTCCATCTATGGTCCAAAGGCATATATAAAGGCCACCAGAGGCCATAAGTGTGATACTACAACTAAAGTAAGAAATAAGACAGCGGAAGAAACGGGAAAGGTATGGGGTGCCAACCTAGAATACCTAACCCAAGAATGCCAATTAATACAATCATAACTGATAAATGCAAAGTGTAAGGTAGGGGAAACCGTAACCTTAGGGTGTTGCCCATACCCGTGGTACAGATACACCCTCTGGAAGACTCGGAGTCCAAGCCATGGTGCCCTAAAAAACTGCGGTAGCCATATATTATACCAAAATTTGGGATAGCCCCAAACCCCTCTCTTAGCCGAAGTGGTAAGCCTACACTCTAAAATCCCAGGGTTGAAGGAAGCACTAAAGTAACAGGCATAGAAGCCTCATCGTTGCCCATTGTCGTACTCGTCCTAGGTTTCTGAGGAGGAATGAAACAACTGAAGTTTTAGAAGTCAATAGGAGCAAAGATGCATGATCAGGAATTAAACAACATGGAATCTTTCCTAGGAATATCCTATAGCCTCTCGTAGATAGGATACAAACGTTATTGTACCGATCCACGAGACTCTACTAGACACTTGATCTTGTACTGGCGAGATAGGTGAACCTAGAGCTCTGATACCACTCTTTCATGACACAAAACCAGGTCATGATGACACCTATATAACCCTCCTAGTAGGAAAGCCAAACCTAACGATGCGGAAGACAATAAAGTAGTTAAAGTAAGGAAAAGCAAAAGACATAAATAAAAAGACAGGGCCAATAGCATATATACATACCATCGTACAAAATATACATAAGAAGGCCCTAAAGTGACCAATGAGACAAAACAGACTCGAGAACCAACCCAGACCTGGTGTCACTAGTACAAGAGCAACTAAAGTAAGGAGTAGCTATACAACCGACTCTGTCTATTCAAAACAAAATATAGACAAAATATACAAGATAGAAAGCATGTAAAGTCTCCAAAAGTACCGGGAGCTCACCGCGATCTGAACTTCGACAGGCCTCGAACGACAGAGAGGTCAGTGAGGGTGGCTCATACTAGGTGCTACATTAGAAAAAGATGTAGAGTGTAGTTTGAGTACCAAGACAATGTGTACTCAGTAGGAATCATAGACCGACCGAGTGCAAAAAGATAATATATAAATGATAAGATATAGGAAAGCAGTAAAAATACAAGGATCCACCTAAATCTAGTTATAAAGCCAAAAACGAACAACCAAACCAAAAAAAAAATGAAGTAGTAACAAGATCAACTCAAATTAGCCAACATCGAAACGCACCCAAAGCCAATGCAATGTGATGCAAAAATAATGTAATGTATGAATGTATACAAGTCAAACTCGGTATCTCGTACACGGGCGCTCAGGATGAAACATCAAGCTTATCAGTAGATGCATAAAAGTAAAACCAGAGATAACACATCGGGCGCCCGAAATTTAACCTCGGACTCATCAGCGTATGCATAAAAAGTAATATTTTTCATTTTTCCTCCCAAAAATCCATAACAATTCCAAATCAATCCTTTTAAAAGCCTAAAGATCATGAAAAACTAATAATTGTCAAGTGTAGGACCAAAAGGCCTTAAAATCACTCTTTTCAGTATCGATAAGCATGATAATGCAGTATGAGCATATAAATTTCAATATTCAGAGAAAACACGCACAACAAGGCAAAAATTGCACCCTCCAAATCAAGAAAACTGACCTGGGACTCCATCCAAACCCAAGCTATGGCCTGGGGCCCATAGTTATATATTATGGTAGAATAACATGAAAAGATACCATAAATAAAGCAAACAACATCGAGAATCTCTACTCTACCTCTAAAACCTCCTAAAAGCATACTAAGGATTCTATACTAGCCATAAAGATACTACAAGCTCCTAGGCTAAGGATAACATAACAGTTCTAAACTAAAATCCAAAATGGCCAATTAAAGTGACAAATAGGATTTAAGACTAAATCTATCTAATATCCAACCTAACATTCCAGTAACATATAAATATATATAATCTAACTAAACTCACTCTTGAAAGTAAACCATAACTTACCTCGGGGCCGAACCGCAAACATGAACCGTCACTCGTGTGCTTTCCCCTTCCGAATAGCCTCAAAAAGCTGTCACACTATCAAGAATATAATCTAGGTGTCAATACGAGAAGAACGACACCCATATTGCTATACGGAAAATTGGGCCAAAAATTGGGCTGAAAAATGACCCTCGAAGCCCGTGCAATGCAACAGAAAATAATATTAACAATTATGTCCACGTTGAATTTAGAAATCCATGTTCAAAATTTGTGCGCAAATGGAGTTCGTTTCGGGGCTCAAAACAGCCCAGAAGTACTATTAATTCATGAGAACAAAAGTGGAGAATTGCAATTTTCAAGGGAGGAAACATACCAATTTGGAAGCAAGAATCGATCACGTACTAGAACTACAGCTACCATGGACAAACAAGATCGCCAACACATCTTTAACCCAAGAAAAATCAAGCTTGTAAGAGCCTCAACAATAGATGTTTTCAAGCTAAAAGAGAAGAACAAGGCTTGAAGAAGAAGAAGCTTACCAACGATAAAGGAGCGAGATTAACGATAATTTGGAGAATTCCCATGAACCCACACTGTTCTTGAGTAATTAGAGTTAAGAATAATGAAGTTAGAGTTGAAAGAAGTGAAAGAAATGAGTTAAAAATCGTGAAAAACAAGAATTTAAAAGGGCTGGCCGCAGGCTGGCGCCGTGGGCCTGACCTGCAACAAAAATCAGCAGTTTTCCAAACTTCTCCGGGGCATTTTGGGAATGATCGGAACCCAATTCTCACAAACCAATAGAGCTATTTGAGTGAAAATGACATTCTGGACTCAGCGAAATCAATGAATTTACAATGGAGGTCGTTTTAAGAAAAAGTGGGCCCCGTGCCCAAGATTAACTTGAAACTCAATACCCCAAAACAAGTCCAGAAGCCACGGGACCCTAATTAGAGGTTCTCCTAATCCAAATTCAACATTCCAGAGCTAATAGCACTGGCAAAATTTTAATTCGAGGCCGTCTTCTCCGAATGTTGACCAAAGTCAACCCTACCAGCCAAACTGGCTTGAAAACACAGAAAGCAACACAAAATCAAACTGAAAGCACTCAGACCTAGACCAATGATCCTACTAGACCAAAATCCCCGTTTTGGAGTCAATGAAACTGTCAGAATTTGATTCTGAGCATGTTTATCAAGAAAGTTGACCAAAGTCAAATATTTTTTAAGTTCAAGTTCTAAAACAGGAAAGTGGTCATAACGACCTAAAGAATGGACTAGACACCAAACCGTCAGTCCCGATAAGTCATAAATGACATGTACCCACTAAGGAAAAGCTCAAAATACGGAAAAAGCACAAAAAATAGGAAAATGACCGGGAGGGTCATTACAAGTCTAATCGCAATAGACGATTAGGTTTGGAAATTTTGGGGAGTTATGGTACTGTAGCTAGGGATGAATGATAGACGTATGGAAGTACACATATATGTATATAATTAGTGTGTAGACTCAATTTTGGTGGAATGTGCACTCCTAAAATATATATTTGATTATTTGGTCCTCAGACATACTTGTATCCGATGAATATAATTTGATAAGGTTTTGTATGTATGACATGTTAATTGGAGTTGAGACTTATTTTAGTACATGTATGTGGTTGAATTACTTAACTTGTGATTGGTCTTTGGACATGTTTGAAATGTGAATGTTTTCTGTTATGCTTGAATGAATAAGCTAGGGTTACATGAATTGATGCATGAACTGAGATGAACAAATGTAAGTGTTATTTAGTGCACCGTATATATCATGAGAGATAGGTTTGAGAACCATAGGTGAATTGACATTTTCACTTATTCTGGGGTCGAGTACCGTGCCAGTACAAGTGATATTTTTACTTATTATGGGATCGGGTACCACGCCAATACAGGTTGATATTGTTACTTATTATGGGGTCGGGTACCATGATGGTACATGTGGTATTTTTACTTATTATAGGATCGAGTACCATGCCAATACAAGTTGATATTGTTACTTATTATGTGATCGGGTATCATGCCGGTACATGTTGATATTGTTACTTATTATGAAATCGGGTACCACGCTGATACAGGTTGATATTATCACCTATTATGAGATTGGGTATGACGCTGGTATGGATTGATATTGCACCGATGGAAAATGGTTCCATCGGGAACATGAACCCTGGTGTGCCCCCTACATGTAATGATTAGTTGGACAAGAATAAGACCCATTAACATGTGTATACATTCTTTCTTTTATCATTGCATTATTTCATGGTCAGTGATGGTGAGATGGTATTATGCATTAAAATGAGACTAAAAGTAATAGTTGTATTGATGAGAGGTAGATGGACATAGATTCCATGTGTGGTGACTATTGGAAGTGAATTCTTTTGTATTCTTGTGATGGTATTCGGTGACTTAAGTGAGCTTGATATTACTATTTGTTGATTGCATATGATTTGAGTATTTCATGTGATTTGATGCTTATTGATGTCTGATTTATCTTGGTTAGTTTATTTGATATCTATTGGTGGCTACTATGTACTTGACTATGATATTCGATGTCTATGGGTTACTGTTAGACTTTTGGTAGCTATACTTAATATGCAATCATGAATACGTGTTGATGTGCTGAATGGCAATACTAGAACGACTGTCATGACCTAAAAACTCAAGTCGTGATGACACTTACTATAACCCACCAGGAGATAAGCCAAACCCTTATCCCGAAACTACAAGTAATGGGCAAACATGAGAACAAAACAAAAGTGGAAGTACAATAATAAAAACAGAAGATAAACTGAACAAGCATAAATATATAGGGAGGGAAGAGAACAAAACATACAAGATTTCCCCCAAGACATGGTGTCAGTCGGTATAGGAGCTTCTATAACATAGATATGCTAGCTAAATATAATAAATACAAAACAGCCTGCGAAAGTACAACAGAAGACTAGTCCAAAAGTAGAGGAAGGTGGATAAACTCTGATCGCCAAGAGCTCACCTTGTATCTTTGGTCAACAACTCTACATGAGGACAACGTCAATGGAGATATCTTGTACTAATATCTGAATTAGGAAAAAGATGCAAAAGTGTAGCATGGTACCCAGTAGGCATCATAGGCTGACTGAGCTCAAATAAGATATAAGAATAACAAAATGCGAATATATAAAACCAAGGGTAAGAAAGAGGGGTCAGAAGGAAATAACTGGTCATAACTAGATAATAAGGAGGATTACGAGTACATAACACAGAAGTCATAAGGCAATCATCTAGCTATAACCTAGCTTGACCCCCATAAGCTCGGAAGGTTCAAATAATAAAGAACGCTAACTACAAACCAAGCTACGATAGTAAAGATGTGCGAGGAACACCATGATATGCAATATGAAATGAGTGCAGTGAGATATGGACAATGCAGTAATGAGTAAAACCCTGAGTCATCTCACGGGCCACCGGAGCTCATCAATAAATACTGTGATGGCCTTTCCGGTCATCTTCGCATTTATGTATTTGTTGTACTGTTAGAGCTTTTTTGTAGTGACCCCAAGTTATTTATGACTTGATGGGATCAGTAGTTCGATGCCCTGGTCATTCATTTGGTCGTTTTGGCCGTTTGCTTATTTTAGAGCTTAAACTTAGAATATCGTTGACTTTAGTCAACATTCTTAGCTAACATGCTCAGAATTGAATTATGATAGTTATGTTAGCTCTAGAGCATTGAGTTTGGTCTAGATGGACCTTTAGTTAAGGCCTGAGAACTTTTAGTATGGGTTTTGTATTGTTTTCTCAGTTTTCAGGCCATTTGGAGTTGAAAGTGTAACTTTGGGTGAATTTCGATGCTCAGAGTGTCGGATTCAAAATCCGACAATTCCATCAGCTTCAGAATGTTGAGTTTGGGCTAGAAAGGTGGTTGGTTCGGGTTCTGGGTGATCCAGACTCATTTTGAGCCTTTGAATTCCTTTTCGTTAGTGTTGACTTGGGTCAACATTTCTCCTAAACGACCTCGTATAGAAGTTTTGTCGATTCCATTGAGTCTGGAACGTCGTTTCCACTCTATTAGCATTATTGATTTTTGAATATTAGGTTCCGATTATGCTCGGAATACCCCGAAGAGTTTTCAAAAATTGCAGAAAAATAGTTGCAGGACAGCCTTCAGCGCTAACGGCGCCTAGGCAGCGCGAACGCGCTGGCCTATGGCAAGCCTTCAGCGCCGATGGCGCTGGCCATTTTCCAGCAGCTATAAATTTCTGACTTTTTCATTTTTCCAGCATTCTTTCTCCATCTTTCTCACTCTAAAACTCAAATTCCTCTCTATCATTTTGCTCTAAATCAATTATAAGCTTTGGGGACTCAATTGTTCGTGGATTTTCCGTAGTCCTTCGTCTTTTGGTAAGATTCTTCCTCCTTGAATTTCCTTAATTCCACCATTGTTGCCACTTCCTAAAGCTTGAAATTTCCTTGTGGATTCTGCCCATCAAGCTGGTTCATGCTCGTAGGGGTGGTGAATTATCCGTCTTGGCTCGAAATTCCATCTTCGTGGTAAGTAATCCTTGCCTAATTTCCATTTTTATTGTTGAAATTGCATTCTTTATACCCCAACCTTTGCAGGCTATTTTGGCACCCTTCCCTTGGCCATTTGTGCTCAAATTTGGAGCATGCCTTCTTGGCATCATTGGGCTCTTCGTGGTTCTTTTCGTTTTTGGTTTCGGGTGTGGGCCTCGCAAGCCCGCTTTTGACCTTGATTTCGACCCGGCTACAATTGTAGCAATATGGGTATCATTACACTTATTTTAATATTTTATTTATGTTTATGATAGTGGGATTGTCATTTGGGATCTCTTAGAGTGATTCGGGATTGGACGTTGTTGTTCGGGAAGCTTGTTGTCGGACGACAAGTAGGTTACGGTCTAAACTACTAGACTTAGCATATATCGGGTAAAATTGTACTAGTTTACGTCCTTGGGTTGGGTTATTAGTTTGGTACCACAGACCTTGACCGCTTTTCTATGATCTGTCCCTTTTCTTTCCTCCGTTGTGTGTAGTACTCTTATTACTTGATATTATTACCCTTGTGGTCCTGTGAGGCCTTGTTGACTCTGGAACGTAGATGGTGGGATTATTTGGAATGTCTGCGAGTCCCGAACATAGAAATATCCTTTTAGGCTGGTTATGCTTGCTGAGTAGCTTCGGAGCCTGTGCAGGGCCGTAAGACTGATTGTGAGCTGCGGGGCGGCTATCTGTGTTTGATCATATCATGTCCATGCATATAAAGAGATTTTACCCATGTTTTACTATGGTTTTTGGCTTCGGGCCTACTGGGACTGTTTTTCTAAACCTTGCATGGCCCATGGGGCCTATTTTGGTAAAAATGATTTAAAAGAGTTTTGGTACCATTTTTATGGATCTTCTTGGGGTAAGGGAGTCTTAAAGGATATTTGATCACTAGTTCAACTTACACTGGACTCAACGGGGTTGAGGGCTAGGCTTATTTACTACAGCATCCGAGGTGTTGCTAGACTAGGCGGGGCCGAGTGCTAGAGCTATTGGGCTTACTGTTTTAGACCTGGATACCCTCCAGGCAGATTTACTTGAGGATTTGTTTTGAGATTGGGGAATTTAGTATGTTGGTCGGGGGCCTCTATGGACCTTGCCATTCTGGACCAGAAGCTATGAGCTGCGGGTACCAGAGAGAGGGTATACAACATAGTAGAGGTATACGGGTGCGTCCTTTCATGGATCCTATCTTCTGGGCCTTATACGTTGTCAGAAGCAGGTGACATACTGTACTACTATCACTCTTGTTTTAGCATGGCATCATATCATTCATTGTTTGAGGTACCACCCTTGTTTGCTATTTGTTGATTGTACGCTCCGATAGTATGGGATGCTGAAGGGTTTGTTTTCACTTGTTTACGTTCCCCGGTTGTATGGGCGGCCGGGGTACTATAGGTAGACTCTGGTTATTTTATCACGGATATGAGTATTGGAATTGGATACTGCTAGGGGTTATCTTCTAGATTTGAGATTGGTATGCTTTGGCTGGTTACTAATTCTTGTTTTTCGGGCATGTCTACCTTTATTCTTCTCTCCCATACTTTATACTTGAGGTTACCAGTATACCATCCATTTTTAGAACTTATGCTTATATATACTGTTATTGCGAGGATCTCAGGTGCGTTATTCTTACTTTCACCTGTGCCTGTGTGTATATATATCTTACTTGCTAGCCTTGTATATTGCTTTCTGTTGTCTTCCCTCTAGGCTAGTTCTTGTGTACCTTTTCATTGATTTCTGTGACTGTTTACTTCTATTCTATCTGCTATTGCTCTTTTACCTTATATGTGCTCAGTCAACCTATGATACCTATTGGGTATCTTATGCTTTGCATTTGGTGCTCACCCTACCCTCTGCATCTTCTGGTGCAGATCCTAGTGTGGGCCATCGCCGTTAGAGCGCCGGAGACTCGTGCGGGGTGCTATTTTTCTATTATCCAGGCTGAGGGTGAGCTCTTGGCGTTCAGAGCTTGACTTTAGTTTATCCTTGATGTATTTCGTACTCTTATAGTTCCGGAGATATTATGTATATATTACTTTTGGACCTTTGTACTCCTGATGTAGTTCGACTCTTATACGCTATGATACCAAGTCTTTTGGGTTGGTTTAGATTCTGCTTTGCTTATATCTCTCTTGTATGTATCTTCTTTTCCTTATGCCCTTGCTTCCGCTTATGTATCGAATCTTCCACTTGAACTGTTAAAAGGTAGCCCATTACTAACCATTTTGGGCTACGGGGATTGGTTCGCCTACTGGGGGGTTGTAGGTGCCATCATGACCGAGAAATCAGGTCATGACAAATACAATCCCATAATAACTGGAATATCCTCGCAGGCCGCTGGAGCTTATCCATACATACCATGAAACATAATCAAAGATTAATCAAAGAAAACCCAGAGTATTCTCATGGTCCGCCAGAGCTTATCTATATATATGAACACCGCAAAGTAAAACCTCGTATGTACCCAAGGGGTCATCGAAGCTTATCAATATGCCAACAGATCAATGGAAAAGTAAGGTCCAGAGCGGTATCTCGGACCAAGTGCATAAATACTAGTATTTTCTGACTCAAAAATCAGTAAAATAATAAGGTACGATTCCTCCTCAGTAACACGAGTTTTATAGTAAAAGAATTTATTTCCCCTTTTTGATAACTAAAATTAGTGACTATAGTAGGATGCTTTCCTCGGAGATCGAATCATTCAAAAAAGAGGTATTTTGGATTTAAAAGTTAACAATTAGCATAAACCAGTGAAAATCAATCCAATTTAAAAACCACTAGTTGAAAAAGAAGAATTTCTTTATTTGTCCGCTGAGCCATTTATTCCCCATCAAATCGTACCATAACCCAAACATATGCGAAATGGATGAAAATGAACCAGCTATAATGCATATATAGATACATGTAAATGCACACAATTACACCAATATAAAAGGATTCACCCTTCATATCAAGATTGTACTAACCTGGAATCTGGCCAGCCCAAACCACGGCCTCCGGCCTACAAATCTTCATACCATAACGAAACATAGAAAAATAACGCAATAAGAACAACCAGAACACCAAGGAAGAAACTACTCTACCACGAGCTATGCCCCAACGAATACTAAGGCTGCCTATTCTATAGTAAGTGCTAGTTGGAGTTGTTACACTAGTTACCAACCCCCAAGGAACCCGCCTAAAGTAAGAACTAACTGAGGCTAAGCTAAGGCACACAACTAAACCAAACTTATGCAAAGCATAAATCATACTAACCTGGAGTCCAGCCAATCCAGCGTCTATGGCATCAGTCCCATAAGTATATGATAAATGAAAATATAATGCAAGCAAGAATAATAAATATAAAAACAACGTCAACATCTACTTTACAAAATAAACCTCATCTAATTCTATGGTAAGGCTCCCTAATCTAATCAACTCAACCAAAAGCAACCTAAACTAACTAAGGCATCTAAATCTAATCCCAAGGATACTACACCATCTACACTAAGTCTTATGGGAGAACTACAACCTATATTAAGGATTTACCGGCCAAAAATCTACTCTAAGGCCTCTAAGCCAACTATAAGGATTAAAATACCTATTCAGAACATATCCGAACCACAAGGTCCCACCAACCATTAGCAAATTATTATACCTATACCTTATACGAGTGAAAGTCTAGAAATAAGTAAATCGTAACCTACCTGTAAGCCGAACACATGCTCACAAGTTACTATACCATAGCTGTTCTTCTCCGAGAAGCCTCCAAATACAAACGCACTATCAAAATAATCATCTACTCATTAAAATATGAATAACGATACCCATAATGCAAATTTACAATTTGGACCAGAAATCAGGTTCAAAAATGACCCTCGGGGTCCTCCTATGAAAACTGGAAAGAAAATTTACAATAATGCTCCTCGTGGGACAAGGATCACATGCCCAAAATTTGAGTGCAATCCTCCCCCAATAACATGCCTAAATAAGCCCCCAAAGCTAAGAGAAAACAAGAATTAAAGCGGAGAAATCAACGGAATTTAGAGTCGGAAACTTACCAATTATAAAGAGAAAGTGCTGAAGGACAAGGACCCAACAATACATAGCTCACACAAATGATCCCTCACTAATTTTGGAGCTTAGAGCTCTCAATAATGGTGGAAATTCGGTTAGAAAATGAGATAAAAACAAAGACGGAGAATTATATACTGCCAGGGGTCCTTCATCGTGATCACAAAGGACCCCACACAGTCATGGTGACCAAGTTGGATGTACCATCACAATTGCGATAGTCTAGCCATGCACTTGTGATGAACAAGTGGGAGTCAGGTCTATAGACAATTCATCGTGATCGCGTGAAGGAAGCCTTGCGATCGCGATACCCAATTGAGCAGACCATCGTGATCGCGTGGCCTTCCACGTGATTGTGATGAAGGTCTGAGACCTGCACCTGCAACAACAACCAATAATTTTTTTCCAAGTTAAAAAGTCACCGAAGGGACCCTTGAGATTCATTTAAAACCCTGTGCACGCAAATGAGCTATGCTACCCTACCAGAAATGATATTTTAGACTCAACAGAATCAATAAAATTTCCAATGGAGAATGTTTTGATAAAAACTGATTTCCGCACCCACAAACTCCATTTTAGCCAAAAACCAACCCATAGCCCAAAACGAGCGAAAGTCTTGGGACCTAAACCAAAGGTCCAACTAGCCCAAAGTCTATGCTCTGGAGCTAATGGCACTGACAAAATTCTCATCCGAGCCCCGTTTACTCCAAATATTGACCAAAGTCAACACTTCCAACTTTAAAAGTTCTAGAATAGGAAAATTCTTCTAAAACACAAACGAACAGCCTAAAAACTGAACCGTCAGTCCCGGTAAGTCATAAATGACCTGTAGCCAATGTTGGAATGCTCAAAATGCTAAAAATACATGAAAATAAAAAAAATAACTAGGAGGGTTATTACACAAGTGAAACTTATCCTTATAAATATGTTAAAGGGATTAGCGATAACTACTAAGGTTGATTAGAACTTAGAAGGTTAATACAATTGTTGTGAATTGAAGTGGAGTAATGAACGAGGTAGGAATTTACCAAAAATAGGGTGAAGGTGGTCCGAATCTAATTGTTGGTTGTCATGTTTATCTTGTTACCTTTATATGGTGTTGCATGATCTAATCCTGATCGACCGATGATACCTACCAGTACGTGTAATTGTATTAATTCTACTCTTGCTACATCCTATTTAGGGTGTAGTCATGTTGCAGGACGAGTTGAAGTTCTTATGTGAAGCAATGGGTATTCATCAACAACTTCTTCTCATCCTATTTCTATGGTGGAAGTTGTGTCTTTTATTTTGTCCTTCATTGTATTAGAAGCTCTTGTACATGTATAGACTAGGTCCTTGGAGAGATGTTGTTCCTTTATTGTATTGTAAAATCTTCTATAAGATTTTGTTAGTGATTCAATGGTTTAATAAAATTTATTTTAATGACTTTCACATGTTTATGGTTGGGTGGTACAAGGTTCTCCTATCTAGATAGATTAGAGTAGGTGCCCACACAATCCTCGTATTTAGGGTCGTGACAACACATTACAATTTTATTATTGCCTCAACTAACAATGATTTTAATATCATCTCGTTACACACATATTCAGTCAAATACATTAACACGACTTTTATTGGCAGATCTTAATTGGAATCAACTAGATACTAATTGAATTCATTTAGGTATCAATTGGAATCGACTAGATACCAATTTACTATTGTCAAGATACCAATTAGAATCGACTAGATATCAATTAAACTCAACCCAAGTAGATGACAAACTAGGACAACACAACACAAAAGAAGAAAGGGAACGACTCCTACTTGACATTGCTCTTTTATTTGTGAGACTGAAAACCTAGTGCTCTGATACAAACTGTCATGACCCAAATTATGAAATCGTGCAGGCACCTACTCGATTCTAACTTGATAGGGGAATCCCTTACTACCCAATCATTTAAAATGTGGAATTTCTTAAAAACAACATCAATATAAGAATCATGCTTAAATAAACTCATAGTCCCTTTTAATATCTTTGAAAATTGTACAACGCATAGTTCAAATAACTACAATAATTCCCAAGGACCTAGACTAGACATGTACAAGATCTTCTAAGTATATGATAATGACAAGAAAATATAAGACACAACTTTTACATGCGAAATGAGATGCGCAAAAGTTATTGATGGAGACTCATCACTTCAATCAAGAAACTTCAGTCAACCAGTCACATACCTACACTCAGAGTGTAGCAAGAGTAGTATCAATATACCACATGTACTAATAAATATTATTGGCTGATTAAGATTAAATCACACAACACACATATAGAAATCAATGAAACAATAGATAATCTCATATCACAGAGAATAACTAATCAAGCAAGTGCATAACACCAAACCATCACTTCTTATTCCATTATTTCCCCCTTTATCTTTTGTTCCCCAAACGAGTCCACCAAATTAAAATTAACCTTCTTAGTTCTAATTAAACCTTAGTAATTGTTTTAGACCTTTTGTTATGCTCATAATGTGTCAAGTATCATATCCCATTATTAGGCCTAGAATTATTATAACCACACACAGACACCCATTATCCTTACTCAGTTGTTTAGCTATTCTAACATTGTTCTCAAATACTTGTCCTCCTTAAGAATACTTCACCCATATTCCAAATCAACCCAGCAATTAAACACAACAATACATCTAATCTCAAACAGTTAAATAGTCACATCAACCGGACAGATTATCAAAATCCAACATATCAATGTTCATGAGTAAAAAGCATATAAGTCACCAAACATACATATACGTCATCAATAACTTTGAAAATATAATGCAATCACATCACAAATATGGATTCATGCCCATATTGATCTCTCAGACATGTAGTCTTTGTACTTCATCAGTCTCATAATAATCAGTCAATCTGTACACACATGCTAAAGGGTCTTATTTCTGTCCAGCTAGTCATAACCTGCATGGGACAAACTAGGGTTTATGTACTATAACAACGTGATATCCGCTCCACTAT
The DNA here is from genome assembly GCA_003996215.1 of Jaltomata sinuosa. Classification (NCBI taxonomy): domain Eukaryota; kingdom Viridiplantae; phylum Streptophyta; class Magnoliopsida; order Solanales; family Solanaceae; genus Jaltomata; species Jaltomata sinuosa. The sequence continues at coordinate 310,147 of QJPP01003027.1, read as the reverse complement.
ATAAACGCTTGTCTATGAGCTCACATCAGACTCGAGCCACTCAATAATAGAATAGTATGTATATTCTTTATTATTCTCATTATATCTTAGTATGTTCTCATATTAAATAATCTCTTAGGATAATTTCACAAGTACACAATCAATAATAGGTGCACTTCATAATCATAAGTCATTTAAAGACATGCTTCAACAGTTAAGCTTATTTATGCAAGCAATGCCAAGCAAAATAATTAATCATCTACCAATTATGTCTGAAGACCAATCAAAATTCTATCAATCCAAAATACATATAAGAGACTATATTAAGGTTACCTTCACATAAAATTATAACCAGTTCATCTTGATTAATTAACAACGTTATTCAAACAAGAACCCTTAACCTTCATTATTAGGTATGAAGACCCATCCTTCATATTATTGTCATATTAATAAATACCACATCATTAGCTGTTTATCATGTAGCTTATCAATATTCAACATACAATATAACCCCTAGTTCATTCACCTTTAGTTACGTATCATGTTCCAACGTTAATTATATTTTTCTCTTAGGATAATTTACATTATGATATCACTTTGCACCACAAATCAGGACAACAAGAACAAATTCACATTAAGTTGATCACACACACCAATAGATTTATCAGTCTGCAAACTCTTTCCCAACCCTTGATGTTAATGTTCTAAGTTTTATAGACGAAATAAATACATGCTGTCCTCATCTACTATTTGCCCCAGTCTTAGTAACATTTTTGATATATAATATACATACATATATATATATATATATACATATACATATATATACATACATATATATACATACATATATATATATATACATATACATATACATACATATATATATATATATACATATACATATACATATATATATATATACATATACATATACATATATATATACATACATATACATATATATATATATATATATAAAATATTACACAAACAATCTTTTTCACATTATCCTGAGCAATATCTATCCAAACATCGTACCCGAAGGCCTAATCATGTTGTCTCCTGTAAATTCTGTAAAGTATCTGTGATTCGCTAATCAAAGTCTACTACTCATTAAATCATAACCTACTTCAACGCCAATTTACCACTGTAGGATTCATGAAATCTTGCTTCTTTCTCTCGATCCAGAGTTTGTGAAGGAGAATTGCGAGAAGGATGAGGTAGCCATGCTTCTTTGAGAGCTTATCCTCTCCATTTTTGGTGTTCCAACTTAGAATTAGCCTTAGGGGCGTTTTTAGGAGGAACCCCCCTCTTTGAGAATAAGAGCGGAAGTATGAAAGTAGTTAATTCTTGGGATTCTGCCTCGCAGGCTTCGCTGCAACAACCATGACCTTGCTGCAGGGAGCTCGCTACGGCGGAGAGTGATTAACTATGGCAGACTTTGACATTTGGTCCCACTTCTTCGACTTTATTTTATTCAGCATTTTATTAAACATAATAACTATAATTTCGAACAAAATTCATATCACAAAATTTTAAATTCTTATGTTTTACCGCAGAAATTTCAATAACGATAAAATGGATCGTTACACATTGTTAGCCTTTTAAGTCCTATAAGTATTTTGATTTAAATTTTATTTTTTTAAGAGGCAAAATAGAATAATATATTAAAACATTTTTATCATATATAGGTCTATAATGCATTAGAACAACCCATTAAAACATAATGATTATACATTTATAATGCATCGCATGTCCCAATAACTCAACGAAATAGTTGATTGATCATACCACTCAATAATATCTAACGTGTTTATTACATGGATGATTTTTGTTGAATATTGTTCCAAACTAATTTGATATTTTCTTTTATATTGTAATTTGATTTTTTCCTTCGTTGTGTTTGGATATCATAAAATATATTGTCATTTTCAAACTTAATAATAGTAACATATGTATCCATAAACGGGTTATAATTATTTGTGTAAAGTAGTATTTTGGCATCAACTTTTTTATGAGTAAAGAGATTGCGTAGAATTTTATCCATTATAAACAAACATGGTTATATACACAAGTTTTTTTCTTTCTAGCATGGCATACATGAGCTTTCATGAGAAGATGTTTTAGAGAAAGCTGGCAAGTGACAATCAGTTTGTCTAGAGTTCTGGATCATACCTTCGCAACTATAGTTTGAACAGTTTCTACACAAAACAGTGACTGATTCTGGATTTTTTTTAAAGGCAATAGAATTATCAAAAGTTATGTTTTCGAATTAGTGTATAATATATTGAATTAATTTTAGTGATATATGTATGTGTACCTTGACAACAATGGTCTCACACATATATTTATATGAAACAATTGGAATTTTTAGATTAAAACTTTTAAACTTTGACTGTCAATTTAAATATAGAAGCTTTAAGTCTTTTAAAATAAAAATTATATATTTGCAACCTACTTAAAAAGTACTACAAATTACAATAATTAGAACTTAAAATATTTAAAAAACATATAAAAAAATTTTGGTCAAAGAAAAATTGGATTGACTTTAGAAATTATAATTGTGCTACATAAATTGGGATGAAAGAAGCATTCTAATTACATAGTGATTCGCATGAAAAGTGAATAGAAGAAAATTTAATATTAGTTGATAAACTTACATAGAGCGATGGCACTTAAAAAATAAGGTGTAAATCGCATTGATGTAGTATATGGTATCAACTGATAGACTTGTAGTAGATTGTGACCCAACAGTTGAAATGAACAATACATCATCTTCAACGGGTGCAATAATTAGCGATGAAGTGTATGTAATGAGCATCTTCCTTCTCCTTTGCCCCATCAAATACCATGATATAAGTATTGTTATAAACGGTATCTGTAAATACTTGACACAATGTATTTTGGATAAAATTTGTGTCATACCAACACATTAACTCAGTTTCCTACTGATACAGATGATCGATTAACAATTAACATTATTCAGTTGTATCTTGTCGTCACCCCGGAAGCCGTGTTTTTGTATATGACATTTGTTGATGAAGATGTGTATTTTAAATTGTTGACTAATAAAGCAAAATTAAACAACTATTAGCATGTCGGATAAATTTAATATTCTGATCATACCATGGTAGTTTGAGATAGCTATTCATTTCGCAAGAATAACTGGGTATTCTTGCAACTGCCTTAACAATATGGTTCCTTAATTGTTGGCAAGATCTTCCCATATAGTAAACAAGAAAGTTTTTTCCTGTAGATATAGTTTTAGGTATGTACTTCGTGAATAAAATTCCATAAAAAGTATATTACTTGTTGTCACGACCCAACTATCGGGCCGTGCGAGTAACTACTCGAAGCACCTAGATAGGGGAACCCTTACCATCCGATCCAACAGGTAAATGCAAAAATTAAAAGTAAAACATAATGAATTAGTCTTTTTAAAACTCAGAATTATCTCTTACAATATTGAAATACAGTAAAACTTTTTACAACTTGAAAACAACCCTCCCTAGGATCTAGTCTAAGTAGGTATAAGAGCTACTATAGGAGAAATGCAAGCAAATAACAGAAGACACAACTTCCACCATGGAATCGAAGAGTATAAGCTACTGGAGATCGCCATCGTCCTGTACTTATGAAACATCACTGATCCTGCAATCATACTATACCCAAAAGGTATAGCAAGAGTAGTATCAGTACAAATACACGTATTGGTAGGCATCATCGATCGACTCGAATCCATACATACCACCATATAAGAAATCAAGAGAAAATATGCAAATAACTACAATAATTCAGTCCTTCGACATCCACCTTTACCACCATGACATTAACACCTTTGGACTTATTCGTTCCGTCCTCAGCCTTCCAATCCCGTTGTGCTGCCAACTACACCATTCAGAGACTCTACACCCTGACACCTAGGACTTTCCAAGTCACATTTAACCCTTAGATTTCCCAAGTCACCTTAACCCTTAGACTTCCAAAGTCACCTTAACCCTTAGACCGACAACTATATCCAGACTTGGACTACCACTCCATTATCCAAGTCAACCACTATGACTCGATGACCCGTGGAAAACTCAACTACCTAATCACTAGGCCACATACATTTGTAATACAACTTACCTGTGCCTGGACCGCCCCAAAACCCCCTAAGACATACCTAACACATAATAACAATCAGTAATATAACTCTCGACTCTCAGTCTACCTTCTAATTCTAATCATATGGAACAAGTTCAATGATCAGTTAACAACGAATAGTAATCATAACACTTACCCTTTTTATAATACCCGGACCAACTAAGGATCCCTAGACCAACAACTAGTATTAACATATAATGCCCGGTCCACCCCAGGACCAACCCCACATTTAAGTGTAACACCCCAACCTCTCAAGGACCAATATGCAATATCACAATTTCAGCAATCAACCCAGTCCACTCATGGAACCTTCGACAAACACAATCAATAATGCATAATTAAACCCGTACCAGGCTTGCTACCCAAGTCAACCAATATAGAACCTGTACTAGGCATAGTACCCGAGCCAACCGTTAGTATCTCATACCATGTGTAGTACCCGAGCCAACCTAATATCACTCCCACTGAAAGACTTTCTCAAATTAATCAAGGAATTCTAAATGTTGAAAATGCAAAGCGCCAACGGCAACAAACTCTGCATGCCTTTTTAGAACGCGTGCCTGCTCTTTTTCCGGAGCTGGTGGAACAACGCATTCAACAGCTCGTCAACCAAATAAGCACTTTGGAAGAAGAGGAAAGGACCCTCATCCGAGAAAGGGAGGACCTCCTCAAGGTCATTCGGAACCACTTTAAGGCTGTTTATTGGCCATAGCAACGCAATGTTCAGTGGTGGGGCAAAGCACTAGCGAGAAGCTTCCCTTGGGATTGTTTTCCCAGGCAATTTTCCTTTTTTGCGCTTATACGCTTTTCTCTGTCTTTGATGTCAAGCCCAGTCCCAGTGACCCATTGGATTGGATTTCTCCCAGTCCACTCATGGAACCTTTGACAAACATAATCAATAATGCATAATTAAACCCGTACCAGGCTTGCTACCCAAGTCAACCAATATAGAACCTGTACTAGGCATAGTACCCGAGCCAACCGTTAGTATCTCATACCATGTGTAGTACCCGAGCCAACCTAATATCACTCCCACTGAAAGACTTTCTCAAATTAATCAAGGAATTCTAAATGTTGAAAATGCAAAGCGCCAACGGCAACAAACTCTGCATGCCTTTTTAGAACGCGTGCCTGCTCTTTTTCCGGAGCTGGTGGAACAACGCATTCAACAGCTCGTCAACCAAATAAGCACTTTGGAAGAAGAGGAAAGGACCCTCATCCGAGAAAGGGAGGACCTCCTCAAGGTCATTCGGAACCACTTTAAGGCTGTTTATTGGCCATAGCAACGCAATGTTCAGTGGTGGGGCAAAGCACTAGCGAGAAGCTTCCCTTGGGATTGTTTTCCCAGGCAATTTTCCTTTTTTGCGCTTATACGCTTTTCTCTGTCTTTGATGTCAAGCCCAGTCCCAGTGACCCATTGGATTGGATTTCTCCCAGTCCACTCATGGAACCTTTGACAAACATAATCAATAATGCATAATTAAACCCGTACCAGGCTTGCTACCCAAGTCAACCAATATAGAACCTGTACTAGGCATAGTACCCGAGCCAACCGTTAGTATCTCATACCATGTGTAGTACCCGAGCCAACCTAATATCACACAGAGCCAACAATCAATACTTAAATGAACAGAAAACACCCTTGTAAAACCAACAAGCAACAATCAAGTTCATTTCACATAGTTGACACCCCAAATACTTGGATATTCACAACTTTCTTTCATAAGTATGAAAGCACATACAATACTAAGCTATAGTTATATGTATATACATTGCATTTGACAAGACAATAACCATCACCTACTCCACCCCCGGGTACGTAACCTCAAACTTAGAAATCCTGCCCGAAGACTAAGTCCTCGTTCACCCCTTAGAAACATAACTAGAAGATACATCAATTCCAGAATCCTCCTTTTTAAGACAACACAACATGGGGAAAGCATCCCCTAACATTGATACCTCAACCATTCTTGTTTACTTTACTTCTTTTATATCGAATCATTCCCAAAACCCCTTTTAACTAGTCATTTAATTACCTAGAGCATTTCTGGCTTCCAAACCTTACCAACAATCTAGTCCTCTGAACCCAACTCAACATGTATATACCACCCGGAATGAAACATATCATCCCAACCCCATCATTTTCTCTTCAGAACCAGTCAAAACACAACAATCCTCTAGACTCTGTGCCCAAAGGCCTAAACATGAATTCTCCTTTTTGTCTATACAACAATATGAAATGGAAATAGGTCAAAGTCTACTCAATAAAAAGAACCTAGCCTACCTGGATGCCAAGCAACTGCATAACTCATATTCTGGCTCCGTGAAGGCATTTCTTGATGGTTGACAAGCCCAAAATCCATTATTTCGTGTCCTTTTAGCCAGAATCTCTCCTCCCCATTTTTCCCAAGCTTTAGAGCATTCTGGGAGGGTTTTTGTAGTAACCCTTGTATGTTTTCTAACTGAGGAGGAGAAGTCTTTTATAAAAGTTGAGTAATTTAATTTTTATTTTCCGCTATATCGCTATAATAGATGGCTGACCGCTATAGCGGTGGCGCTATAGTGGAACAATTGCCACTATAGCAGAGTGACATTAGCCCAAATCAATTTCCAAAATCTAAAATTTTTGTCACGTCAACCTCACTTAATTCAAAACATATTTTAATCATTCCAGAAATCCGTGATATAGTGATTTTTAATATAACATCGAATCAGGTCATTACAATAGATACCAATTTACCCATCGTTTATCCCCGAATGATCCTGCAAGAAAGATGAAGAAGAAACTAGTCTAGGGCTCTCACAGTCCTACCCTGACAACGTAATTACGATCCTACGCAAAATATCAAACTTCCCTCTATTTAGTCGTACTTGACCAAAGATGAAAATATTATGATCCCACTTTGACGAGGAAATTTCCTCCCCTGAGCTATCTAAAAGAATTTAAAAGTAACCTTCCCCGAGTACCCAAGAAATCTGGGGCCTCGTAGAACTATCAGAGCGAAAGAATTTCAAAAGACTCAGAAAGAACCTTTACCTTCCCAAAGTTGGACTACCGTCCGCTATAGCAAAAATTATACTACCATAGCGGTACCGCTATAGCGAGGTGCAAATTGCTATAGCGGTTGGCAATAGTTGAAAAAGGGAGAGAAATGGGTTTCATTCCCATTCTCCTCTATTTTCTTCTAAAAGAATACTCTCCTCCTCCCGATCACTCTGCAATAACAAGGTAACCATCATATTCCCTTACTCCTTTACTTCATTGCACGATTACAGGCCGAATTTTGATAGAAAATAGTGAATTTGGGTAGATATTATAGTTGGTTTTTGAGTTTGAACTTAGATTGGATTTTTGTCAGATTTCCAAAGCATAGATGCTTCCCTTACATTTACAATACCTCCACAGCATTTTGGGCGTAAGGATTAGGGAACTTTTAGCCTAAAATAGGCTCAAAATGGTGGGGGAGGTGAAGGGTTGTTTTTGGAAAAAATTTGTGATTTGGACAAAATTTAGGGGTTATAATGCTCAAAAGTTTGCATAAGACAGTTGATAGGACACTTTAGAAGTACTAATATGAACTTGGAATGTTAAAAACAAAGTTTTAGGTCAAGGGGCACCATTGATGCACACCTTGAAGTTCTGGGATGATGGAGATCTCTATAGCAGAACCCAACCGCTATAGCGGAGAAATTCCCGCTATCTCCGCTATAGCAGTTCTGCTGTATCGGATAACTGTCCGCTATAGCCGAAGGCTGAAACCAGTAGCCTCCTAGGCATACACTTAGAGAGATTTTTCCTTTTAAAACTCATTTTCTTACGCTTATCAAGGTCTAACCCCTGCCCCTTGCCACATTGTAGGTTAACACACTCAATGGCTGGAGAACAAGTACCCAAGTATCCCTACAATAGATTCCCTGATGATGCTAGTGGGGAGAGGTTTTGGGACTATCGTAGGCTAGGCTTGTATTTTGATAGGGTCTTCAAAATGGATGGGGTGGATGAGAAAGCACCCGCCTTCTATCACAAGCTCCAAGAGTTTGGCTAGTTCCCGTTGGTTGTGGCTCACCCTTTCGAGAATTTAGGCTGGGTGTGGGAGTTATATTCCATAATCCCACCATTCATTGGGATGATCCCAACCCCAGTATCCGTATCCGAGCGGTGGATGTTCCTGTGGACTCTCGGACTATCAATAAGGTGCTAGGAGTGCCTCACGTTTCAAATGCGACATATGATGCCAAGGCTCGACTGTGGGGTATGAATTGGCTAAGGGATACCTTGGTGGTGAGGAGTTCAGGGGCCAAACCTACTGGCCTAGTTCTGAGGGCATCACTAGTGCCTTCTTTTCTGCGGATGCTAGGAGATGGCTGAATTTGGTATCCCGAAGGATTCGTCCATCGGGCAATACCACTGACATGACTTATGCTCAGGCTTTGGTGATTTCTTTTGCTATGCAGGGGATCATTCTGAATGTGGGGGACTAGATCATCTTTGAGTGGAGGGACTTCTACCGAGGTCCTAGGAAAGGCCTCTTTCTTCCGGGTTTGGTGTCTGAGTTGTGCAGGCGGGTTGGCGTGGCCTCAACCTCATAGACCCAAATAATCAAACAAGAACAAAATCTATATATGAATTCAATACCCAAAAAGTATTATTTCTATTACAAAACCCAAAATCTCAAGTCAATAATACACCAATAAAATAGCAATTAAGAACAAGAGTTTGAAGAATTGAACTTAAGATTTTACAATACAAAACATCCAAATCTTCACTCCTATGGTGTTGGTTGATGAACTTACTCTCCAAGCTTGCAAAAAGTTGTGAGAATAGCCAAAGATGGCTTCCAAAATGGCTGAGGAGTCTTTTTTATCAATTGGGGTTTGCAAAAGTGGGAATTTCCAATTCTGTCCTGCAGCTGATGACGCCTTTATTGCGGTCGTGTGATCATTCTTCGTGATCGCAAGGTTCTGTGTTTTCTCTCCATGCGGTCGCGTGGTCTAAACCTCATGGTTGCGTAGTTCTGACTTCTTCCTCCACGCGGATGCGTGGCTTTACTTCGCGATCGCGTAGTTTTAGCTTTCTCCTTGTGCATCGCAGTTGCATGATTTACTCTCGCGGTCGTGATGAGTAACTTGGTGTCAATGATCAGCAGCTCCTTTTAGCTCCCATTTGACTTGTTTTCACTCGAATCTTTCCCGAACACTTCTAAAACACAGAAACCTGTAAAATAGAAGAAATTCATGTCAAATTGCACTATTTATCCACTTTATACTAGCAAAGATATAATATTAGAAGCTAAATAAGTAGGTAGAATACCAACTTATCAAACCCCCAAACTTGAACTATTGCTTGTCCTCAATCAACTGAAAAAAAATTCTATTTCAAGAGGCACACAACACAAGTGCAAAGACATCACTTCAAGCCAAGGAAAACCCATTTCAATCACCAAATATGACTTCAGTTGGTACTAACGATGAGTCAATCACATGATAACTTACTCTAAGCATTCCCCTTGTTTCAAAACACAATTCAATGATGTAATGGCACAATAAGAATAAGCAAGTGAAAACAACCAATCCTCGAGATGTGACTTAAACTACTAGCTTACCAAAACATGCTCATTTGGCTCATTATCGGAGTTTATCAATGTTACCAACTATCCTAATTCGCATGCCCTCACAAAAGTGAAAGTCCCAAAAATACATTATGTAGAAAGACAATCACAAGAGACAAATATAAACACTCACACTCACAAAGAATTTCAAGTACCAACAAGTATCAACCATAGGCTTGCCCTTATTTTCAATCGCCACTAGCTCAAATGCAATCGGTCGGAGATCTCAAAGGGCTTTTCTAAGCTTGTAATGTAGGCTCTGGGACGGGTAGGATATGCATTTGGATTCAAGTGACTACATCCTCCTCGAACTCTAAACAACTTTTTCAATTTGAAATCAAGGCCATTCCTTGCATTTTCATTTAACACGAGGCACCATTTCACTTCTTTTTATTTGAAGCCCCAATTTTTATCATTTTCTTCACCTTGGAGGATTCATTTCTTTTCTTTCCTTTCTTTTTTTTCTTTCGTTTTGCTTTGTTTCTTCCATATTTTTGGCAATTTTTATTAATCAACAAACCATGATTTAGTCATTTAGCACTCCTCCAAGGTACCTTTATCAACCCCCAAACTTAGGCTTTTAGCCTTTATTTCACACTTGTGGAATTCAAGGAGGGATGGGTTCAAGAGAGGGACTCATGTTCAAAAATGGTTTAAGGCTTGTATCAAGGTTGCCAAAGAAAAGGTATTAGGCTCAAGAGGAGTGACTAATAATTCAATTTAAGGTATTAGGCTCAAGAGGAGTGACTAATAATTCAATTTAAGTGCAATGGTGACTTTTAAGGCTAAGTAGGCTTCGATAATCACCAAGAAGGCCCAAGATCATTTCTCCAACCAAAAGTAATCAAGACTAGCTTTAAAGACTAACCAGGCAAGTTCTAGTTAACACAAGCAAGCAGAATTATTCAACTAAACCTAACCACACATGGCATGCAAATCATTCAAGAAGGATCGATTTTAACTTCCTAAAAAGGAACAAAGAGGAGCCATTCTACATTATCACTGCTAATGAGCTAAGAGTCACAAAAAGATAAAGGGTTGTCACAAGCATCATTCTTTGCCATGCACTTTTCACAATTTTTTTGGAAGGGTATGGCTATTTTATTTAACATGTATGACTACTTCATTAGTACCAAACAAGTCAATTGCAACCAAAACCTTAAAAGATGATGATTTGCCCTTAAGAATGATGTCACTCAGTCCATCATTGGGCTACTTCATCTATCTAATTTGGTATGGATATACAAAGTGGATCAACCAAACCATCATAATAAATAGGCATATGATATTCGCACATGCCAAAGTACGGGTTGCACGTGCAACACACATTCTAACAGTGGGCATGTGTGAAGCTTGTGCAGTTCCCACAACGACATGTGCGATTCTGTGTTCCCAGCTACGACAAGCTCTATCTAGCCTAACGGGTAATCAAACTTCTCCTGGATCCAAAACATCCAACACACTTACTATAAAAAAGAAAAACAAAGAAGCTGCAAGAAAAGAAACTAGAAACCTAAACCATCAACTCCATCTATATCAACAAACAAACCCGACAAGGGCACATCAATATCCAACAATAAAAAAAACAAGCCCGACAAGGGCACAATATCCAAAATAAAACAACTTTCTAGATAGAGTGCCAGCTTCCCCCAACTAACAACGTGCAGTGCCCTCACTGCAACAAAATAAGACAAGAGTTTGAGGGGGCTCCCTGAAGGGTGTATCACTCAGAACCCTCACTGCAACAAAATAAGAGAAGAGTTTAAGGGGGCTCCCTGAAGGGTGTATCACTCAGAACCAAAACTACTAGGTCCAGAAAGGACCCAATCTCCCTCATCACCATCATCCTTAGTGTCAGACCTACATATCTTCCTCAGAGTGTTCATCGTCTTCGTGAGGAACTTGCTTTGCTTCCTATCATGGTCCCTATGCCTTTTCTGTTGCTTTTCCACCTTAGCTAACCTCTCCTTGATGTGCTACTGCTGGCTCGCTACACTAGCTAGTGTAGGGCCACTAGGAGTAGTGGAGGATAACTACCCTGATGCTGATGTGGTGGAAGTCTCACCCGGACCCGAAGGTGAGCCTGCTACAATCTGATAAAGATGGGCATCCATGCCATAGATTTGGCTAGAGATGTGGTGAAGTGTCGGAGGCCCAATTCTGAGAGGAACAATAGTCTCAGCAGCAGCGGATGACTCACGTGGCTCGCTAGACTCGGGAAATAGACCAAATTATAGTGAATCCACGTCTATCTTTACCTTCTTCGATGCTTGCATGTGGCCTCTCTTCTTCAGAGGGTGAATCAATTTTTCAGGCTTTCTCTCATTTTCACCATCCCTCTTTGCAACCCCGGATGCATAGCATAACTGAGTGATCAACGAAGGGAAAAGCAGACTTCTATTATCTCCGAGCACTACTTGTTGAATTTCTTGCACAATCAATTTCCCCTCATTCACTGAAAGACCCTCTATCATAGCACAAATCACCTTTGATTTATTGGTTGTCACATCAGATTCATTCTTGGATGGCATAACTCGGGCACAGATGATCGAGGGCCAAGTGCAGGCTTCGAGGTTAAACTTGGATGACTCAATCCTTGTGTTCAACGCTATCCATTGCGGTTGTGCCATCATGCAAGTATTCCACAAACCAATTGGTCCGTATTTCTATAGCTAGGGCTTTGTATGTGGTATTATCGACATTCAGGAGGTGGTAGTATCCATTGATCAACTCTGGATCAAAATGAACCAACTTGCCCCGTACTTGCACCATCAAGTTATTTGCGAAGTCCGTCTCAGCCGCATTGGCATAGAATCTTGGATCATAATAAAGTTTTCCTTGATAGGTTCGGCGGTGAAGCATAACCACCCAGTGTCAACCAATTTCCTATAGAAGTCGGCCCATTTTTCCTCCAATCCATCCAACATAATACCTCGCTTCCTCATGATTGGTTTCGTTAGGAGACGGTCATATAATTGAGAGCATTTGAGGGAGACGAAGGTTCCTTGGTCAAAGTACTCCTCGTCGGCCACTTGGTTAGCATTTTCATGTTCAATCTCAACCATTTTCAAGCTTAAAGTACCTACACAAGGAACAAAATTGTAAAACAATGATATAGGCATGTTAAACAACATATTGGGACATGATTAGGCCAAAGAAATAATCCAGAACGATCCCGGGCAGAGCTAGACAGAGTTGCTATTTTTGGGACTGTGAAAACTGGTCATCGCAATCGTGGGATTGGGCATTGCAATCGCGAAGACCAAATATATTTTTTGAAAAATAAAGCATCACGATCACGGAATATGGCATCAGGATCGCGAAGATCAGGGAAGTTGGTCATCGCAATTGCGGTATTTTAGGCATCGCGATTGCGATGGTCATCTTATTTCCCAGAAAAATTCTTTCAGACATTTCATTGAGCAGGTGCTTTGCACCCCTTAGTTCACCATTTTTATACCACATAGGTTTCACCTTTTATCCCAAAAATCAGCAAACCAACAGATTTCTAACCCCCAACCGGATTTCACCCAAAATTTCATACCACAACTCCCAATTCACCCATTTTTGTAGAAAGCAAAAATTGACACCCACTTGGGTGTTTAAAGCACTTACTTTATCACAATGAGGGTACATTGAAAAAGAGAAAATGGATATCCTACCTGAGGAGTTGCAAAGATGCTTATGGAATTGAAATTGATGGAGTGTATTATTCTTGCCTTTAGGAGAGAAAAGAAGCTAAGTTTCAAAGCAAATTTTGCTTTTGAAATTGCTCCTCTGAACTTTTATAACCTGGAAATTGGTCAGTGTCTCGCGGTCGCGAGGCTCTATCACATGATCGTGATGAGTTAAAATCACCCAACTCTACGTGATCGTGAAGTGTTCACACAGTCGCAAATAGTTAGGAAGAATTCACCTCATCGCGATCGCGAGGGTCAGGTTTCGCTATCGCGATGCCTTAGCATCATCTGTGTTTTTTGAATTTTTGCACAGTACACTATTTTGACATACGACGCCTGGTGCGATGGGCATTTTTTGAAGTGCAAAACGCACCTTCTTCACACATGCCAGTATTTTTTTATCAATTCACTGCTTGCTTGTGCGATGACATGTGCGATGGGCACTCTTCCAGGTGCGAAAAACACATTTTTCAGAGGTATTTTTGGTGCTTCTCAACACTTGGTTCCTCTTCTCATTCCTTTGGGCACCTAAAAACACAGCAAAAAGAAACAAAAAGTGAAGTAAAGCATAAAAATGATGGGTTGCCTCCTATCAAGCACACAATTTAATGTTTCGGCGCGACGCCGTCTACCTCACCATCGAGATTTCCACTTGGAAGATTTGAACCTTCGACCCAAATTGGAATCGAACTTCTGGTGAAAGTCACGGGGTGAAGGCGTGAACATGAGAAGTTCATTTTCTTGGTGTCACATTTATCACCTTTTAGCCTTCAAGTTAGGAAGGTCTTCTTGCCTTCTTTCCATAACAATTTAAAACCAGATAAACTTTGATCCATCCTCTTTCCAAGGTCTTCCAAAAGTTTGATTACTTTGACTCTCGTCCATTCAACCAAACTCAAGGTTGACAAGTGGTTGGAGTAAGATTTAGGCGTCTCCACCTTCAAACTTGTCTCATTTATAGCATCCTCACTTTCGAATGAACTAGAGTCTTTCACGATGAACCGTTGCAACTCTAGTATCATTCATTTGCTTTCGGCATTGTGATCCTTGTATCGATTAGTTGGTTTCCACTACACCTTCAAGATATGAGCCTTCCTTGTGTCTTCCTCTTCGATAGGGAACAACTCAAAACTACTACCCACAATTGTGCATGTGTCAACATGAGCATTCAAATCGATGTCCAAATTTTGGATAGCAATTTCAAGAATCCTCTCTCTTTGACTTCTCTTAGCATGCCTTTTCAACAATACTTCAAACATTGGTAGCATTATCTCACGTTGTTCCCCATAGGTCTCAAGTTGATGAGCTTGGTTTAACACCCATTCTAGGCTCACAACCTCACCTAATACAAATTTCTCTTCTTGTTGGGGTTCAAGCACTACCGGTACAGATTCACTTTTGGGCGATTCCCTGTTTTGCAAATCTTCATCATCGTCCCCAAAGTGAATTTGATTAAGCTTGATGTTTGAGACATGTTTATTTGCTCAACTTGGAGGGTTTTCTTCATTAATTTGACCGAGAGGAGTAGATAAATCTGCCATGAGTTGTGTGGCATGATTTTTCTCCTCTTCTTCCTTAGACCTTGCATCTACAAAGCCTTGATTTATGGCTTGCACACCCTCCTCTGCGATATATTATTTGGTAAGGAGTTTTAACCATGGCATGTAGGCTATTCGGGTAGGTGTTTTCCTCATTAACTTGACCAAGAGGAGTGGACAAATCCACCATAGATTGTGTGGGAAAATTTCTCTCCTTCTCTTCTTTCATTCTCATTCCCACCAAGCCTTGCTTTATGGATTTCACACCGTCCTCTTGGGTTTCTAGTGAGTCCAAGAGGGTGTGGAGCTTTGCATACATGCCTCCTTTGCTTGCTATGTCATGGTTTCTATTAGGATCACAAGCACCACTAGCAACATGGTTAGCATAAGAGGGGGGAGGAGGATGGTCATTAGGGCAATTGATCCAATGTCCATCATGACCACCACTCAAATAGCAATTACGCCCATCATAGGAACAAGAAGGTGAATGCCTCCCTCTCTTAGGGCCAATTTTACATTTTCACTGAAGGTAGGGTCCTCCACAATAACAACAAGGGTCATTATAACAAGGGTTGCAACCACCAACATCTCTATCATTTCGAGATGCCATGAAGTCAATCACAAAACAAAAGTAAAACAAAAGAAAACCAACTATTCATAAAAATTGAACTAGAGTAAGTAGACTCAAATTCTAAATTAACTCAATACACCAAATTGTTCCACGGTAACGGCGCCATTTTTGATAAACGCTCAAATTGTTCTCCCCAAGTTAGAGGTCATGGCGATCATCAGAGCAAAACACATTTATAATATCCAATGAGTGTCAGGGTCATACCCAAAGGAACAATGTAGTCGCGATCGAGCTAATAGAGAATCCAAGCAACTTATTGAAGTTCAATTAACAAAAAAGGGGAAAAGATATCTAAAAGGAGGGGGGGGGGTTAGACCACAACTAAAGATAAAAGAAAATCAAATAAAAGATAAATTGATCAATGGCTTTCACCTTGCTTTCGCCAAAAAGGGACAACACGGGAGACTTGGAATGGGAATTTAATTCACAAGACTTGCACCCGATTAACACTTAGGTAGTCTTAGTCACAGGTATGCTTAACCCTCTTTCGACCAATCAAGCATATATCTCGTATGTTCTCTCAAACCACCACGAGTAAGCAATAACCAACCAATTTAACTTGGGTGAGTTGGCTTATCTCTAACCCCAAATCTTAGATGGGAGTTTTTGGCAACAAAACTATCTCTAGCCTTGGTCTAGAGTGGAAACCCAAAATCC
Source organism: Jaltomata sinuosa (assembly GCA_003996215.1). Taxonomy (NCBI): domain Eukaryota; kingdom Viridiplantae; phylum Streptophyta; class Magnoliopsida; order Solanales; family Solanaceae; genus Jaltomata; species Jaltomata sinuosa. The sequence goes on along the minus strand of QJPP01003027.1, from coordinate 293,904 downwards.
CCACTATTGAATCTTCCCAAATTTAGGGAAATTCTCTCTCAAGCAAAACCCCAAATTAGTTTGGTAAGTCAATGTTTGCAACCATTGACTGTAATTTCAAGCATTGAGGATTCAATAGACCCAAATAATCAAACAAGAACAAAATCTATATATGAATTCAATACCCAACAAGTATTATTTCTAATAAAAATCCCAAAATCTCAAGTCAATAATACACCAATAAAATAGCAATTAAGAACAAGAGTTTAAAGAATGGAACTTAAGATTTTACAATACAAAGCATCAAATCTTCACTCCTATGGTGTTAGTTGATGAACTTGCTCTCCAAGCTTGCCAAAATTTGTGAGAATAGCCACAGATGGCTTCCAAAATGGCTGAGGAGTCTTTTGTATCAATTGGGGTTTCCAAAAGTGGGAATTTCCAAATCTGTCCTACAGCTGATGATGCCTTCATGGCGGTCACGTGATCATGCTTCACGATTGTGAGGTTTTGTGTTCTCTCTTTGCGGTCGTGTGGTCTCAACCTCGCGGTCGCGTAGTTCTGAATTATTCCTCCACACAGTCGCGTGGCTTCACTTTGCAGTCGCATAGTTTTAGCTTTCTCCTTGTGCATCACAGTCGCGTGATTTACTCTCGCGGTCGCAATGAGTAACTTGGTGTCAATGATCAACAACTCCTTTTAGCTCCCATATTACTTGTTTTCACTCGAATCTTTCCTGAACACTTCTAAAACACAGAAACCTGTAAATAGAAAAAATTCATGTCAAATTGCACTATTTATCCACTTTATACTAACAAAGGTGTAACATTAGAAGCTAATTAAGTAGGTAGAATACCAACTTATCAGCAGGCACCTACTCTAGGAACCTAGATAGGAGAACTCTTACCACCCGATCCAACAGGTAAATGTGGAAATTAAAATAAAAATATAATGAATTAGTCTTTCTAAAACTCAAATTATCTCTTACAATATTGAAATACAGTAAAACGTTTTACAACTTGAAAACAACCCTCCCTAGGATCTATGATCTTAGGCGTATTTATACACCTAAGTATTGTTATCCTCGCACGTTTAGCTTAGTTTTGAGGATAACTTGATACACTATTGAGGTATTTAGTGTGTAAAGGGTGTACTTTGACTAACGTGCTTGTTTATAGTGTTTGGGTAGCATTTGGAACAAATAATGAGCTAAAAGAATCAAATAGAGTTTAGACGAGGAAACTAGCTTTGCTAGCTTGAGCTATGCCTATTCTGGCGTACTTGTATGAGCTTTGTTGTGTTTTGTGTACTTATGTGTGTTTTGAGCTCTTGTAGGAGACCTTTGGAGGAGTTATGGAAGCTAATTGAAGCCTACAAACATGATACAAACCCTTGGGACACAAAGCAAGGTGGAAAGAGTTCATAGGAGTAAAAATGAAAGTCAAAAGACCCACCCCCGTGCCACGGAAGCTAGCGTCCGCGATGGGAGGCATGACACGGAGGTGAGAAAGCGTGCATCTGAAATTTCCAGTGGACAGCCACGTTTAGGCTATGACATGCCAGCCAATCAGGGCTACAAGCAACGTGACTCACTGCCTAGTCAAGGCTATTGGCAGCGTGTCACGTACTTCGTTCCCGGCGAATAGATTTTGTCTCACACTATAAATAGGACACTTAGGTTCAATAGTAAACACCGTGGAACGACTTTGGGATTGAAAAACACAAGGAGAAGGCTGCCTTAGGTTTTTTTTCTGTTCTTTATCTTTACTTAATTATTATATGAACTACAATACTTTTGTAATCGTGAATTAGAGTATGAGTGGCTAAACACCCTCTTTCTAGGGTTGAGGCCACAACATAATTGCTTGATTTTGGGAATATAGTTGGTTTATTGTTTATGTTGTCTTGTTATTGTTCTTACGTTCTTATTATAACTATTCTAAAGCGTCATGAACTTTAAGATACACCCAGGTCTGAAAATGAATTGACCATAGGAGTTAAGAGACGGAATGAAGAACGTAGGAGGTGTGGATCATATCTTTTGTTGTTAGTTAGCAATTATGAAGTATGATTTGCAGTTAGGAGAGAAATATACCTAAACGCCCCACTTGGTTAATAAAATGGGAAGATAGATGAATGCATCCAAGTTAAAGACTCACATCCCCGCTCAATGATGTAGTTGTGAGATTAATTTGGATAGATGACTTAGAGGTTGACCATTCCCGGGTTACAATATCAACCTCGTAAATCAACGATCACGATAAACATTAACACCGGCTATAAACCATAGTTAATCATGAATGTGTAGTTATTGCCTCGACCCTGGATTTCTCCATAAATTATTTACAATCCAAAGTTTTACATAGTTGTTAATTCTTGTTTTTAGTTACAAAATAAAGTTCAATTCTTGGTTACGAAGAGCATTTGTTTAACTTCAATAGTATTAATTGAGATTAGATTGAATGCTAAGCATAAGTCCCTGTGGGATCGATATTCGGCTCACAAGAGCAACTGTATTACTTGCACAACCACATAAACTTAAGTGTGCGCTAGGGAGCGAACATGTTTTTGGCTCCGTTGCCGGGGAATTGAAAATTAGCAACCGTATATTTTTGTTTTTACTATTTTGTTTTATGAGTACTATTAACTTGATCTTAGCTACTGAAATTGCAGGTACCGGTTCTAAACTTGAGCAAGCTGGCAAAGGATAAGGAATTGGTTGACCCACTTCCTGAACCTGAGCAACACCTGCACCAAGTGTTGAGAGAAATAACACTTCTCGATTAGAACTGGCAAGTTCAACTGGCTGAGACTGTTCCTGCAGTTATGGAAGAAGAACCACCACCAGCTCGTAGGACAGTGCACAAAGTGGCAATCCCACTCGCAACAAAAGTGACCTCCTGTATTCAGAAACCAGCCGCAGGGGGAAGATTTGAACTGAAGTAAAATCTGGTGCAATTGTTGCACAAAAGCGGGCAGTTTACAAGTATTTTACATAAAGATCCACAGGTTCATCTCCAAAACTTTTTGGAGATCAGTGACATATTCATTCCTGAAGAGGTCTCCATAGACTACATGAGGCTCATACTTTTCCCATTCTCACTGTTGGGAGAAGAAAGAAAATGGTTGAAGGCAAAACTTTCAAATTCGATCACAACATGGGATGATTTATCAAAGAAGTTCCTCATCCTCTTCCCATCAGGCAAAACTACAAAGTTGAGGAGTGAGATTCTAAGCTTCAAGAAGAAACTAGACGAGAATCTCTATCATGCATGGGAGAGATTCAAGTCTCTTCTATGGGATTGCCCGCATCACCAGTAGACTAATGAGGTATTAGCTCACACCTTTGTTGAAAGTGTTGATCACAATACAAAGATTTTGCAAGATTCAACAGTAGGTGGTCAATCTTTGGAGAAGACATAGGATGAGCTATATACTTTCCTCAACCGTATCGCATAAGGAAACCCAGAGTGGAATAGTGACATGTCCAGAAATACGGTGAAGAAGCCTACATGTATGATTGAGTTATATAGTGTCACCGCGTTAGCAGCACAGTTAGCCAGTTTTCAGACTCAAATGATGGATCAGTTCAACAAGTTCAGTGTGACTTAACCTCAGGTGCAAGTGAATGCAATTCAGCAAGTCCATACTTGGTGTGAAACTTGTGGTCTGAGTGGTCATTCAGCAGACTTATGTGGAGCGAATCTGGAATCGGTAAACTTTATAGATAATGCACAGAAAGGAAACTTAAACTATGGGAATGCCTACAACAAAAATTGGAAGGGTCAGCCCAACCACTATTGGGGCAGTAATCAGGCTCAACCGCAACAAAGTACGCAGAATAACACTCAGGAAGCAATATTAAGGACATGTTGAAGAAGATCATGGATAATCAAGAACAAATTTTTGTGGAGCAAACAAAGATGGCGGCTGACATAAAAAATCAGCAATTAGCCACGAAGACATTGGAAGTGCAAATGGGATAGCTAGCTCAGGCACAAAATACGAGGCCTCAAAGGGGTTTGCCTAGTGATACAAAAAACCCAAAGCAAGTGATGGCAATCACTTTGAGGAGTGGTAGAGATTTTACTGACGCACCCCCAAATAAAAATCATGAGGTTCAAGAAGAGTTGATCACTTCTAAGCAGATAGAGAAGCAGGGTGAGTTGAAAGAAGCTAGCAAAAAAGGGAAGTCTGAGTACCCTAATGAGAAGCCGATTGAGCAGCCTCGCAACAGACCACCACCACCATTCCCACAAAGTCTTAAGAAAGAAACAGAGGATGCCTATTTTAAGAAGTTCTTTGACACGTTCAAAGAACTTCACATTAACCTTCCTTTGTTAGATGTTTTGCAGGTAATGCCCAAGAATGATAAGTACTTGAAGGATGTGATGGCAAACAAGAGAAGGTTGGCGGAAGTTGAGACTGTGGCACTTACTGAAGAGTGCAGTTCTGTGGTGATGATCAAGATGCCCAAAAAGCTCAAGGACCCTGGGAGATTTACCCTTCCCATACAGATTGGTGAAAATGATATTGTTCAAGCCTTGAGTGATTTAGGGGCTAGCATAAATTTAATGCCCCCTTTTCATTATTCAAAACTCTTGGGTTGGGGAAGACACGACCTTCCTCGATTGTGCTAGAGATGGCGGACAGAACCAGAGTAGCTACTTAAGAAATCATAGAGGATGTTCTTATCAAGGTTGGTAAGTTTATTATTCTTGCTGACTTTATTATTCTTGATTATAAAGCAGATGAAAGGGTACAAATCATATTGGGATGCCCATTCTTGGCTACTGGTGGAGAACTAATTGATGTGAGAGAGGGCACACTCAATATGAGATTGAATGATGAGGAGGTAACCTTCAGAGTGTACACAACACTCAACACACCCTCACACTACAAGGATCTATGCATGATCACAGCTATGGAAGTGGATGAGTTTGTGGTGGACAATAGCGTACCTCTACTTAGCTCTTCAGACACTCTCATAGAGCTGCCCAAACTTCCTAAAGAGCCTGAACTTGAGAGACCTAAATGAAATTCTGAGAAGATAAATGCGAGGAAGGCCCCAGACATCGAGTGTAAGCACAAGAGAGGTTTGAAAAGAAGGAGAAGATAGGCCCCGAGTAGGAGGAAGAGAATGAGAGAATAGGGCTGAGAGTTGTGATCTGGGTCGTGCTGCAATGGTAAATAAGGCGTTGCTTGGGAGCCAACCCAAGTTAAGATAGTATTTTTATTCTTTTTAAGTTTTTCTTTAGTAACACTTTTGGTGTTGTTTTTGTTTTGTGTCAACAGGTTGAAGGGAAGTCTGAGTACATGAGATCTGAGCTAAGGAGCATAGAAAACACTAAGTGTGAGGTCCTCCAGACCCCTTTGATGAATAAGATTCTACTAGCTAGGTCTAGAGGCCTCAGGGAGTACTTCTATCCTTGCTTTAAATTTATACTTTGCGTACAAAATGTGGTTTCAAGTGTGGGGTGGGAAATATTCCAATTTGGTTAGGGTGAAGTGCGCTATAGGATGTTGAGTCTTATTTTTCACTAAATTGAAAAAAAAAACAAAAAGATTTTGTCTTTGTTTGTTTTGTTTTCTATTGGGTCTGTTTAGTAGAAGCATACTTCACCCACCCCTCATATTTTCTTTTCTGTTCTTTTTTGGGGGGAAGCCCTTTGAACCCAGTATCCTTTTTGATTTTTAGGAATAGTTTAAATTTTTTATTGTTAGGAGTATATCCTCTTGCTAGGTGCTACAAATGATTACTTGTTGCAAGTTGGTGTTGAATTTTATGGCATGATCTGAAAAATTGAATGACTACTGTGGGACACCTAAGGCCTTTTTATTTGACTCTTGTTTGATGTTGGCTTAAATGTGAATTCATGTATTTGCTTGGTTGAGAGTCTATAGGTAGCTTACTTGATTTTAACATGTGCCATGTGTGAGTGAGGATTTTGTTATTCCATGATTGCATTTTGGTGTCTAGAACTTGCCCCGTGTGTTTGCAAAGCAAAATAAAGAAGGTTGAGTTTAGGAGATGATATAGGCATTTATTTGATAGCCATGTTTATACCCTTTTTATCTATCCTTGTGCATAAACTTAGTGAGCCCCGTCGAGCCTTTAGCCTATTCTTTGGTAGCCTTATGTATAGCTTATTCCCTTTCTTTCAATTGCCCGCAATTTGATCCAAAACTCCTAAGCGCTTTAGTTGAGAAACTAAGATGTTATGGAGTGTGAAATTCAGAAAGGAAAAGTAGTGGAGCCCCAAGGAAATAGATTTTGGTGTGTTGAAAAGGTTTATATGTTGTTGGTAGGGAGTAATGAACTGAAAAAGATAAATTGAGCAAAAGAAGTGATTCATGTGTTGATAATAAATACTCCCGACTAAAGATGTGTAATCTAGTTTAAAGAGTTGGGGCAAAAGAAAAAGAGATTTGGGAAGATAAAAGAAGTGTAAAATAGGCTGGTTGGAGATGAGTTTAACATACAATGTGGTTTGTTAAAGCGCTGAGGAAAGATAGTCACTATTTTTGACGAAATAGTTCCTACCCGTACCTTAGCCTTCATTACAACCCTTAAAGTCCTACTTGATCTTGAGCTTTAGTGGAGCTGAAACTTGACTGTAAGGAGAGGGCATGGCTTTTTTCGTAGTAATAGTGGGCCGGTCTCATGAAATTCAATCATTTCATTTTACCAAGTTCAATGTTAGCCAGATTAGTCAACATTTATCTCTTTCGATGCAACAACAAGATCTTATTTGTAACAAGTGGTTTTGTTGGTTGGTTAATTAGTCACATTTTATTCATGAAATGGCTTGGATTGGTATTAGTCTAGATACAGCAAAATCATTCTATTAGATCGAATAAGTACATTCGATCTAATAAGTACCTTGTATTAGAATTGAGAATTTCTATAACTCGGATCTTTAGTATTCTCTTATTTATTACCTATGTCTACTATTTAGGTAGAATAGAGTACTACACTACGGGCAAGCATATGGTTCATCTTATGTGACATGTGAATTCTTTGCGAGAGTGAGCGAAATTTGATTCCTACACCCATTCGTATCATAACTTGCATTTGTGTGAGTAAACATGGGTAACTCTCTTGTGGTGAGGGCACTTGTTTGATGATATATAAGTGGATTATGTGATTTGGTGTTGAGTATTACGCGTGAGTTTGTCAACTGATAAGAGTCAATTCTTGAGGCTAGGAGGTCTTAAAGTAGTATTCATGTGATTCTATGTGTAACATGGCATGCCAAATGTAGAACTTGCTATTCATGTGATCGTTGTGGTTCTAGAATGAACATCTTAGTATAGTGTTGCAGTCTTCCTTGATTGTGATTGGTGTAGAGAGTTGTTCGAGGACGAACAAGGCTTTAAGTGTGGGGTGGTGATCTTAGGCGTATTTATACACCTAAGTGTTGTTATCCTTGCACATTTAGCTTAGTTTTGAAGATAACTTGTTACACTATTGAGGTATTTAGTGTGTAAAGGGTGTAATTTGTGACTAACGTGCTTGTTTATAGTGTTTGGGTAGCATTTGGAACAAATACTGAGCTAAAAGAATCAAATAGAGTTTAGACGAGGAAACTAGCTTTGCTAGCTTGAGCTATGCCTATTCTAGCATACTTGTATGAGCTTTGTTGTGTTGTGTGTACTTATATGTGTTGTGAGCTCTTGTAGGAGACCTTTGGAGGAGTTATGTAAGCTAATTGAAACCTACAAACATGATACAAATCATTGGGACACAAAGCAAGGTGGAAAGAGTTCATAGGAGCGAAAATGGATGTCAAAAGACCCACCCCCGTGCTACGGAAGCTAGCCTCTGCGATGGAAGGCGTGACACGGAGGTGAGGCAGCGTGCAGCTCCAATTTCCAGTGGACAGCCGCATTTAGGCCGTGACACGCAAGACAATCAGGGCTACAAGCAGTGTGACACGCTGCCTAGTCAGGGCTATGGGCAGCGTGTCACGGACTTTGTTCCCGACGAATAGATTTTGTCTCACACTATAAATAGGACACTTGGGTTCAATTGTAAACACCTTGCAACGACTTTGGGATTGAAAAACACAAGGAGAAGGCTGCCTTAGGGTTCTTTTTCTCTTCTTTATCTTTCTTAATTCTGGTATGAACTACAATACTTTTGTGATCGTGAATTAGAGTATGAGTGGCTAAACACCCTCTTTCTAGGGTTGAGGCTACAACATGATTGCTTGATTATGGGAATAAAGTTGGTTTATCGTTTATCTTGTCTTGTGATTGTTCTTACGTTCTTATTATAACTATTCTAAAGCGTCATGAACTTAGGATACACCCAGGTCTCAAAATGAATTGACCATAGGAGTTAAGAGATGGAATAAAGAACGTAGGAGGTGTGATCATATCTTTTGTTGTTAGTTAGCAATTATGAAGTATGATTTGCGGTTAGGAGAGAAATATACCTAAACGCCCCACTTGGTTAATAAACTAGGAAGATAGATGAATGCATCCAAGTGAAAGACTCACATCCCTGCTCAACGATGTAGTTGCGAGATTAATTTGGATAGATGACTTAGAGGATGACCATTCCCGGGTTATAATATCAACCTCATAAACCAACGATCACAATAAACATTAACACCGGCTATAAACCATAGTTAAGCATGAATGTGTAGTGATTTGCCTCGACCCTGGATTTCTCCATAAATTATTTACGATCCAAAGTTTTACATTGTCGTTAATTCTTGGATTTAGTTACAAAATAAAGTTCAATTCTTGGTTATGAAGAGCATTTGTTTAACTTCAATAGTATTAATTGAGATTAGATTGATTTCTAAGCACAAGTCCCTGTGGGATCGATATTTGGCTCGCAAGAGCCACTGTATTACTTGCACGACCAGTACACTTGTCTGTGCACTAGGGAGAGAACAATCTAGTCTAAGAAGGTACAAGAGCTACTACAGGATAAATGCAAGCAAATAAAAGAAGACACAACTTCCACCATGGAATCGAAGAGTAGAAGCTACTGGAGATCGCCATTGTTCTATACCTATGAAACATCACTGAACTTGCAATCAGACTATACCCAAAAGGTATAGCAAGAGTAGTGTCAGTACAAACACACGTAATGGTAGGCATCATCGGTCGATCCAAATCCATGCATACCATCATATAAGAAATAAAGAGAAAATATGCAAATAACTACAATACTCCATTACTTCCACATCCACCTTTACGACCATGACATTAACACCTATGGACTTATTCGTTTCATCCTCATCCTTCCTATCCTGTTCCACTACCAACTACACCATTTGAAGACTTTACACCCTGACACCTAGGACTTTCCAAGTCACACTTAACCCTTAGACTTCTGAAGCCACTTTAACCCTTAGATTTCCCAAGTCACCTTAACCCTTAGACTTCCAAAGTCACCTTAACCCTTAGACCGACAACTATATCCAGACCTGGACTACCACTCCATTATCCAAGTCAACCACTATGACTCGATGACCCGTGGAAAACTCAACTACCCAATCACTAGGCCACATACATTTGTAATACAACTTACCTGTGCCTGGACCACCCCAAAACCCCCTAGGACATACCTAACACATAATAACAACCAGTAATATAACTCTCGACTCTCAGTCTACCTTCTAACTCTAATTATATGGAACAAGTTCAACGATCGTTTAACAACGAACAATAATCACGACACTTACCCTTTTATAATACCCGGACCAACTATGGATCCCTAGACCAACACTTAGTATTATCATGCAATGCCCAATCCACCCCAGGACCAACCCCACATTTAAGTGTAACACCTCGGCCTCTCAAGGACCAACATGCAATATCACAATTTTAGCAATCAACCCAGTCCACTCATGGAACCTTCGACAAACACAGTGAATATGCATAATTAAACTCGTACCTGGCATGGTACCCGAGCCAACCAATGTAGAACCTGTACCAGGCATGGTACCAGAGCCAACCAATATAGAACCTGTACCAAATGTGGTACCCGAGCCAACCGTTAGTATCCCATACCAGACGTGGTACCCAAGCCAACCGAATATCACACGGAGCCAACAAACAATACTTAGATGAACAGAAAATACCCTTGTAAAACCAACAAGCAACAATCAAGTTCATTTCACATAATTGACACCCCAAATATTTGGATATTCACAACTTCCTTTCTTAAGCATGAAAGCACATACAATACTAAGCTATAGTTATATGTATATACATTGCATTTGGCAAGACAATAACCATCACCAACTCCACCCCCGGGTATGTAACCCCAACCTTAGAAATCCTGTCCGAAGGCTAAGTCCCCGTTCACCTCTTAGACACATAACTAGCAAATACATCAATTCTGCAGTCCTCCTTTTTAAGACAACATAACATGGGGAAGGAATTCCCTAACATTGATACCTCAAACATTCTTGTTTACTCTACTTCTTTTATATCGAATCATTCCCGAAACCCCCTTTAACTAGTCATTTAATTACCTAGAGCATTTTCAACTTCCAAACCTTACCAACAGTCTAGTCCTCTGAACCCAACTTTACATGTATATACCACCCATAATGAAACACATCACCCCAACCATATCATTTTCTATTTAGAACCAGTCAAAACACAACAATCCTCTAGACTCCGTGCCCAAAGGCCTAAACATGAATTCTCCTTTTCGTCTATACAATAATATGAAATGGAAATAGGTCAAAGTTTACTCAATAAAAAGAACCTAGCCTACTTGGATGCCAAGCAGCTGCACAACGCATATTCTGGTTCCGTGAAAGTATTTCTTGACGGATGACAAGCCCGAAATCCATGGTTTCACATCTTTTTAGCCAGAATCACTCCTTCCCATGGCTCCCAAGCCTTGGAGAAGCCTAGGAGGATTTTTGGAATAACCCTCGTATGTTTTTTAACTGAGGAGAAGAAGTCTTATATAAAAGTCATGTAATTTAGTTTCTGTTCGCCGCCATACTGCTATAGCGGACGACTGACTGCTACAGCGGCAACGCTATAGCAGAATAATTCTCGCTATAGCAGAGTGACATCACCCCAGATCAATTTTCAATATCTAAAATTTTCATCATGTCAACCCCACTTAATTCAAAATGAATTTTAATCATTCTCAAAATTTGTGATACGGTGATTTCTAAGATAATGACAGATCAAGTTGTTACACTTGTCATCCATAACCATGAGCTCTTGAAATCTTTTGGTTTGGTTGACATATTTCATAGTGCCAGCATTTGCTACTACTGCTAGCTAGTCTATTTTTTTAAAAATCATGTAAATACCAATGTTTATATTTGCTAAAGAATTTGTCCAAGGCTTGAATTTTGCAGGTCCACTCTTTGATCAATGGCGTGATTGTGTCGATGTTAAGCCTCTATTCTATTTTTTAATTAGTATAATCGGTGATGATAAAATTTAAAAACAAATCAAGCTATAATTCAATATAAATTAGCAGTTCATACCCCTAAATAATGAGATACATGCATTAACACATAATTTTGATAGACGTAGAACGATATATGTAACACCTTGCCCATTTGAAATATTTAAATTAATTCATATTTTTGGAGCAAGACTAAGAGTGATTTATATGCTAGAAACGATATGCTATGAGGTATTTTAATCGCACAATTGTCGTATGTTAAATCTTGAAGTCAAGCAAGTTGTGAAACAAAAGTCAGCAAAAGTTATCACAAATTACTTTTATAAATTCTCTGAAATTTGAGTCAGATGTCTCTGAATTTTATCCCAATCTATAAAGAGTTAGAGGGCCCTCTACCTATCAAATCAATGATCTACGAACCTACTTTTCAACTCATTAAATCATTTGCCCGTACTATTTTGGAATAGAGAGATATTTATATTTTTGTGAGACTGAACAAGCAGGGACGTGGGCGCACTCTTGATTGGTGGATCTTAAAAAGACCCTTCTTCATTGATTTTGATCTTATTTTCTCGCCTAAAAACCAAGAAAAAAATAGCATAAACTTGAAAAAACTCCATAGATGTTGATGATCTTAGCTTAGGCCTTTGATGGAAGTTTCTTAATGTTGCGAGCCCGTTAGTTCTATATAAATTGCTCCATCGATTTCATGGTGTAACTCGATTGGCATTGTACATCAGGGGTTTGACTACTATTAAAGTTCCAAGCAGTATCCCAATTTTGAGAGCAAGGTAAGATTCTTCTTTTGTTGATTTTAGCTTTGGTAAGCTGCATATAGTATTTTTGAACAGAAATTCATATCTTTTATTGGATTATCGTAGCACTTATTATATTTTTTTGTTGATTGAGTTTCTACCTTGGTCGAGTGGTGCAGAGGTATGTGATGTGCCAAGATTTCATGGCACTTTCCATACTTAAAACGAAGAATTTTGGGAGTTATTAAGTGTGTTTTGTTAGATATGATGCTCGTTTACTACATGTGTAGGGAAAAGTATTGAAAAGACAAAAAGACTGCAAAGTTGCTATTTCTAGGCTAAAAGTTATGCCCCACAGGCGTGGGATCCACCACGGCCAATGGGAAGAAATGTCGGAATGAAGCAGAGAGAGTTAAAGGCAAAATCCCATCCCATGACCAACTGGGATGGGAATCGAAGCCACGATAGGACGATGCAAACGCCCATCAAAATAGACCAGAGCTACTGAGACTTTAGATGATTTGGCTGATGGGTTACCGACGACGCCCGTAGGAACCATGGTGGCCCATCGCCTAGCCCGTGAAAACAAGGCAGAGTGCTTGAGGCATAAAGTATCAAAGATCCGATGGGCACCCACGACGCCTATGGCACCCATGATGGCCCATGGGGCCTGCCCATCGGAATTGTCACATTCCAGCTCTCCCAGTTCTGTTAGGATTTGGTCTTTGTTGTCTATAAATACCTTCTCTAGGGTTTTATTTCTAGAGTTATGCAATTCTTATGGAATATTGAGACATCATTACATATTGTTGAGATATTATATACTTTTGAGGATTCAATTAATTGTTCTAGATTATTGAAGTGTTCTTGAGAATTCAAGATTTTGGTTTTCTTTACTTGTTTTTGTAAGTTATAATCATGATCTCTTCATCTAAATCTGATTGTTCTCTTGCAAATATGTGTAGCTAAATCCAAAACTATGGTTGTGGAAACCATGAAGGATTAACAAAGTCGATAAATTACTTAGTAATCTTAGAACAATGTTCATACATGTATTGTTCTTCCTCTCCCTTTGATTGATTTTTAACGATTGTAAATGTTAGAACTCGCCTTATTCCTACTTGCTTGATTAAAGGGGTAACGAATGGGAAAGGGAAGTACACAACGGAGATTTGAGGCTACCAAGCCTCACCTAATTAGCTTGAACTTACCTAGGGAAGCTAATCTAGGATCACTGGTAAGGGTTAGTAAAGTAAATACTTGTAGACTGACCAAGTTGCATGGTGACATTCTTCTATTTTGGCAACCATCCATTTCGGAGAACCTAACTTACTGATCCTGAATGCATTGCGCCTGAATAGATTGCTAGTACAATACCTTATTGTGTTATAAACTCACGGGGAACACTACCCTAGTCGCTTCTTTCATTGATTAGATTACTTGAAAACTATTACTTTGTTAACTGTTCTAATCGTCATTACAAACATTACTTGTTACTATACCCCCCCCGGGGAAATAAATGGCAAAGAGTGCGAATAAACATAGTTGACCCTAGTCCTACCATATTCCCTGTGAGATCGACCCCAACCTTTGTTGGGTTCTATATTTGAACATCGACTGCTTTAACTTCTTTTGGAGGCGTAATTTGGGTGTATCAAATTTTGGCGCCATTGTCGGGGAGTACAATTTAGGATTAAAAGAGATTGTGTTTATTTCACTATTAGTCCTTATTTCCTGATTTTACTTTTTTTTGTTGTTTTTGTTTTGTTTCACAGGTTGAACACTTGTGCATGCCTAGTATAAGGAGTCAATGAAATCCTCTGATTCTATTTGATCCCAAAATCCCATGAACTCTGAGAAACATGGTTAAGGAGGGAGTTTTTGAGACACCAGAACAGGCCACAGCTCGGATGTTGGCCAAAGAACAGCAAAAGCAGCAGGCAGAAGAAGATGCCCAAATCGTGCAAGATGCTCAGGTTGCCACAGACCTAGAAAATCAAAATGCTGCAGCTGAACATACAAGGCAAGCAAGGCAAGAAGCTGCTTTTCAAGCTACACTAAATGCTCAAGTTACGCGTGATGAGGCAGCCCGATGTAATGTACCTCAAGATGCAGTTGCACTAAGAGGGAAAAGAGGTCGTAAGATTCAACCACCCTGACACAACTCTCGCTATAATCTTGATGATGATGATGTCAATGATGCAGGGATAACAGGCCCCATAGTATTGCCACCACAGCCCGATGGTACAAAGTTTGACATTACTAGCACTATGATCCAGCTGCTGAACCTTATGGGATTATTTGCTGGCAAGCCAATGATGATGCGAATTTGCACTTGGTGAACTTTGTGAGGATCTGCAAAGATTACAACCTTCTAGGGGTAGAACAAGATGCTATCAGGTTGCGGTTATTCCTATTTTCATTGACTGGAGAAGAGACATTATGGCTTACTGAGCTTCTTGATAGTTCAATATTTACATGGAGGGAACTGAAGAGTCAATTTCTGGAGAGGTTTTTCTCTCATCAAAGATGTTATAGCTCAAGCAGGAGATAAATAACTTCTAGCAGTTGAACACTGAGGCACTATATGAGACATGGCTTAGGTTCAATAAGAAGCTAAAATAAGTGCCGAACCATAGAATTCCTTCGGATCATTTGATAGAGATTTTCTACAGAGCACTGAACACAAACACTAAAGTAGTTGCTGATACAATCACGAGGGAAGCATTCATGGAAAACACTTTTACAGAAGCTTTTGAGATGCTTGATATAGTTACAAAGATGAACAGAGCCTGACATACTAGAGATTCTGAGAGTGCAGTAGGATGTTGGGAAATCCTTAGTCCAACAAAAGTTGCAGGAACTTAGACTGGAGGTTGAAGGATTAAAGACGAGTATGGATCTGATTGCAAAGAAAATACTGAATAACGGAGCTGAGAAGGTGAATGTTGTAGGTTCACAGTGGAAGGCACAAAGGTAGGATGGGCATGAATCTGATAAGGAAGCTAACTATTTGAATGATCAAGTGGCAGGTTATTGGGCCAATGGCCAAGGAAATCAAGGCTAGAACAGAGATAGGGATAATAACACAGATAGAGTTGAAAACTATAATCGGTCTGACTATAGATATAGTAGAAGGGTTAGAGATAGAGATGGTGACTGGAACAAAAAGGATGGCGACTGGAACAAGTGAGATGGCTACAAGAATGATAGACACGGACTGTATGTCCCTCCTGGGAACTGTGAAGCAGGATCCGAGCAGCCAATAGTCAAAGAGATATTATTTAAGGCATTGCAAAAGGTTGAGTCGATTGATGGTAACTTAAAAGAGATGCATGCTGACATCTCAGGCATGAATCAAAAAGTTGAGTCACATGCTGTCTCTATCAAGCAGATTGAGACGCATTTGGGGCAAATATCCACGGCCCTAAACCAATATCAAAAAGGTAGTCTCCCAAGTGATACAATTTAGAATATAATGAATGATACACATTGCATGGCAGTGACTACTCAAAGCAGAAAGAAGATCATTGACCCTCCTATCCCTATAGTTGTGGAGGATCAAACTGAACCTAAAAATAATGAAGTTGATATTGTGGTTGAGTCTGAGTAAAGGGTGGTGAAAATAACTGAGTTGAAAAATAGCCAACTGAGACCAAGAGGAAGGAGAAAGAGGTTTCTAAGTTGTAAAGTCTATGCCTCGTCCTCTTGCACCTTTCCCACAGAGACTGACCAAGAAGGCTGAAAAAGGCAAGTATAGAAAATTCATCTCTATGTTGAAGAAGCTTTCGGTTAATATTCCTTTAGTTGAAGTGCTGGAACAGATGCTTGGATATGCAAAGTTCATAAAGGACTTGGTGACGAAGAAGAGAATTGTCTATTTTGAGCCTGTAGACAATTTGCACCATTGTAGTGCAATAACTTCTCATTCTCTTGCGCAAAAAAGGAAAGATCCTGAAGCTTTCACCATTTTTTGCATGATTGGGGCATTCTATTTTGCCAAGGCATTATGTTATTTAGGTGCAAGCATCAATCTAATGCCTTTGGCAGTGTTCAAACAATTGTCTTTGGGCCCCACACACCAGTAACAATGCGGCTATTGAAGGCAAATCACACTGTGAAGAGGCCACTAGGTATCTTGTATGATGTACTTGTGAAAGTGGAGTCCTTTATCTTCCCAGCAGACTTGTGATTCTAGACTGCAAGGTAGATTTTGAGGTCCCCATCATCTTGGGGTGACCATTCCTTGCCACAGGATGTGCTTTAGTTGACTTAGAGATAGGGCAGATGAAATTCAGACTGAATGATGAGAAAGTACTTTCAACCTGTGCCAATCAATGAAGCACCATGATGACATGTGGGTAGTCTAAATTATTGATGTTCTGGATGAAAGACAATTGTCAGTTTCGATTGAAGAATGACTTAGTGTTGAAGCACTTGTAGCCGTGATCATAATTTTTGATGGGGACAACATCTATGAGTATGCTGACATGGTGGAGGCACTTGTTTGTATGGGGTCTTACTCTTATTCTCCAAAGAAGCTTGATCTAGACTTGAAGAATAGAGTAACCCCACCATCCATACCATCTATTGAGGAGCCTCCAGTTTTGGAGCTCAAGGCACTTCCATCACACTTATGATATGTTTTATTGGGAACCAACAAAACTTTGCCGGTGATTATCGCTGCTGATTTGGTAGATGGGCAAGTTAAGTCTCTTGTTTCCATATTGAAGAAGTTCAAGAGGGCCATTGGTTGGTCAATTACAGATATCATTGGCATTCCACCAGGTATATGCACACATAAAATTTAGCTTGAGCCTAATTTTGTTCCCAGTATTGAGCATCAGTGTAGGTTGAATTAACTTATGCAAAAGGTGGTCAAGAAGGAGATTATCAAGTGGCTAGACATAGGCATGGTGTATCTGATTGTAGACAGTAAGTGGGTGAGTCTGGTTCAGTGTGTGCCAAAGAAGGGTGGGATCATTGTGGTCCATAATGCTAAGAACAAGTTGATTCCAATGAGGCCAGTTACATGCTAGCGTGTTGGCATGGATTATAGAAAGCTGAACGCATGGACTGAGAATGATCATTTTCTGATTTAGTTCATGGACCAAATGTTAGACTGTCTTGCTGGTAGAGGATGGTTTTGTTTTCTTGACTGTTACTCAGGTTACAATCAGATTTCAATTGCCCCTGAAGACCAAGAGAAGACCACTTTCACTTGTCCATATGGGACATTCGCATTCAAGAGGATGCCATTTGGATTGTGTAATGCACCAGCAACCTTTCAAAGATGTATGATGTCGATCTTGTTAGACATGGTGGAGGGCACCATTAAGGTATTCATGGATGATTTCTCTGTTGTAGGTGATTCATTTGATGATTGCCTAGCCCATCTGAGTTGTATTCTGCAAAGATGTGAAGAGTGCAATTTAGTACTAAACTAGGAGAAGTGCCATTTCATGGTCAATGAAGGCATTATGTTGGGGAACTGGATTTCTAAAAAAGGTATTGAGGTTGACAAGGCCAATATTGAGGTGATTGAAAAATTGCCTCCTCCAATCTCAGTAAAGGGTATTCGAAGTTTCTTATGGCATGTTGGGTTCTATCGCAGGTTCATAAAGAACTTCTCAAAGATTTGCACATCCTCTGTGCAAACTGATAGAAAGGATGTTAAGTTTATGTTTGATGAGGCATGTTTGAAGGCATTCAAGTGCCTAAAGTTACAGTTGATCTCAGCCTCCATTATTGTTGCACCTGATTGGTCTGAGCCATTTGAGGTGATGTGTGATGCTAGTTGAGTAGCGATAGAAGCAGTCCTAGGACAGAGACAAGAGAAGATTCTTCACCCGATTTACTATGCTAGAAAAGCGCTGAATCCCACCCAGAAGAACTATACTGTGACCGAACAAGAGCTACTAGTTGTGCTGTATGCATTTGAAAAGTCCAGATCTTATTTGATTGGCACCAAGGTGATAGTGCACACAGACCGTGCAGCCCTCAGGTATCTTATGGCAAAGAAGGATGCTAATCCTATGTTTATTCATTGGGTACTAATTTTGCAAGAATTTGACTTTGAAGTCAAGGATCGCAAAGGTACTGAAAATCAAGTGGCTGATCATCTATCCAGACTTGAAGATAAACTATGTTGCAACTAAAAGATGAGCTTGAGATTGATGATACTTTCCCAGATGAACAAGTATTGGCATCTTCTTAGGATTTGATTCCCTGGTATCCAGACATTTCTAATTATTTAGCAAGTGATATAGTTCCTCTGGACCTGACCATCCATCAGCAAAGGAAGTTCATGTCCGATGTAAAGAAGTTTTTCTGAGAAAAGCCTTATTTGTTCCGTGTATGTGGTGACACCATGATTCGTAGATGCATAGCTGAAATAGAGATGGAAGATATACTTGAGTCATGCCATTCTTCTCCTGTAGGGGGACATCATGGTGGCACCAGGACAACCCACAAGATTTTGTTATGAGACTACTATTGGCCTACCCTCCACAAGGATGCCCATGAGTACGCAAGGGCCTATAATTGATGCCAAAGGCAAGGGGGTAAATCAAGGAAGCATGAGCTTCCTCTAACTCCTATCCTTGTGATTGAATTGTTTGATGTATGAAGAATCAATTTCATGGGTCCTTTTGTGATATCGAATGGTATGAGGTATATATTGGTTGCTGTTGACTATGTGTCAAAATGGGTGGAGGCGGTAGTGCTTCCCAACAATAAAGGCAAGAGTGTCACAACATTCTTGAAATAGAATATCTTCTGCAGATTAGGCACAACGACGGAAATTATCAGTGATGGAGGGTCTCATTTTTGTAATAAGTTGTTCAGGTCTCTACTTGAGAAATATGGGGTGAGGCACAGTATGGCGACACCTTATCATCCGCAGACGAGTGGGAAAGTAGAGGTCTCAAATCGGGAGATAAAATCCATCCTTGCAAAGATGGTGAATGTAAACTGAACAGATTTCTCTAGGAAGCTTGATGATGCCCTATGGGAATATCAAACAACCTACAAGACTCATATAAGTATGCCACTTTATAATCTGGTATTTGGAAAAGCATGTCATCTTCTGGTGGAGCTTGAACATAAGGCCATGTGGGCGCTTAAAAATCTGAACTTGGACTGGTGTACTGCATCTTATCAGTGGCTTAGTCAGTTGAATGAACTTTATGAGTTTCATCTGAATGCATATGAAAGTTCAACAATGTACAAGGAGAAGATGAAAATGTACCATGACCGAAAGATTGAGAAGAGAGATTTTCAGACGGGTGATCTGGTTCTGCTCTACAATTCAAAATTGTGCTTGTTTCCAGGCAAGCTTATGTCTAAATAGATGGGGCCATTTCGAGTGGTGCAAGTATCCCAATATGGTTCTATAGAGCTTGAGAACTGTGACGGCAAGCGGTTTAAGGCAAATAGTCATCGTGTCAAAGCGTATTTGGGAGATGCTAAAGAAATCAAGTTGGTTAAAGCTTGGGAACTTGGTGAAGTCTAATTAACCAAGAGACCTGGGTCGTGCTGTGATGTTAAATCAGGCGCTGCATGGGAGGCAATCCATGAAGGAAACTTGATGAAGTCTAAGTAATCAAGTGACCTGCATCATGCCGCGATGTTAAATCAGGTGCTACATGGGAGGCAACCCATGAACTACCATTTGTTTAAGTGTGCAGGAGTTGGTGAATTTGAGAAAAGGAAAAATCTGCAGAAAAAGAGATCCCACGGGCACATCCGATGGGACGTCACAGGTCCTACACCCGTGGGAAATGGGCATGCACTAAGGAATATCAAAGAAAAGGTATCACGCCCCGAGACTACGCCCTAGACATAACATAGGACCTGGGACCACAAGTTCCCCAAGCTAACCCTTGGTCATAGCATAACTCAGGTATATCAAATAAGCATAGCGAAGCATAATAGAAACTAGATAACTCAATCCATAAGATAAAATCAAGATGAATATGATTCGAAGAAGACCCAAATACTGTCTATGTCTGAATAGACTCTAAACTATCAAATAGAGTTAATGGGACAAGACCCCCAACTAACCCAAAACTCTAAAGAAAGATAGACAACATAACTAGGATAATACTAGTCCTTGAAGAATGAGGACTCACCAAAAAAATCTGGATACCCGGCTTCGTCTAGCCACGAGCCTGATGAGGAGTACCTGAATCTGCATCATCAAGAAGATGCAGCGCAAGATATGCATCAGTACTATAGGATGTACTGAATATGTGAGATAAACATGCTAAATAAACTTGTAAAGATGAAATCATGCTATGAGCATAAAACTAAAATGCAAGAGGCTCAATATAATGCTAAAGCAAGATATACAAAATATCATAAGTAATCATAATAGTTCTGAAGTCGGAAGGCAAAGAGTCAATGTATTTTAAAACCTGATACTATTTCTGTGGGAGGTTCTCTAACCGACATAGACCATGTGAGCTACATGGAATCCGATGTATACGCTCCATCAAAAGGACCCAATATACCTTGCCAGGGTATAGAGGCATGACTGTGGCGTGATCACTAAGTTTGATGCCCAACTAAGGGGACATAAAACCTACAGAGGCACGTAGTTCTGGGACTAAGGGTACTCTCACCCAGTTTAACTCGGGGCTAAATACTACTCCCCAAAATAATACGCATAGCTCATATAATACCGATGCATATCTGGATGAGAACTGATCATAACTAATGACATATTTAATGTAAAATCTATTCATAAAGCATAGAGACATATCCGATGTCATGCAAATTCATATCATGAGTCTTAAAGCTTTGCAAGACCATAATTCAAGATATACTTTCTTTTCTAAAATCATAGATTGAAGAATTAGGTATGCAATTTCATGAAAACGGAGGGCATGCTATCTAATCATACCAATTTTACTTGAAGACATGCAATTCAAAGGAATTATGCTAAAATTTATACTTAACATATGGGCTTTTGAAAACAGTCATAAAACTTCAATTAAATCATGGGTCATAGATGAGAAATCATGAATTGAGGATTTAAAACAAAACCCATAACTTTTCTCCAATTTGGGTAAGAACCCTAATTTCATAAATTGCTAAATCAAAGTAAAGATTTGGGGCTTTGGGCTTAAGGGTGAGAGGAAACCCTTAATGAATACCCACATACCTTGATTGATGCTAACCCAACTGAAATTGAAAAGAAAAGGAGGCTTGAACTTGGGGCTTGACACTTGGAGCTTGAAGGAGTTCTTTTCCCAATTTGGTAGATAAATGAGGTAATAGGAAGGGACTTAGGCTAATAGGTTTAGAAATCATGCTAAGAATGGCAAAAATGACCTTTCTTAGGAATTAAAAGTGTAGGTCATTATAAAAATACCCCTGGGATTTAATGAAGAAAAGCTGTAAAATTTCCCGGCTTCAGGTTCCACGGGTCGTATAGACTGAACCACGACTTGTGGTTCCCACTTGTGGTTCTTGAGCCAAAAAACAGGTTGCAGAACAGGTTATATGAGTCAACAGGATAACTCGTAGAATGGACTACAGTCCGTAGACCTGAGTCGTAGTTCCTGGGGAATTTGCTGACCTCTGATTAAGTTTCATGAGTGGACAGTACGGTCCGTGGTTCATACTACAGTCCGTATAAGTCACTTGTGGTTCTTGAGGAAATAGTCTACCCTCAGATCAAGTTCCACGAGTCAACAGTACGGTCTGAGAGTGAACTACGATTTGTAGAATTGACTCATGGTTCTCAGACCAGTGGTTGAATTGCAGAAGGCTAACCACGGCTCCATTCCATGACTCGTGGTTCAAACCACGGTCCGTGGTTTGGACTCGTGATTCCTGGAAACTTAATTTTTTTTCAGAGTTTTAAACTTAAAAAGTTGGTTCGATTTCTAGGGTGTTATAATATCTCCCCCTTGGGATCATTCGTCCTCTAATGAATACTAATCTAGGGAAAACTGCAGAGAAAATATCCCAACCAGTCAACAACACATAAAATCTGAAGAACAAACATGAAAACTGAGCTTTTTAACTTGAAACATGACTGAATCAACTTTGAAAAACATGCATGCATACTAAGATCATGAGGGAAACTGATAGAATAGAGTAGGATAGACATACTAATGAGGAAACTACTACCTCAAGCGGAAATTGGATCGGAAGGAAAGAGATGAGGGTATTTTGCTTTCATGGCTGATTCTACTTCTCAAGTAGCTCCCTCAACAAGTTGATTTCTCCAAAGAACTTTTACCAAAGTGACTTCTTTGTTTCTCAGCCTCTGAATCTGATGATTAAGGATCTCTATGGGAACCTCCTTATAAGTGAGACTATCCTTCACACCGACATACTCAAAAGGAACAATCAAGGTCGGATAACCAACACACTTCTTCAACAAGGAAATATGGAAAATCGGATGACTCGCTTCTAATTCTGGTAGCAAATCCGACTCATAAGAAACAATACCAACTCTCCTCAGAATCCAATCGGGACCTACAAAACGGGGACTAAGATTCCCTTTCTTGCCAAATCTCATCACACCCTTCATTGGTGACACCTTCAGAAAAACCCAATCATTAACTTCAAATTCCAATTCCCTTCTCCTCACATCCGCATATGATTTCTGTCGACTCTGAGCAGTTTTCAACCTCTCCCTAATAAGTTGAACCTTCTCCATAGTCTTATGAACCAAATTTGGACCAATCAAGGCCACCTCACCTACCTCAAACCATCAAATAGGAGACCTATACCTCCGCCCATAAAGTGCCTCATAAGGAGCCATCTGGATGCTAGAATGAAAGTTGTTATTGTAGGCAAACTCGATAAGAGGTAAGTGATCATCCTAATTACCTTTGAAATTGATCACACAAGCTCTCAACATATCCTCCAAGGTCTGAATAGTATGGTCTGCCTTGCCATACGTCTGTGGGTGAAAAGATGTGCTAAGCTTCACCTGAGTACCAAGACCTCTCTGAAATGATCTCTAAAACTGAGAGGTAAGCGGAGTACCTCTATCTGAAATAATGGACAATGGAACACCATGCAATTGGACTATCTCTCAGATGTAGAGCGTAGCATAATCGTCTGCTGAATCCATAGTCTTAACAGCCAAGAAGTGGGATTACTTAGTCATCTTGTCGACAATCACCCAAATGGAATTGTGTTGCCTTCAAGTATGAGGCAAACCTATAATAAAGTCCATATTGATAGCTTTCCACTTCCAAGTAGGAAGGTTAATATCTTGAGTCATTCCACTCTGTCACTGATGCCCTACCTTCACTTGCTGACAGTTGGGACACTTAGCCACAAAACCGGCTATGTACCTTTTCATACCATTCCACTAATAGACCTCCCGTAGATCACGGTACATCTTGGTGGCACCAGGGTGAATAGAATATCTGGAATTATGAGCCTTAGTCGAAATCTATTGTCTCAACCCATCTACATCTGGCACACATAATCGACCCTGATAACGAAGCACAGTATCTCCCCCTTGGGAGAAAACCTCAACTCTTTGTTGATGGACTGCACCCTTTAGCTGAAGCAAAATGGGATCACTATCTTTCTTTGCCTTCACTTCAGCTACCAAAGATGACTCGGAACCATTCTGAACAATAACACCACCTTCTATCGAGTCTATAAGGCGAACTCCCAACCGAGCAAGACTATGAACCTCCTTAACCAATTCCTTCTTTCCGTCTTCAACTGAAGACACACTACCCATGGATAATCTACTAAGTGCATCCGCTACAACATTTGCCTTACCCAGATGGTAAATTACACTCATATGATAATCCTTAAGAAGCTCAAGCCATCTTCTTTGACACAGATTCAATTTCTTTTGAGTGAACACATACCGAAGACTCTTATGATCGGTGAATACATCCACATGCATACCATACAAGTAGTGTCTCCAAGTCTTTAAAGCAAAGACCACGACTGCTAACTCAAGATCAAGAGTAGGGTAGTTCTTCTCATGAGTCTTAAGCTTTCTAGAAGTATAAGCAATAACTTTACCACGCTGCATCGAAACACAACCCAAGTCAATTCTAGAAGTATCACAATACACAACAAAGTCATTTGAACCCTCAGGTAGGGTCAATGCTGGCGCTGTGGTCAACCTAGTCTTCAATTCCTGAAAGTTCTTCTCACAAAGGTCAGACCGCTGAAATTTCACCTTCTTCTTAGTTAATCGAGTCAAAGGGGCAGCAATGGAAGAAAACCCCTCCACAAATCTCCTGTAGTAACTAGCCTAACCCAAAACGATCCTAATATTAGATGAGGAAGTGGGTCTAGGCCAGTTCTTCATTGCCTCAATATTTTGAGAATCAACTCGAATACCATCCCTAGTAACAACATGACCCAGAAACGCAACAGACTGCATCCAAAACTAACACTTGCTAAACTTAGCAAACAACTGCCGATCCTTGAGAGTTTGCAACATAACCCTCAAATGGTCCGCATGTTCCTCCTCACTCCGAGAGTAGATAAGAATATCATCAATGAAAACAATCACAAACATATCCAAATATTATTTGAACACACGGTTCATCCAATCCATAAAGGCATCAACAACATTTGTTAGACCAAAAGACATAACCACAAATTTATAATGACCATACCGAGTTCTGAAGGCCGTCTTTGGAATATAACACTCTCTAACACGAAGCTGATGATAACCAAATCTAAGGTCGATCTTGGAGAAGAAACTAGCACCCTGAAGCTGATCGAACAAGTCATCATTCCTAGGAATAGGATATTTATTCTTAATTGTGACCTTGTTCAACTAACGGTAGTCAATACACATCCTAAGGGAACCATCCTTTTTCTACATAAACAAAACTGGGGCACCCCATGGAGAAATGCTAGGCCTGATGAAACCCTTATCAAGAAGATCCTTCAACTGATCCTTTAACTCCTTAAGTTTTGCTAGAGCCATTCTATTGGGAGGAATAGAGATAGGATTCGTATCTGTAAGAAGATCTATTCCAAATTCAATCTCCCTCTCAGGAGGGACTCGGGGTAAATCTTCAGGGAAAACTTCTGGGAACTCATTCACAATAGGAATAGATTGAAGGGATAGGGTTTCGGACTCCGTGTCCATAACCCAAACTATATGATAAACATAACCCTTAGAAATTATTTTCCTAGCCTTGAGATAAGTTATGAAATGACCCTTCGAGGATGGAGGAATACCCTACCACTCTAAGACAAGTTCATTTGGAAACTTGAAACTGACAACTCGAGTATGACAAAAAACAGAGGCATAGCAAGCATACAACCAATCCATACCAAGAATAACATCGAAATCAGTCATCTCTAACTCTACTAGATCTGCTGAAATGACTTTATGAAGGCCTGAGATAGGGCAATTTTGGTATATTCTTTTGGCTAGAACTGACTCACCAACAAGAGTAGAAACACAAAAGGGTTCTAAAAGCAATTCATGATGAATTTCAAATTTACATGCTACATAAGGGGTCACAAAAAATAAGAAGGCACCGGGGTCCAACAAAGCATACACATCTAGTGAGAAGAATTTCAACATACCAGTAACGACGTCTGGTAAACTCTCCTGGTCCTGTTGAGAGGACATGGCATAAAGATGGTTCTAGCACTGACTGCCAGAACTAGAAGCAGTGCCTTGCTTGGATGGTCAACCACCTAATTATGCTGGGATAGGCTGAGTCTTACAACTACTCTGTCCCTTCTTAGCTGAAGGGCAATCTCAAATCCTATGACCAACCTGACCACATCCATAACAACCCTCTCTACTGGTTAGATACTCATCGAGATAATTCATTCCACACTTAGTACAAATAGGGTAGGAATGCCCCTTTGCACCACTACCCTAAGAATAAGAGCCCGCACCTCTACCAAACTGATCATGACAAGGCCTGGAGGCCCAAATAGGAGCACTAGGGGTAAAATGTGCAGGTCTTAATGACCTCTTCTGAAAGGAAGATTGATGTCCGCCTCTGGACTTCTGATGGCTAAATCCCAAACCCTCAGATCTTACTCTTTTATTCTCCTTAGCCATCTCCTTAAGTTTGTCTCTCTCAATATAGTGAGCATGAGTCATAAGTTTGGAGATACTCATGACACTAAACATCATAGCAGATCTACACTCCTTCTTTACTAAATTCAAGACCCCATAGATATACTTGCTCATTTGATCCTGTGGGTCAGCCACCATAGCAGGAGCATACCTGGAAAACTGAGTGAACCTCAACCCATACTCCTTCACAGTCATAGATCCCTATCTCAAGTTCACAAACTCCTCGATATTCGCTTGCCTTAACTCTCTCGGGTAGAACCGGTCAAGGAAAGCCCTCTAGAAACACTCCCAAGTCATAGGAACCACGTCCCTATCCCTAGCATCCTTCCATTGCGTGAACCAAATATGAGCTATATCCTTGAGTTTATAGGATTCCAACTCAACGCTATCTATACCAGCTACTTGCATCACATCAAAGATTTCTTTACTTCATCGATAAAATTTAGTGGAACCTCATTCACTTTTGAACCCCAGAACTCCGGTGGGTTCATACAGATAAAATCACAAATTTGGGCCACTACCCCACCTTGAGGGTGGACGGGGATAGGAGTCGACTGGTTGGCCTGAGAGGCCATGGTCTGGGCTAGCATATGGATGGAATTACTGAACTCCTCATTCATTACCTCAGGGGCTAGAACTGGAGGAGCAACATTTTGAGCGGCTCGATGAGGCATAGAACATTGAGGCATAATATGAAACTTACAAGGAAAGTATTAGAGGGATATTAGAGTTAAAATCTATCGCACGATATGATTATGAAAGAAGTGAAGTTTTTCTAAGACATCTCAAAGCTTTTATCTCATAAGTGTGGCATGCTTCACACACATGAATAGGACTCTACTCAATGCGGCTTTAGACATCCTAGGACTCTTGAACCTGAGGCTCTGATACCATGTTTGTCACACCCTGAGGCTACCCCCTATACGTAACACGGGACCTAGGACCACAAGTGCCCCAAGCTAACCCTTAGTCATAGCATAACTCAGGTATATCACATAAGCATAGGGGAAGCATAATATAAACTAGATAACTCAATCCATAAGATAAAATCAAGATGAATATGATTCGAAGAAGACCCGAACACTCTCTATGTCTGAATAGCCTCTAAACTATCAAATAGAGTTGATGGGACAAAACCCCTAACTAACTCAAAAATCTGAAGAAAGATAGACAACATAACCAGGATAATACTAGTCCTCGAAAAATGAGGACTCACCAACAAAATCTGGATACCAAGCTTCATCTAGCCACGATCCTGATGAAGAGTACCTGAATTTGTATCATCAAGAAGATGCAACGCAAGATATCCGTCAGTAATATAGAATGTACTGAATATGTGAGATAAATAGGAATATGAGATAAACATGCTAAATAAACTTGTAAAACTGAAATCATACTATGAGAGTAAAACTAAAATACAATAGACTCAATGCAATGTTAAAGCAAGATATACAAAATATCATAAGTAATCATAATAGTTCTGAAGTCAAAAGGTAAAGAGTCAATGCATTTTAAAACCTGATATTATTTCTGTGGGAGGTTCTCTAACCGACATACACCACGTGAGATATATGGAATTCAATGTATATGCCCCATCGAAAGTACCCAATATACCTTGTCAGGTTATAGAGGCATGACAGTGGCGTGATCACTGAATTTGATACCCAACTGAGGGGACTTAGAACCTACGAACACATATAGTTCTGGGACTAAGGGTACTCTCACCCAGTCCAACTCAGTGCTAAATAGAACTCCCCAAAATAATACGTATAGCTCATATAATAGTGATGCATATTTGGATGTAGAAATGATCATAACTAATGACAAATCTAATGTTGAATCTGTTCATAAAGCATAGAGACATATCTAATGTCATGCAAATTCATATCATGAGTCTTAAAGCTTTGCAAAACCATAATTCAAGATATATTTTATTTTCTAAAATCATATCTTGAAGAATTAGGCATGTAATTTCATGAAAACTGAGGTCATGCTATCTAATCATACCAATTTTACTTGAAGACATGCAATTCGAAGGAATCATGCTAAAATTTATATTTAACATATGGGATATTGAAAACACTTATAAAACATCAATTAAAGAATGGGTAATAGATGAGAAATCATGAATTCAGGCTTTAAAACAAAACCCATAACTTTTCCCCAATTTGGGTAAGAACCCTAATTTCATAAATTGCTAAATCAAAGTAAAGATTTGGGGATTTGGGCTTAAGGGTGAGAGGAAATCCTTAATAAATACCCACATACCTTGATTGATGCTAACCCAACTGGAATTGAAAAGAAAAGGAGGCTTGAACTTGGAGCTTGAGACTTGGAGCTTGAAGGAGTTCATTTCCCAATTTGGTAGATGAATGAGGTAATGAGAAGGGACTTAGGCTAACAAGTTTATAAATCATGCTAAGAATGGCCAAAATGACCTCACTTAGAAGTTAAAAGGATGGATAATTATAAAAATACCCCTGGGATTTATTTAAGAAAAGCTGTAAAATTTCCCGATTTCAGGTTCCACGGATAGGTTCCACGGGTCGTAGACTGAACCACGAATCGTGGTTCTCACTCGTGGTTCCTGAGCCAAAAGATAGGCTGCAGAATAGGTTCTACAAGTCAACAGGATGACTCATAGAATGGAATATGGTCTGTAGACCTGAGCCGTAGTTCTTGGGGAATTTGCTGACCTCTAATTAAGTTCTATGAGTGGACAGTACGGTCTGTGGTTCAGACTACGGTGTGTAGAAGTCACTCGTGGTTCTTGAGGAAATAGTCAACCCTCAAATCAAGTTCCACAAGTAAGCATTACAGTCCGTAGAGTGATCTACAGTCCGTATAATTGACTCGTGGTTCAAACCACGGTCCGTGGTTTGGACTCGTGATTCCTGGAAACTTAATTTTTTTCTAGAGTTTTAAACTTAAAAAGCTGGTTCAATTTCTTGGATGTTACAAAAGGTCACTGGTCCATTCCCATGGTCAGACACGATGGGCTATCACAACCTCGATTGACATGGAAAATGGTCGTGCAAACAACAAACTCATGGTAAAAGCCACTGGCATATTCCCACATCCCGATATGATGGGTCATCGCAACCTCAACGGCCGTGGGAAATAGATCTCCAATGCCCATGTAAGTAAATTCTGATAGGACGTTTAGTGCCCCACGAGCATCACGGCAGCCCATCGTCTGGGTTAGTCAAATGGTCAACAATTTTTTAAATTTTTGTTTGAGCCGACCCGACCCAACCCAACCCAGTTTCCCTTTCCCCTTTACCCGCGTCTAATTGGATATATACCTCATTCAATTGAGGTCAAATACTCAAACTCTCTCCCAAATCTCACGTCTCTCACCCATGATCACCTCCTCTCTACACTCCTCATCACCACTCATCACTCCCCCATGTTCCCTATATACATAAAATAATCTCAAAGGCACACCATGCAAGTTCACTCAAGCATCCAAAAATAGTTTTTCAAAGTTATTATGCAAATCGTAAGTAGGCAAAATCATCTTGTTTCTTAAGCAATAATAATGAACCCTAGAAATGAACTTTGCATATGTGTGTATTTTTATGTATAGCTTGATAGAAAAGGGAACTAGGGTTTAGTTGTTTGTGTAATGGTGTGTGGGAATTTTGTTCATAATTATGTATGTTGCTTGTTTGGGAGAGGTGATAAACGTGGAATTAAAGAAAAAGAGAGAGAAATTTGTGCTTATATGATCCCACAGGCAAGACCAACAGGACGTCAGAGTCACGAAGAGCGTCGGGATTTGGGCGTAGGATTAGAACAAGGCCTAAAAATTCCCCTATCCCATTTTGACGCCCGACCCCGATGGGATGTGGACCTCCAACGCCCGTGGCAATCCACCGTGGGAGAAATAAATTTTCACCTTAAGAATCAACATCTCATCTCGATGCCCCTTTCGACGAGATGTTAGACCTCCCACGCTCGTGGGAGGCTAAAATTGTTAAAATTTTCTAATTTTTTTAATCTTTTTTGTTTTTCATTTTTGGTTTGGTCTGCTAATATAGTTCACCTACAGGTACTAAATGGCACCACCAACTCCATTAAGAAGAGAGAGAGCTCAAAAAGCAATGAAGAAAGCAATCACTACGCGCCTGAAGGATCAATCTGATTTGGAAGGCGAGAAGAGTTACTTAGACAACCTCCCCCTCATCTGGCTGCCAAAGAGGAAACTTGTGCTATCATCTTCTTCTCACTCTGAAAAGGGAGAAGGTGAGGCACCTGAAAAGGGGCAGAATTCAGAGCACACATCCCCAATCTGAAGAGGGGGAAGAATCGTCATCCGTATCTGCTAGTTCAGACAAAGAGAGGGACACCACTCCTTCACCAGGAAAAAGAGTACATGACTCGGCTATTCAGGTTTCTAGTGGAAAGGAGACCGAGTTTGGTTCTGAGGATGGTTCACAGTTGGTGTCTTGCAAGGCTGCTAATGCTGGTTCAAAGTCCTATACTAAAAGCACTACTCTTGAAAAGGAGACCACCCCACCTACTCCAAAAGCCCCAAGAATAACTCTAATGCTCACAGCAAAAGATATTGGACTCCGAGAGATGGCTAGGTTGAATGTGAAAGGGTCAAAAAAGATCTTTGACTATGGGATCGAAATGATGGCGAAGGGGCACATTAAGTGCCCTATTGCAGAAGAATAGAGGATAGACTCCTTCAAGCTGAAAGACTTCCCTAAGATTGAGGAGTACTTTCGACATTACAACTTGGGCTGGACCAGCAAGACACTCCCCGACTATCAGCCAACCATTGTGAGGGAGCTCTATGCTAACTATCAGGCCATCCAAAAGAGCTGGTGGAAAAAGGGTCAAAAAACTTCAGACTTGCCTGCTCTTGAGAGCGTCCTTGTGCGAGGTATCCCAGTGAACATCTCGGCCACCACTATAAATAGATTTCTATATGGCCCTAAGTATATTGAACCTTCCAACACATTAAAGTACGACCACTGGTACAAAAGTGAGTATAAGTGAAATAAGTGGTTAGACAAGGTTGAACAAAGACTGGAACCCCAATGTGGCTTTATCAAGATAAGCCACAGATTAATAAGGCTTCTATGACATTTGAGGCAAAATTCTGGTGGGCTATTGTGCGGTTCCAACTTATGCCGACTGGTGGAGACAATCAGCTGACTATTGACAGGGCTAATTTAGTGGCTAGCTTGTTGTACAAATACAAGCTCAATATTGGGAAGATCATAGCCAAAGAGATATGAGACAGGGTTACCAAAATTAGTTCTTTATACCCTTTCCCGTGACTCCTGACTAAGCTGTGCAAAATTGCGGGTGTCCCAAAGTATTCTGGGATCAATCGCAGTAAGCGTGCCACTCGAACCCACTATCTAGAGAGGTCCAAAGATGAGAGCAAACCATTGGGTCTAGGCAGTACATCTAAATCAGCTAAACCCCACACCATTCATGATGATTTTGTGTTGCCACCTGATCTTGGGCATATTTATATGCCCGTTTATTATATTTTACCCATGTTAACCTTATGTTTTAAGAACATTAGTTAATATATCTTGTGTGTTTTGAGTTGAATTGCTATATTTTGTACTAATACACATGATTAGATGTGTGCAGGTAAAATAACGCAGGAAAGTAACCATGGAAAGATGAAACTGAAGAGTAAACCATGGAAGTGATGTAGCGGAATGCTCGGGAGCAAACAAAGAAGAGAAAATAGGCATTGGAGCACACCTGGTACGGTGTCCTAGACCTCAAACTTCAGCAGGGTAACATTGGTGCACTGGTGGCACGCTGCACTAGCACCAAAACCACTGAAGTCCAAGTCTGGCGCACCCTTGGCGCATCGTGCCAGACCTTATCCCGACAGAATTTTCCATCTTTCTCCTATTCTGACTCCAAGAAGGAAAAGGGGTTATATCCCAAGCCCTATAAATAGAACCTTGGACGTCTTTTGTAGGGGTTCCGTCATATTTTCAGAGCACAAGGTAGAGATTAGAATTCATCATTAGGTTTCTTTTCTTCTTCCTTTTCTTAGCAATAACTTTTGATGAAAACATTGTTATTTGTGTCTTTGATTAGCATGTGTAGTTAAGAACCCTTGTTCTAGGACGTCTACAAACACATGATTATTTAGTATGATATTGGATTGATTAGTTCGTTTGCCATCATTAGTTGTTCTTATATTCCTGTGTTTAGTGTTTTGATGCTTGGCTGCCATTAAGATAAATATATAATCTTATTGTGAACTCGGGAGAAGGATCAACAAGATAGACAGAGGAATATAGGGAGCAAGGCCTCTCTTTTGTAACGTAAAGGGTAGGTTATCGACTAGGATAGGAATATACCTAGAATGCCTTGCTTGGTTTATACGGGAAGATATATACATACTTTCGAAATAAGATGTCACATCCCCGCTCAATGATGTAGTTGTGATGCTATTTTGGATAGGCAACTAGAGGCTCGGAAGACCATAGTTGTAAAATCAATCCCAAAATCAACAACTAGGTGAATGAACAAGTTGATTCAAGTGATTACTACTTATGATTGCGTAATAAAGCTGTAACCTTGTAATTCTCTCTAAACTTGGAACCAAAAATCATTTCTTACTCGTATTTAATTCTGTCATTTTGTTTTAGATCTTTAATTACCACAAAACTCATACTTTAGTTACTTTCATACTTGTTTATTTTAGCGGTATACGAATAATATAGAATATTTATTAAGTCATAAGTCTCTTGGGTATGATATACGGACTAACCAGTCTATATTACTTGGACGACCACGTACACTTGTGTGTGAGTGGGGAGTCGCCTAACAAGTTTTTGGCTCCTTTGCCAGGGACTTAGAAATTAGCAAATTCCTAAATTTTCTTATACGACTTTACTATTCAAGTATTGACAACTTGATCTTAGATTTTGGAAAACTTTGCAGGTACAAACTTTGAATTGTCAACACACTGGAAGGGATGAAAGACTTAGTGGAACCACACCCTGAACCTGAACGACTATTTCATGAAAAGAAATGGGCAGCAACACTTTATCCTATCAAGTTTTAGGAGGTGGTTGAGAATCCAATCCAGTTAGTTGAACAACCAAAAGTTGTTCCCGTAGAAATGGCAGCACCAAGGACATGTCATGATGTGGAAATCCCACTCGTGACTAGTGTCACCTATAACATTCAGAAACCTGCGCCAGGTGGTCATTTTGAACTTAAATAGAATATTGTGCAACTCTTGCACACAATGGTCAGTTCACGGGCTTACCGCATGAGGACCTACAACAGCATATCCAGAATTTTCTATAAATTAATGATACATTCATACCAACTAGGGTCACAGAGGACTATGTCAGATTAACACTGTTTCCATTTTCTCTACTTGGGGAAGGAAGGAGGTGGTTGAAAGCTGAGCCACCAAACTCTATTACTTCGTGGAATGATTTGGCCCAGAAATTCCTGATGCTTTTCTTTCCATCTGGGAAGACAGCCAAGCTGAGGAGTGAGATATTGAGTTTCAGGCAGAAAGATAGTGAGAATCTCTACCAAGATTGGGAGAGATTTAAGTCCCTCCTTATGGACTATCCTTATCATCAACAGACAAATGAGGTGTTGGTTCACATATTCATTGAAGGGCTTGATTCTCATTCGAAGATTTTGCTAGATTGTTCAATAGTCGGGCAAGCACTAGAGAAGACATAAGATCAGTTGTACACTCTTTTACAGAGAATGGCACAGAGTAATCCAGAGTGGAACACGGAGACCATCAAAGCCACGCCCAAGAAGGTTGTCGGGTTGCTTGAGGTAGATTCCAAGATGGCTTTATTTGCCAAGGTGGAATCTATGGCAAATCAGATGAGCAATATAGCTACGCTCCTCTACAATTTAGCTCTTGGGAATAGTCAGGCATAAGTGAATGCAGTACAGCCTGCAGCTCTTCAGTTTTGCGAGACTTATAGAGGGGACCATCTATCGAAAGATTGTGCAGCAAATCTAGATTCTGTGAATTTTGTGGGGTATGCTCAAAGAGGTGGAAATCAGAATTTTTGCAATACATGCAATGCAAACTTGAGGAACAATCTATCATATGGAAACAACCAAGGCCAGAATCAATTCAGGAACCAAGGTCAAAATCAATAGTTTGCTAGGAACAATAATCTGCAGCCTTGCCTAGCAACATAGAAGATATGCTAAAGACGATCATGGAAAGCCAAGCTAGTTATGAAGCTGAGATGAAAGATCAAAGAACTACCGTCCGAAACTTGGGCAAGAACTAGAAGAGCTGGCACCAAAGAAAGTGGATCCCAAGGTAGTTAAAGTTGCAACCGGAAAGGCTAAAGCTAGTGCAGAGACAAAGGGTGAAAGAAGATGAAATTATTGTGAAGCCTCCTCCACCGTTCCATCAAAAATTGATCAAACAGAGAGATGAGGCTGGCTTTAAGAAATTTCTTGACCTCTTGATTAAGGTCCACCTTAATCTCCCCCTCATAGATGTTCTTTAGGGAGTCCCGAAGTATGCAAAGTACATCAAAGACATTGTGGCAAATAAGAATAGGTTGACTGAATATGCCACATTCGCTCTACAAAGGTATGCACATCTCAAATTCAGAATAGGTTGCCAACCAAACTAAAGGATCCAGGAAGTTTCACTATAGAGATCACCATTGGGCAGAAGGTTATAGCATGAGCTCTATGCAATCATGGGGCAAGTATCAATCTAATGCCATCTTCTGTCTTCAAAAAGATGGGATTGGGCAGTCCTTGCCCCACTACAATTGTTCTGCAACTGATAGACAAATCTTTGGCTAGACCTGAGGGCATTATTGAAGAGGTATTTGTGAAGATTGGATCCTTGATCTTTCCCATGGATTTTGTGATTTTGGATTTTAAACCAGATCCAAAAGTCCCATTTATCTTGGGACATCTATTATTGGCTACAAGCAGAGCTTTGATAGATATGGCAGCAGGGCAACTCACCATGAGGGCACATGACAAGGTGGAAGTCTTCAATGTTTATAAGGCAATGAAGTTTCCCGCAATATATGAGGACTTATCGGCTATTATTATGGTGGAAATTGAATCAGAGATACCGCTAATAGCATCTAAAGACCCATTAGAAAGAGCTCTCACAGGGATAGACTTGTATGGAGATGGAGCATCACATGAAATGGTTCAATGTTTGGAAGTAGCGTGGGTGCTGTCTAGTACTAATGAGTTCGAGCCTCTTTATAAACCTCTGGACCCCCTCCCAAACCATCTATTGAAGAGGACCCAAAGTTAGAGATGAAACCACTCCCACCTTATCTGAAATATACATATTTGGGAGAAGATGATACACTGTCGATAATTCTTGCAGCGAAGTTAAATAAAGCACAAGTGAAAGAGGCTCTAGCAGTATCACAAAAGAGGAAGAGAGAAATTGGGTGGTAGCTGTCTGACATTCATGGGATTAATCCATCTTTTTGCATGCATAATATCTACATGGAGGAAGGGTACAAGCCCATGGCACAACATCAGAGGAGATTGAACCCTTCCATGAAGGATGTGGTGCAAAAAGAGGTGATCAAGTGGCTAGAAGCAGGTATTGTTTTCCCCATCTCAGATAGCAAGTGGGTCAGTCTAGTTTAATATGTCCCAAATAAAAGGGGATGACTGTGATAACAAATGAATAGGATGAGCTAATTCCAACATGTACATTCACTGGGTGGAGGATTTGCATGGATTATAGGAAATTAAATGAAGCCACCTAGAAAGATCTCTATCCCATTCCATTCATTGATCAGATGTTGGATAGGTTATCTGGCCAGGATACTTTTGCTTCTTAGATAAATATTCTGGATACAATTAAATAGCCATAGCACCAGAGGATCAAGAGAAGATGACTCTTACCTATCCTTATGGCACATATGCATTCAAGCATATGCCCTTTGGACTCTATAATGCGCCGGCTATATTTCAGAGGTGTATGATGGCTTTTTTTTTGATATGGTGGAAGATATTGTTGAAGTGTTTATGGACGACTTCTCAATGTTTTGGAATTCATTTGATGCTTGTCTTTAGAATCTGGATCGAGTATTGGCAAGATGCGAGGAGATGAATCTAGTGCTTAACTAGGAAAAGTGTCACTTTTTGGTCATAGAAGGCATTATCATTGGCCATAAAGTATCAAAAATAGGGTTAGAAGTAGATCAAGAGAAGATAGGAGTTATTGAGAAACAACCACCTCTGGTCTCTGTGAGAGGTGTTCGTAGTTTTCTTGGTCATGCACGTTTCTACAGATGCTTCATTAAAGATATCTCCAAGATATCCAGACCAATGTGCAAGTTGCTTGAGTAAGATGTTAAGTATGAATTCAGTGATG
Source organism: Jaltomata sinuosa (assembly GCA_003996215.1). Lineage (NCBI taxonomy): Eukaryota > Viridiplantae > Streptophyta > Magnoliopsida > Solanales > Solanaceae > Jaltomata > Jaltomata sinuosa. Next base: position 257,350 of record QJPP01003027.1, on the reverse strand, counting down.
ATTGTGTGAAGGCGTTTGAGAATTTGAAGAAGCGCTTGAATGAAGATCCTATTTTTATTACAACAAATTAGGCGCTTCCCTTTGAACTTATGTGTGACGCCAGTGATATTGCGGTAGGAGCTGTGTTGGGTCAGAGAGTCAACAAAGTATTTCATTCTATTTGTTATGCTAGTAAGACACTCGATATGGCTCAGAAAAACTACATAGTCACGGAGAAAGACATGTTGGCCTTAGTCTTTGCTTTTGACAAGTTTCTCTCCTATCTTGTGGGAACAAAAGTGATTGTGTATATGCATCATGCTGCGATTCGTTACTTATTTAGCAAGAAAGATGTGAAGTCAAGACTTATTCGGTGGATTTTGCTGCTTCAAGAGTTTGATTTGGAGATCAGGGACCGGAAAGGTACAGAGAACCAAGTAGCAGATCACTTGTCCAGGCTTGAGAATTGGTCACATGTGCCTACTAAAGGGCATATCAGAGAGGAGTTTCCAGATGAACAACTCCTAGCTTTGAGTGTTGTTAAGCTATTGTGGTATGCTGATATGTCAACTTAGTGGTGAGTGGAGTGTACCCCCCAAAAGCCACTACTCAACAGAAGAAGAATTTATATCATGACTCTCGATTTTATATATGGGACGAGCTCTACTTGTTCAAACAAAGTCCGGATCAAATAACTAGAAGATGCATTCCAGAAAATCATGTGAGGGAGATCTAAGAGAGTTGTCATTCTTCTCCTTATAGGGTACATCATGGAGGAGAGCGCACAACACATAAGGTGTTACAGTCGGGCTTCTATTGGCCCACAATATTCAAGGCTGTGGAAGCTTACGTCAAAGGATGTGATCATTGCCAGAGGACTGGAGCTATTTCTAAAAGGCATGAGATGCCTTTGCTGAACATCCTAGAGGTAGAAATCTTAAACGTATGGGGGATTGACTTCATGGGACCCTTCCCACCTTTGTTTGGTAAAAAGTACATACTTGTTGTGGTGGATTATGTGTCTAAGTGGGTAGAGGCTATAGCTCTTCCTACCAATGATGCAAAAGTAGTAGTGAAATTTATCAAGAAGATTATATTCACAAGATTTTGTACTCTGCGAGTGATAATCAGTGATGGTGGAACTCACTTCATTAATAACTGGTTCAGAAAATTATTGGCTAAGTATGGGGTGCGTCACAAGGTAGCTACTGCATATCATCCCTAAACTAGCGAGCAAGTTGAGGTATCAAATCGGGAAGTGAAGCAGATTACTGTTAATGCGCAAAGGAAGGATTAGGCTGAGAAACTTGATGATGCGCTATGGGCATATCAAACTGCTTACAAAATGCCCATTGGAGTTTCTCATTATCGGCTCGTATATGGTAAGGCTTGTCATCTACTGGTAGAATTGAAACACCAAGCCTATTGGGCTATAAAGAAGCGGAATGTTGATGAAGAGCTAGCGGGGCAGAAGATACAGCTTCAGCTTAATGAACTTGATGAGTTTAGGTTGCAGGCGTATGAGAATGCCAAGCTCTATAAGGAGAAGACAAAGAGGTGGAACGACAAGCACATCCTTCCTCGCTGGTTTGAACCTGGTCAAAGATTCCTCCTATTCAATTCAAGACTGAAGATTTTCCCTGGGAAGCTTAAGTCTAAGTGGTCTGGACCATTCGAGTTAGTAAGAATGACACCACATGGTGTAGTTGAGATTTGGAGGGCCGACAAAATGGGTACGTTCCTGGTTAACAGTCAAAGAGTGAAGCATTATTGGGCTGAGCAAGTGGACAAGGAGAAAACCATAATCATCTTGTCGGATGAGTAAATTTTGAGGTGCGTTGTGCTGCGACGTTAAATCAGGCGCTGCATGGGAGGCAACCTATGAAGGTATTGTAATAGTTTAGGAAAAAATAACAAAAATACAAAAAATATGAGTCATGCCACGACCAAAACCAAGGCACTAGGTGGGAGGCAACCCACTATTTTTATAATGGTTTGTTATTTTGCAGGAAGAAAAGGGAAAATTCGAGCTAAGGATGAAAAAATGGGGAAGGTAAGTACTAAAAAATATGTCCCTGGGGTCTGGCGTACCGATGGCGCATTTCCCCAAGGGGTAAACTTCCAAGGGGCAAGTTTGGCATATCCTCGGCATGTCACCCCAAGGGATAAACCTCCAAGGGCCTGACTTGGCGCACCACAGCGTGTCACCCCAGGTGAATTCCTAAGTTGGTGCCTTCGAGGCACAGTGCCCCAACGGGCAAACATTCGAAGACCTTTCTTGGTGCATCCGTGGAGCATTGCCCCAAGGGGTAAACTACTGGAGGGGCAGCATGGTACATCACTGGTGCGCCATCCCAACCCCCTTCCCAGGCATCCAAGTAAATGAAAAATGGGGCGGGTCAAGGGTCAACCAACCCGAGACCCAAAAATCTTAACTCCCTACTCTTTAAACCCCCTAATTTTCCTATTTTCCTCTTCATTCTATAACTTGGAGCGCCGCCCCACTCCCTCTCTCTCTCAAAAGTTCTTCTTCTCCCTCCATTGTTACTCCCCTGAAGCTTGAACATTCTTCATAAGTTCTCAAGGTAAAGTCTTCCTTTAATTTCTACCACTCCCTAATTCTAATTTATGCTTTCCATTATCAAGATTTGTAGGTGGAGACTTATTTCATCTTATTGGAAGAACTAAAACTTTTTCCACCATTGATGAATGCTTGAACTCTTAAAATACACCTACAAAGAAGATTATATTTCATATATGTACTAGTAATGGTGGATTTGGAATTTCTCTTATTTTGTTGATGGATCTTGATATGTGGAAAGCAAAGTAACTAGTAGGAGATGATGATTGTACTACATTGAGTAAAGTTGTGGCCATGAATAGTGTATAATCTTGAAAATGGGTAGTGAATACATGAGAATTGTTTGGAATGTAATTATGGGAATTGGTTGGTTGATATGGTGTGATACGATGATGAAAACAAAATTTTGTCAAAAAAGGGAAGTCTGAGTACCTCATGTCACCAACCTATAGACACCATGCTAGCAAATTAAGTGTGGGGTTATTATGACCCTATCAAAACTCTAATTTAGCTAGTCTTGATTGTGCTGGGGTGATCTATTTAAATTGTATGATATAGGTATAATGCCTCCATGATGAAAGAAGCCTGATACAAAAGGAACGAGAAGAAAAAGGTCCTAAAAAGGTGAATCATCTGGGACAGCAGCTCCTTCGATCCTGCGGGCACCCCCGCGAAAGTTTGGGAAAAGAGCAGTATGGATTCAGGGGATCGATTGGTTTGAATCCCAAAAAGAAGCCAAGTACCATGGAGATGAGCATGTGGATGAGGCATGATTGCAGGCAGAATTCCCCCAAATCCATGAGATGGTATACAGATTGGGAATCTAATACATCTTCCAGGATCAAGAAGAGTGCAACCTTACTATGGTAAGGGAGTTTTATGCAAACTGGCAAATAGGGGAAGGTAGAAGCCAAAAAGTGGAAGTTCGAGGAAAGGTACTCCATTTCACCACACGGGTTCTGAATGAATTCTTAGGGATGCCACATGTTGATGCCGCACCTTACTTGGAAATGAAAGAGGAGCCACCATATCAATACATACGCCACACACTTTGTGGAGTAAATTCGATGGCTCGTTGGGATAGAAGTAAAGACACTGGGAGATGTGCCATTTTGCATTATGGGTATTTCAACCAAGAGGCGAGAGTGTGGTTGAAAATTGTATGTAGCACCCTTTTACCGTGCAAACACACAACCGAGGTGACTAAATATAGGGTGGTGTTGGTATACATGCTCATGAAGGAAATGCCGATCAATGTGGCTTCGATGTTGAGGTACAACATGATGAAATTCCGCAACAACAAAAGGTGGCATTTCTGCTATGGAGGGTTGGTGACCCACTTTATACGGAAAGAAGATGTTGAGTAAGAAATTCATGATATGTGCCCCCTAAGTTTCATACCTGGTGATAAGTCGGTAATCTACCAACTTATTGAGCCTATATCCATAAATTATTGCTATGTTTTGAATAGATTTAGAGGTTCTTATGGCCTTTATTGATATCTATGCAGGTACTTTTGATAGAAGATTAAAAACAAGGATATGGACCCAAAAAGGATCTCAAAAATGAGTTAAATGTGAAGCGTTCAGAAAAGCTAAAGATTCTGACTGGAGATATGGTGACTGTGCGACACGCACAAGCCAAGGTGCAAACCGCACCTTCTCCGCAAGAAGCTACAAAAGCCACTAAAGAATCTATTAAGGGGTGCGATCGTTGTGTGATGTGCACATTTCAAGGTGCAAACTGCACCTCCTTCGCATGAAGCTCCCAAGTTAGATGAGTCACTGGTCAAACTGAAGGCAGTGTGTGATGCGCATATCACAATGTGTGAATCACACAACGCGCTGCACACCTCTCAAAGGGCATTTTTGTCCTAACTTTTAGTGACGTTTTGGGAAACTATAAAAGGCCTATTTAGGCACAATTGTAAATAATTTTCTTCAGTCCTGAATATTATGAAGAGCTTATTGCTTGGAGACTAAGTTTTTACCTCCATTGAGAAGAGGGTTTTCATCTAATTCTCTTGGTTAACACTTGTGTGCTCAAATTGAATCTAGAACTTGAGATTCAGCTCTAATGGAAGAGATTTTGACTTACCCAATTGGTATATCTTTCTCTCTTGCTATGATTGGTTAATCTCTCTTGTCTAGAGGTGTGTTGATGATGGGTGCTTAATAAATGGGTGTGGGTGTTATTTATTCTTGCTTATTTGACACGGGTCTAGTAATTTCACAAAGTTTTAATCCTCAAATTGGTGGTTGTAAATATTAATTTTTATTACTTGACTATGTGATTGCTTGAGAAAGGATTTCATGGTTTCGGATGTGAAATTACTAGTGGGAACTTGGGACTCCACTCAGATTTGAGGCTAGAGATAGCTCTTATCGACAGAATCACCTATTTAAGGGTCTAAGCTAGAGATAGTGTGATCTCCCCAAGCTTATATTGGTTGTTTGTTGATCAAACCGATGATGCTCTAACCGAGATTATTGGATATAAGATTGTTGATCGAGATATAAACAATTCTTACCCATGACCAATGCTACTTATGTGTATGAATTGATAATCACTCTATACCATAATTGAAGCCCCATCAGATATGCATCCCTAGTCATCTAGTCAACTTGGTAGACCCGCTTTTGTTTTACTGCTGTTTAATTGAATTGTGATTGTAGTGACAACATTCCAATTCCTCCATCCTTTTACTTTCTATTTTGTGCATTTACTCTTGATTTGAGCTCAACTCAATACAATCTCTATTTAGCTACTCCAAGTCCCTTAGGTATGACCCCGACACTCATTGGGATTCTAAATTTGGTTTTGCTGCACGATCACTGTGACCTCCAACTTGGGGATCACGATTTGAACATTCATCAATAAATGGCGATGTTGTCGGGGACTTGAGTTGATAGCTATTTTTGATTGTTGATTTGAAATCACTTTGAGAGTACTTGCTTCTTTTACTTTTGTTTGTTGTTTGTGGTTGATTGAACAGGCTAGCTATGAGTGAAGCCGATGACAACGAGAGCATTGGCGGCTTCGATAATGTATATGCGGCTGAGCCTGTGATGCAAGGGGGTGTGGGTGCAATCCTCCTACCCTCCACAGTGGGAAATGCGCTCTTTCACGTGACTAGCACCATGCTCCACTTAATCCAAATGAAGGGCCTATATGGTGGAGCAGCCCATGAAGATGCCAACCAGCATATTTGGAACTTTATGAAGATTTTCCAACCATACATCATCTAAAATATCTCCTAAGAATCCATCTGATTACGCCTATTCCCTTTCTCCTTGACTGGGGAAGCCGCAACTTGGTTGGAGAATTGCCGGATGATTCCATCACCTCCTGGGCTGAGTTGGTTGAGGCATTTACATTGAGGTTCTTTCCTCCATCTCAAATGATGCAGTTAAGAGACAAGATCACCAACTTTAGGAAACTCTGGGATGAGCCTCTTCATGAGGTTTGGCTAAGATTTAAAAAGAAGCTTCTCTTGTGTCCAAATCATGAGTTGTCAAACAATGTGCTGCTACAAAAACTTCTATAGATCATTGAACTCTATCAATAAGTAGGTGGCTGATAATATTGGAGGAGGTACTTTCATGGACTTGGACTTTTCCATTGCCTCAACTTTGTTAGAGCAAATGACAAAGACCAATCAAGCTTGGCATACAAGAGAAGTGGATGTGCCAACTTCGGGAGGACCCTCATCCATCTTGGTTAATGAAATAAGGAAGAAGGATGAAGAGCGTGATGAAATAATGGCCAAAATGATGATGCAAATTGATTTGATGGCCAATAATGTAATGGGAGCTGGGGGTGATAAGACGATGAATGCCATAAGTACACCAAAAATCAAATCTAGTGATGAGGAGCTCATGACTATTGTTGATGGCAAGCTATGTTTTGTGTCAGCGGGTTCTCGCCCCGGGTATTATCGCCCGAGGGAGGAGAACCAAGATTAGATTTGAGACAAAGAAAGAGACAGAAATTGGCGAGATAGAGAGAAAGATGGTGATTGCTTTAATAATCGGAGCTCTAATCTGTACATTCACCCAAACAAGGCGTACTCTCTCTACCAACCGAGAACAAGCAACCCCGGCTAATCAAAGATGGAGGACATGCTGTCCTTGGTTCTCAAAAAGGTGGACACAACAAATTTGGGAGTGAGTGAGCTAAAGAGTGAAGTTTCAACACTTCATCAAACTATGAGCTCTAACTCAGCGTTGATCAAGCATCTTGAGGCCCAAATGAACCACCTCTCAAGACAAATGAACCTAAGGATGAAAGGGACATTGCCTAGCGACACCATCACCAACCCAAAGAATGATTGATTGAGGTAGTATCATCGTGCGATAATGTTAAATCAAGTGCTGCTTGAGAGGCAATCCAAGTTTCTTTATTTGTTTTCGGTTATGTTTTGTTGTTTTTTGCATTTTTATAGGGAATGCATGGATAGAAAAATGAACAAGGGAAAGCAGCGCAAAAAGAGGGTCGTGTGGTGGACTGTATGGACCGCACAAGTGTATGTGTGTGTCGCACAGCCTACCGCAAGACAAATCAGAATGCCTGAAGGAAACTTGGAAAATTGGAGGTGACTTGCGCTAGGCCGTGCGGACCGCACGAGCCCAAGTGCGTGTTGCACCTCCGTCGCATGGTGAAACAGATGCCTGGGCAAACCCAGGGGAGAAAAAGGGGCATGTGCGATACGCCATGCGGTCTGCACATTGTCTGGTGTGAATCACATGCCACGGTGCACAAGCGGTAAGTTTGAAATTTAATTGACCTAACCCGTTGACCAACCCGACCCAGAGATGAACCGGCTAACTTTTCTTTTTCTTTTTCTTTTAAAACCACCTCTCTTCTCTTTTTTCACCATATTTTCTCTCTAACTCCCAAAATTCTCTCCCAAAACTTACTCCAAATCCCTCGAACTTCCTGAAAATCTTCTTCTTCTCTAACCCAACCATCTCCACCACTGCACCACCATCACCGTCGTCACTCTCCGGGAAGGTCTCATGGGTCACCATTGTTAAAGAACAAAAAGCTTCAATTTTCACTCCTGTGTTCATAATCTTCACTTGTGGTAAATTCCCCCAACGTTAAATACTTGCTTTTATGAAGGTTGGGAACTAATATTGTGAAGCATACTTAGTATAATTGCCATGTTGATTTTGGGTGAGATCCAGAAATTTTGGGTCCCCAATTTTGAGTTGTATTGATGATATTACTATATGTCAACTTGGTAGAACTTTAATTTTGTTAGTGTATGTTGATTGGTAGTGATTTTTAGCCTTGAGTTATGTGTTGGGGTGAAGTATGAGTAACCCACTCGTGACTAACGAATGATTTGGCCTGAGGTTAGATTGGGTGACATCATTCTTAAGGGCAAGTCGTCGTTTGTCATGAGGTTTTGTTGAACATCAATTAGTAAGGCTGAAAGTTGTTGATTGTATGCCCATGATCTTTATTGAAACTCTATTTAGGGGTGTGTGATCTTTTGAGGGAGAGGGATTAATTGTTGCTAAAAAAAAAAATTTGGTACTAATTGTTGCAAGTAGGGCTTGATGTTCCCGATGATAGACGGGGTAACATCCATCTTAAGGGAAATCGTTAAGTTTCTTTCTTGCTTGTTTGTGTGAATGAAAATCTGGGGAAGTCTTAGTACCCAGAAGTTGTGATCATGATATTTCGTGCCCCCTTGCTATTATTGATTGGGTTGCTGCATGGTGCCAAGCGCTGAAGCAGATCTTGCTCTATAGATCATATGCGTAACTCATAAGAACACAAGGAACCAAAAATTCCAATTGTGCTTTGGTGCACTTTGCATACGATGCATAGATCTTGTTGTGTGAGTTGCACGAGGCATTTCACCAAGTTGAAAAGAAAAATCAAGTCACTAATCTGAGGGGCGACGCCTGGTGTGATACGCACTTTTGATAGTGTGAATTGCACCATCTTTGCACCTCGACGGAAAATCCCTGAAGGTTTCTGTTTGCTTGTGATATGGCACATGCAACATGCACTCCTTCTGGTGCATTTCACATGTGGTCCATGCAAGCTAACAATTACCTACTTTGTTTTTCCAATCCATTTCATTCCATCCTACGTAGTGGCTAACTTATTTTTAGGTTTTGTTTTTGTTTTTTTTGGCGCACACTCTCTGTATACAGAACATGTCTTTTAATAAGGGTAACCCTGATAGGAGCTCACGAAGGCCAATAGCTCCCTCCTCCTGCAAGCCCACTTCAAAGGGGAAAGAGAAAGTCTCATCCTCCTGTGATCAAGTCTCTGACGAGGAGAGGATTCGGTTCAGAATGGAGGGCATAAAGGTGATTTATGGGCGTGATAGAAGCATGAATTTCAATGAGGAGCAAAGCTTCAACCTGAATGCGATGGGGGATAATCTACCCATCATGCCCACTCAGTTTGCCAACCGTCAGTGGCTACCATTTCAGGAAGTTCCCAGAAACTATTACAAGGAGCTAGTCCGAGAATTCTTTGCCTCATATGAAGACACACAAGATTCTAAGGGCCACAAAGGGGGTTGTGAGACCTTCCCCGCACTAGACTCAGTTATGGTTGGGGAAAAAGTTTTCAAGATCACTCCAGCTGCAATTAATGCCATCTATTGGAGCACTCTGATTGAATTGGCACCTGACCTCATGGATAAGCTACTCCTCAAGCACAAACCTTTTAAATGGGCTGCTCCCACCATTGCTCCTGACATACATCCCTGGGCTAATATGGTGGGTAAAATTCCCTGCCTGACTTTATACTTTGAGGCACGCTTGTGGTATGACATTGTGCACTCCCGTCTAATGCCCTCTCAGAATGACCAAAAGATCACACATGATGGATCCATGCTGGTATCTTCCATCATGGTAGGAGATCATATCAATATGGGTGAGGTCATTGCCTTAGTGATAAAAAGGAAATCTCGAAGGAGTGGTGATGCGTTTTCCTTTTCGGTGTTAATTAGCAAACTCTGTGTGCAAGCCAGTGTCCCTTACTTCAACTGTGATACTCCTACTCCAGCCATTGGTGTATTGGATCTTGACAAAAAGACTGACCAAGACGCTCCTCAATTCAAAAGGCATAGGGTATAGGAATTGGTGGAAGTCGAGGATGATGACTCTGATGCTGAAATACATACCTCTTTTCCATCTCATCCTGCTTCAGAAGTGCACACACACTCAGCCACTGCACCTAGAGAGCCACTGCCCAAAAATAACCTCCAAGACATGGTCAACAAAACATACAATCATGAGAGGTAATTGAGGGATTTGTCAAATGATCTACCAGGTTTGATTGATAGGGCAGTTAAGTGGGCCATGAAAGAAGTTGTGGAAGGCGTTCTCAATCTGCGCAAACAGGTGGATGCTTGTGTTAAATCTATCAAGTCCTTCCAGAAGGACATGGCCAAGGATAAAGGGAAAACACCAATAATGCAAGAAGTTTTGACCAATATGCCTCCACCTCGTAAAATTTCCGGCCCCTTGGATAAATTATTTGCAGCCTATGAGGATGAGGTATTATCTGGTAATGATGATTAGGAGTTAGATGATGATGAGCGTGAGAAGCCCGCAGATGAGGAGATAGTTGCAGATGATGATGAGGCCTAGTCCTCCAGGGAGTTCCACCTTCATCCCCACATTGAGCTGTTAGCATTGAGGGCAATGCTCCTTTTGTGGGGAGGGGGTGGCTTTACTTTCTTCCTTGCTTTTTGGTGCCCGTGAGTGGGCTTGAGATATTTTATTGCCCTTCTCGGGCCTTGTTGATATTCTGCTAGATTTTATTTAGCCCTTGTCGGGCATATTTCGATAATTATGATGTTTATTGCCCTTGTTGGGCCTTTAGATTATGTTTCATTTTTACTTTGAGCTTATTTGTGCCCTCGCCGGGCTTGATTTTTATTGATTATGTGCCGGGTTGGTATTATATTCCCCATTGTCTTACTACCCGTGCTTTGCAAATGCGCTAAAAGCCTACGCCGAGGCTTGTTGTTAAATGAATCATGAGCGCACAATTCAGATGTTGCCTTGTTAATAGTAGTTTAGAAATAAACTCTGAGAGTTTTCTTAATACCACGGTTCTTTCCCAGGGAGCAAAAGTTTTGATCATTTTCTTTTGCTTTTCTTTTGTTTTTGTGTGTCGAACCGGGTTGGTGTTTCCCTATGATAGATTGGGAGGCGACTTTCTTAAGGGAAAATGCCAAGTTTTAGCTTAGAATTGAGTCCGTAGTTGCTTGGCTTGAAATGGGCCGACCAAAAAATTTCTCTTGGCAAATTGTTTTGAAAATAAAAGGAAGAAGGGAAATGAATTTTTGAGGAAAATCATTCTCTTGTCATGACTTGCACACTCTCGCTTTGGCTTGATTGAATCACAAACAAGTGTGTAATGAACTCGAAATATCTTGTCAAAAAATCATTTGCCCCAATTGATTGTGAGACTAATGAAAGAGGTCTTGTCGCATGATGCCTTGTGTGGTGAGGCTTTACCTTGATTCTTATGCATAAGTGTCATCTAGAACTTGCCCCGAATGTGATTCAAGAGAAAATTCTAGGTATGAACGAGCTTGGAAGATGAATTTAGGCCCTTCTTGATAGCCACTTCACCCAAATGACTTCCTATGACATCAAATCCTAGTGAACCCCTTTGAGCTTCTGACCATTCTTTGGCACCTTGTTAACACCTTGACCTTTTTGGAACCTCTATTTTGGCACCCATCCTCCCTAATTGCTTGAAAATGAAATGTAGGCTAACATCCTAAGTTTGGGGGGGAAACGAAAGATAACATAGGAAAATGCCTAAGTTTGGGGATGCATGTGATCAAATAAGGAGAAGAAAAGAAGTGCACTTCAAGTTCAAGGTAGCACCTTAATTTTGAATTGAAAATTGCTCCAAAAGATCAATCAATTGAGCAAATTGAAAAGCAAAAATAGGTGCTACCAAGTGAAGGTGGTATAAGGAGTCTGAATGATCATGAGTAAAAAAGAGAAATCTTGGGTTGTGTGAGGGAGAAATAAGGTAAAGTTGAAATTGGAAAATGTGAGCGGTGTTCGAAATGAGAACAAAGAGCATTAGGGAGGTATAGTCACTTGAACCAAATGATATTCTCACCTTAGCCCTAGCCAACATTGTAACCCGCAAGTCCTTGGTGATTCCGAGCTTGGCTACCCTACATTAGTGGCAATATACATGAAGGGAAAGCCTATGGTTTGACGCATATGCACTTGAACTTCCTTGAGAGAGTGAGAGTCTTCTTGGTTCTCCTATAATCCCATGTTTTGTGAATTGAATGATTGTGAGTAGGATTCTCTCTTGTGGTGAGTGGCATCATGCACTCGAATTGATACATAGAGTCTCTATTTCAATTCAGGGGAATGAATGAGACAAGTTGTATGGCGAATATCGAGACAAACCTTGACGGTCCATGCCAATGACTTGAGAAGCTTAAATGTCTTGTTTTGAATGGAAAAATTCCCTTGATTTTGAATGAGAATCATGTCCTTTTGGAAAAGGTTTTGAAATGATCAATTGCCTTGAATTTGTGGTGGTTCAAATTGAGATGAGCATAGTAGTTGAGTCATTTGTTTGAGTCTTTTGCTTATTCTTTTTCTTAATTTGTAGTGTAGAGTAGTCTTTTGTGCCTTGATTGAGCCTAGAGCAAAATGCATTCCTTGTCTTGTGAATATCTTGCTTGAGGACAAACAATAGTTCAAGTTTTGGGGTTTGATAAGTCGGTAATCTACCAACTTATTAAGCCTATATCCATGAATTAGTGGTATGTTTTGAATAGATTTAGAGGTTCTTATGGCCTTTATTGATGTGTATGCAGGTACTTTTGATAGAAGATGAAAAACAAGGATATGGACCCAAAAGGAGCTCAAAAAGGAGTTAAGTGTGAAGCATTCGAAAAAGCTGAAGATTTTGACTGGAGATGCGATGACCATGCGACATGCACAAACCGAGGTGCAAACCGTACCTCCTCAGCATGAAGCTACAAAAGCCACTGAAGAATCTGTTAAGGGGTGCGGTCACTGTGCGATGCGCACATTCCAAGGTGTGAACCGCAACCCCTTCACATGAAGCTCCCAAGTTAGCTAATTCACTGGTCCAACTAAAGGCAGTGTGCGATGCGCACATCACAACGTGTGATCCGCATGTCACGCCATACACCTCCCAAAGGGCATTTTTGTCCTAACTTTTAGTGACGTTTTGGGAAACTATAAAAGGCCTATTTAGACACAATTGTAAATAACTTTCTTCAGTCTTGAATATTCTGAAGAGCTTTTTGCTTGGAGACTAAGTTTTCACCTCCATTGAGAAGAGGGTTTTCATCTAAATCTCTTGGTTAACACTTGTGTGCTCAAATTGAATCTAGAACTTGAGATTCAGCTCTAATGGAAGAGATTTTGACTTACCCAATTGGTATCTCTTTCTCTCTTGCTATGATTGGCTATTTTCTCTTGTCTAGGGGTGTGTTGATGATGGGTGCTTAACAAATAGGTGTGGGTGTTATTTATTCTTTCTTATAATTGCTTATTTGACATGGGTCTACTAATTTCACCAAGTTTTAATCCTAAAATTGGTGGTTGCAAACATTAATTTTCATTACTTGACTATGTGATTGCTTGAGAAAGGATTTCATGTTTTCGAATGTGAAATTACTAGTGGGATCTTGGGACTCCAATCAGATTTAAGGCTAGAGATAGATCTTATCGACAGAATCACCCATTTAAGAGTATAAGCTATAGATAGTGTGACCTGCCCATGCTTAGATTGGTTATTTGTTGATCAAATCGATGATGCTCTAACCGAGACCATCGGATATAAGATTGTTGATTGAGAGATCAACAATTCTTACCCATGACCAATGCTACTTATGTTAATAAGCAATAATTCGTGAGAATAAGTATGAATTGATAATCACTCTATCCCATAATTGAAGCCCCATCGGATATGCATCCCTAGTCGTCTAGTCAACTTGGTATACCCGCTTTTATTTTACTACTATTTAATTGATTTGTGATTGTAGTGATAACATCTCAATTCCCCCATCCTTTTACTTTCTATTTTTACTCTCGATTTGAGCTCAACTCAATACAATATCTATTTAGCTACTCCAAGTCCATTGGGTACAACCCCGACACTCATTGGGATTATAAATTTGGTTTTGCTACATGATCGCCGTGACCTCCAACTTGGGGAGCACGATTTGAGCGTTCATCACCTGGTGAATCAATTATTTAATATGACAAATACGAAGCCCTAAGATACTGCACACGGGCTGGTACTTTCTAATGCTGACTGTCAGGCATGAGATGATAGTTGGATAGGCACAATGTATAGGATGGCGGAGCTACAGTTGAGGATTGGCGGTCGACCTACGACCGACGAGGAGATAGCTGCACTGAGCGATCGGTACCCACTGACTGACAATGCAATATATATGTACAAGATGGGACCAGCATTTCAGGAGCCTTTGAATGATGATGAGCCGACCATACATGACACTAATGATGATGAATATGATGAGTTCGATGATGCTGGTACTGCTTTGATGGCCGTTGATGATAATACAGTGGATCAGGATTAGGAATTCGTTCCTGATGATGATGAGGATGACACCTATAGGCTCAGGGAGTTCCTTCTCTTACTCTTTACTTTTGTACTTATTTGAAGCACTGAGGAAAGTGTTATGTTTAAGTGTGGGGTGTAGAAGAGACATCCTATAATTTTCATTGCTAAATCTTGAGTGTTGTGAGCGTCGTGTCACTAGTTTTTGCTGTTAAGAAGGATGGTTGGTAGTATGCTTAGTTAGGTTTATTTTTTTTGGTTTATTTTTTTTAGGTTGGGTTCCTCGGCATTTGTTTTCTGTTCTTTTCCTGAGGATAGTCCCTTTGAACCAGGTAGATTTTATTTATTTAGGATAGATTTTTTAGGTAAGTCTTAGTAGTAATGACTTGTCCCGATGATGGATGGATGACAACCGTCTTAAGGGAAAATTAGTCATAGGATTGTAGGATTAGGAGCCTTGCCTTTGGAACATTGAAATCCCACTTGAAGTTTTAGCTAGACGTCATGGGTAGTTCATGAGAAGCAATACAAGTGAGTGAGAACTTCATGAGAGACACATAGGCTCTTTAACTAGACTCGAAAAAAGAAAGAAATGGGCTTAATTGTGTAAATTCACTCAATGTGTTTGTGTGTGAGCATGCAAGTGTAACCTTCCAATATATGCATCATGTTCCATGTGTGTGAGTTTTTGATTGGTTTCTTGCATAGAGTAGCATCTAGAACTTACCCCGTGTGTGTGTGAACTTTGACTAGCATGAAATTCGTGGAATATGATTAAGGCATTTTCTTGAAAAGCCATTTTTCTTGTTTTTTCTATGATTGTTTGTGCCACCTTGACAATGCCACTAGTGAAGCCCCTTTGAGCCTTAAAGCCTACTTCTTTATAAGACACATAATGAGCCAATCCAATTTGTTGATACCCTGTGAATTTGATCAAAAAGAAAGTCCCTAATGCACTTGAATTTTTTTTAAAAATTTAGGGAAACAAAGGGAGAAGGGTAGATAAAAGGGGAGGTGAATGTAGTGAAAGAAAGATGTGGAGCCGGTTAAAAATGGCAAAGTGCTTGTTGTTAGAAAAAAAAAGGAAAAATATTGAATTTGAAGAAACAAAAAGGTTTTGCTAGCAACAAGTACGCATCAAATAAAGGGCGAACAACAGATAGAATGAGTGGTAGTGCAAGAAAGTGTGAACATAGGAGAAAATAAGCAAGAAGGAGGAAGAAAAAAGTAAAAATGTAGTGTCATGTACAATAGGAAAAAGAGTCACTTTGTACCTAAAAGTACCCTACCTGTCCCGAAGCCGACATTACAACCAAACGTAAGTCCTTTTGATTCCATGAATGTGATTGCTTTGTTGAATTTACTATACACTAAGGGCAAGCCTATGGTATGTTATGATATGTATGAAACATCTTTTGAGAGAGTGAGTGCTTTAATGATTTAAAATGCCCCATTGAAATTAACTTTGTCTGATTAAAAATAGGGGCAACACTAAATTGTTAGGGCACTCATGGCATATATTTGGTAGTGTTATTACTTGCATTGTTTACACATGGATATGTTGGCCCGATATTGGGATAAAGAGTCAGTTATAGAGGGTGTGTTGTTTCAAGTGAAGATCTTAGAGCTAAATAGGGTGTTTGTATAATGCTTGCTAAATAAAGTACGAAAGCATGATTAAAATTGTCTAGCCGCTTGCAAGTGAGGATGGAAAGTTCCTTAGGTGTTTATGGTGAATCTTAGCATAGATGATAGTGAGTTGTTCGAGGACGAACAAAGGTTTAAGTGTAGGGTGGTGATCTTGGGCATATTTATATGCCCGTTTATCATATTTGACCTATGTTTACCTTATGTTTTAAGAATATTACTTACTATATATTGTGTGTTTTGAGTTGAATTGCTATATTTTGTACTAAGACACATGATTAGATGCGTGCAGGTAAAATGACACAGGAACGTAACCATGAAAAGGTGAAACTGAAGAGTAAAGCATGGAAGTGATGTAGCAGAATGCTCGGGAGAAAACAAAGAAAAGAAAATAGGCATTGGAGCACACCTGGCATGGTGCCCCAGAGCCCAAACTTTAGCAGGGTCACATTGACGCACTGGTGGCGCACTACGCCAGCACCAGAACCACTGAAGCCTAAGTCTGGCGCACCCTTGGCGCATCACGCCAGGCCTTGTCCCGATAGAATTTTCCAGCTTTCTCCTATTGCGACTCCAAGAACTAAAAGGGTTATTTCCCAAGCCCTATAAATAGAACCTTGGACATATTTTGTAGGGGTTCCGTTATATTTTCAGAGCACAAGACAGAGATTAGAATTCATCATTAGGTTTCTTTTCTTCTTCCTTTTCTTAGCCATAACTTTGGATAAAAACATTGTTATTTGTGTTTTTGATTAGCATGAGTGGCTAAGAACCCTTGTTCTGGGGTTATGGCTACAAACGCGTGATTATTTAGTATGATGTTGGATTGATTAGTTTGTTTGCCATCATTAGTTGTTCTTATATTCCTGTGTTTAGTATTTTGATTCTTGGCCGCCATTAAGATAAATATGTAATCTTGTTGTGAACTCGGGAGAAGGATCAACAAGGTAGACTTAGGAATATAGGGAGTATGCCTCTTTTTTGTAACGTAAAGGGTAGGTTAGTGACTAGGCTATGAATATACCTAGAATGCGTTGCTTGGTTTATACGGGAAGATATATAAATGCTTTCGAAATAAGATGTCATATCCCCACTCAACGATGTAGTTGTGATGGTTTTTTGGATAGGCAACTAGAGGTTCGAAAGACCATAGTTGTAAAATCAACCCCGAAATCAACAACTAGGTGAACGAACAAGTCAATTCAAGTGACTACTACTTATGATTGCGTAATAAAGTTGTAACCCTGGAATTCTCTCTAAACTTGGAACCGAAAATCATTACTTACTCGCATTTAATTCTGTCATTTTGTTTTAGATCTTTAATTACCACAAAACTCATACTTTAGTTACTTTCATACTTGTTTATTTTAGCAGTATACGAATAATCTAGAATATTTGTTAAGTCATAAGTCTCTTGGGTATGATATCCAGATCTAACCAGTCTATATTACTTGGATGACCACGTACACTTGCGTGTGAGTGGGGAGTTACCTAACACCACCGGAGGTTGTACCCTATCTTACTGCCTTGTCTATGCGAAAGGGCAGCCTGAATAAGGAGACTCCAGCAGTAAGGGAAGAAGTTGTGGTTACTTTGAGATGACCTTGTAGTACATTATTATTAACTCCTTGAGAGGTTGACACCTCTATCCCGAAAACTCTAGCAGCTCCTTTAACTTCTGTTGCACCTCAGTTATCCAAGCCGACCTCTGTTTATACCTTTCACTTGGCAAATTTTGCCAATATTGTTCAGACTACCATATAGCTACAGGAGCAGATGAAGAATTTTTCTGAAGAGTTCCAGTCGATCATTGATGCCTCTATACATAGAGCCATAGCACTATTTGTTGATGTGGATGGCCGAATAAATTTGATGGAAGAGAAGATCAATGATAAGCTGGATGTAATTGGTGCAGCTTACCTTACTGAAATGAAGGAGCAGATAGCAACACTTTGGGTGTATGTTGATGAGTTAAAGGTATGCCCGACCTCTATGTACTCCAGAGCTCCAGTAGTTATGCCACAGGCACCACTTATGCCAATGCTATATTTGTGGGACTATACCAATCTTGAGCTCCAAAAGAAAGATATTGATAAGCAAGAAGAGGCACCGGCCAGTCCTTTAGAGCCTAAGATGAAGAGGAGATGGAAAGACAAAAAGGTTCGTAAGGAGGATGCACCTTTAATCCCTAGATCAGTGGCTCAAAAATAAGAAAGAGCTGAGAAAAAAAGAAAGAAGAGAGAACAAGAACTGTGCAAAGAATACCTAGCCATCCACCAGATCCGAGTTGATGTTATTGGTACTGGTGGCTCATAGAGTGGTGTTGCAGGCACCATAGAGGTAATTTCTTCAGACCCTATTATAGGAGAGGCCGTTGATGAAGCTTCTCAGGCAGCTGTTGATGTTGAGAGGATTGCTGAGGCAGCCTCTATTGGTGAAAAAAAGTGGGCACTGATCTAGCAGGCCCGACTACTAGACATGATGATCACGCTTAGGTGCCACAGGTATGCCTCGCATTCCTTATTTTGTTTATTTTTAGTGCATTGGGGATAGTGCATAACCTTTTTTGATGGGATCGGGGCAGCTTGGTCATCTGGTTGTATTTTGGTAGAGTGTTTTGGCAAAGTCTGAGTATCCAAACACTCGCGTCGTGCTGTAATTTAAATCAAGCGCTGCATAGGAGGTAACCCATGAGGGTATTTACAAGGTACCCGCATCCTTGGGGTTTTATTGTTGTGTTCTTTCCCTAAGGGCTTTTAATTATTGTTGAACCAACATGTTTAGAATAGGATGTGTGTTTGTGAAGGAAAAATAGGAACTTAATATAGCATGTGGTCTTATTTGATAATAATTGTGAAAATGGAGACCCCTTTAAATTACTATGCAATAAGCCTATTAAGACTGACCTTGATGGATCTGCGAGTGACAACATGAATATGACTGTGATAAGTAGCTTAAGCTAGTGGATGAACTGATAATTAGCTATTTATTTGTCTAAACTCTGTGCCATGTGTGAGTGAGATGATTTGTACTCGTTCTTGTTGTATGTGTCAATCTAGAACTTGCCTTGTTAGTCTTGCCTTGGTTGTAGAATAGTTTGGTTAGGAGATGATCATAGGCCATTTTTTGAATGAAGTCCACTTAATCCAAATGACCTACCAAATGAAAAATGATTGCCTTTGATCCCTGAATTTGAGCCTGAATTGATCCCTTATTGTTGTTAGACTATTCACCTTTCCTGTTTCCTGTAAACCTTTGT
Organism: Jaltomata sinuosa; assembly: GCA_003996215.1. Taxonomy (NCBI): domain Eukaryota; kingdom Viridiplantae; phylum Streptophyta; class Magnoliopsida; order Solanales; family Solanaceae; genus Jaltomata; species Jaltomata sinuosa. The sequence continues at coordinate 238,301 of QJPP01003027.1, read as the reverse complement.
TTTGGCCCTGGTCCCTCCTTGGACATTGTGTACCTCAACTCAAGCTAAACGCCTAAGTTGAGGGTGGCTACTATAAGGGTAAATAGGAAGATTGGGGTATGAAAATACCGGATTACTATTGAAAAGGAAGATAACGGGTGTGGTTTGTGTGCTATAAAAGAAAATGAAAATAAAAAAGAAAAAGAAAAGAAAAAGAAAAATAAAAAGATGAAAAAAGTGCAAAAGTGTAATAAAAGCCACACCCGAAGCTTGATTAAAGTGAAATGATAACAAGAAAGGATAATAAGGGAGGAAAACATCATGGTCTGAAAAGTGGAGTATAAAAGTAAGCATAGTGTCAATGAGGGGATAGTCACTATGACCCGAATTTACCATACCCATCCCTAAACCTACATTACAAGCCTAACAAAGTCCTATAGTGATCTTAACCCGACTGTTTGAAAGTCAAGGCATAGAAAATAAGGGCAAGCCTATGGTATTGTACATGTACAACTTGAACTTCTTTGCGAGAGTGAGTGTATTCCCTATCCCTGTTTATTGAATGAAATTTTGTGTGAGCGGGACTTCTTTCTATAAGGGCACTAGACTAGACTGTGATTGCTGACTTATTGGATAAATGTCTGTTGTGTATTCTAGCTTGTTCATCTGTATCATGTTTTCATCCATGGATCCATTTTGTGTTGTCTTGATAGCTTGAATATATGAACTAGTGTAAAACTGACAAGGAGTGGGGATTGATTGTATGACCTGAACTAGTTGAACCACTTGTTTGCTGTAGTTCCTAGGTTTCTTTTGGTTAAATGTCATTTTAGTTTATTTTTGTCTTGTTGCTTGAGGACAAGCAAACATTCTAAGTTGAGAGTATTTCACTTTTGATGCTTAAAACTAAGGATTTTGGGAGTTCTTAAGTGTGTTTTGTTAGATATGATTCTCATTTGCTACATGTGTAGGGAAAAGTATTGAAAATACAAAAATACTTAAAAGTTGCTATTTCTAGGCTAAAAGTCAAGCCCTATGGGCGTGGGATCCACCATGGCCCATGGGAAGAAATATTGGAATGAAGCAGTGAGAGTTAAAGACAAAATACCATCGCACGACCAACTGGGATGGGCGTCGGAGCCACGATAGGACGTCGCACACGACCATTAAAATAGACCAGAGCTACTGAGACTTTAGATGATTTGGCCGATGGGTTGCCCACGATGCCTGTGGGAACCATGATGTCCTATCGCCTAGACCGTGGAAACAAAGTAGAGTTCTTGAGACATAAAGTATCAAAGATCCGATGGGCACCCATGACGCTTGTGGCAGCTACGATGGCTCGGGGCCTGCCCATCAAAATTTCCACGTTCCAGTTATCCTAGTTCTATTAGAATTTGGTCTTTGTTGTCTATAAATACCTTCCCTAGGGTTTTGTTTCGAGAATAATGCAATTCTTATGCAATATTGAGACATCATAACACATTGTTAAGATATTATTCCATACTTTTGAGGATTCAATTGATTGTTCTTGATTATTGAAGTGTTCTTGAGAATTCAAGATTCTGGTTTTCTGTACTTGTTTTATAAGTTATAATCATGATCTCTTCATCTAAATCTAATTTCTCTCTTGCAACTATCAGTAGCTAAATCCACAACTAGGGTTGTGGGAACCATGAAAGATTAACAATGTAGAAAAAGTACTTAGTAATCCTAAAATTGTCTTCATGCATGTATTGTTCTTCCTCTCTTTTTGATTGCTTTTTAACGGTTGCAAATGTTAGAACTTGCCTTATTCCTACTTTCTTGATCAAAGGGGTAACGAATGGGAAATAGGATTACACATCGGAGATATGAGGCTACCAACCCTCACCTAATTAGATTGAACTTGCCCAGGGAAAGCTAATCTGGTTTCACTGGTAAGGATTAGTAAAGTAAACGCCCATAGACTGACCAATTTGCATGGTGACATTCTTCTATTTTGGCAACCATCCGCTTAGTAGAACCTAACTTACCGATCTTGCATGCATAGCACCTAACTAGATTGTTAATACAACGCCTTACTGCATTATAAACTCATGGGGAACACTACCCTACTCGCTTCTCTCATTGATTACAATACTTGAAAACTATTACGTTGTTACCTATTCGAATTGTAATTACAAACATTACTTGTTACTATAACCCCCCTCCCCCGGGGAAATAAATGGCTAAGAGCGCGAATAATCATAGTTGACCCTAGTCCTACCATATTCCCATTAGGATCGACCCCAACTTTCATTGGGTTCTATATTTGAACATCGACCACTTTATTATTTTTTTACGAGGTATAATTTGGGCCTATTAGTTGGTAGATATGGTTCAGACACAAGGATTCATCGGTAAAAGATATGTTAAAGTTATCCTTTTTCCTCGGCTTGCTTCTTTAGAGCCTACGAGCGATATGACTAGTATATTATAGATAAGATATTTAGAGTCGTAGTGGTTGATTGTATTGGATGCTTGAGTAGACATATTTATCCTTTGTTAGGATTATTACTCTATTGATAGTGACCCCATACTAGACATGACTTAGATTACTTATATAACTTTCTTGTAGCTTATCTTGCTCACCTTTGGGGCTTCTTGAGTATTGTGACACCTTGGACTATTTGATTATTTGTGGTTGCCTTCGGGGCTATTATGGTGAGCTGCAGAGATTTTACTTGTGCCTCTGGGGCTATATGTAGGTTGCCTAAGGGTCTATTGAAGTATATTAAAGCCTACGGGCTATTTTGATTTCCTAAGGGGCCATAATCAAACATGTTCACCACAGGCTATAATGTTTGCCAAAAGGGCTAGATCGAGATCTACGGACCCCAAAGTTCCAAAGAGGGCTGTAATGAGGCCTACAGGACAAAGAGTTACCTACGAGGCTAAATCATATGCAGGAGTCTTGTGTGCTTGGATTTAGATTCATGAGCCTTGTGTGCTCAGATATAGATACAGGAGCCTTGTGTGCTCAGATACAAATACAATAGCCTTATGTATTCAGATACAGATATAGGAGCCTTATATGCTCAAATACAAATACAAGAACTTTGTGTGCTTAAATATAAATACAATATAGATACAAGAACCTTGTGTGCTCAAATACAAATATGGGAGCCTTGTATGCTCAGATACAAATATAGAGAGCATTGTATGCTCGATTACTTAGAACCTACGAGCTAGACAAATATATTGAGTCTACTATAATGACACTTCATGTCATTATGGGTAAGCTAATCATGTAAGAAATAGGGTTACAACTTTTGCTAGAATTGAAAGTTGGAAATTTTAAGCTAGGCTAGTCTTGGACGAAATTCAAGAAGGGTGAGGTCTAGGGAAATCTGAGAATGGATTGGGTTAAATTGATAAATGTTAGCTTGATTTAATTTTAGCTAAGGCAATAAGGAGTCCATAGGACTTTTCGGAAGTGAAGTTGGGTGAATAGAAATCTCAATATCAAACTTGACGTAAAGGGGTTAGTTTGGGATGTCATGGTTTGAGGGTGTGTTATGAAAAAGGTGAAACTAGAAGATTTTCCAAGTTTTTGCTGCACCGCACCCACTATAGCGGGTGGCAGGCTACTACCGCGGTACTGCTATAGAAAAATAATTCCCACTATAGTAGAAGTCAGAGGCGGTCAACTCTGCTATAGCTAGAGGTTACTGCTACGGAGGTACCGTTATAGCGGCATTGGGTCGCTATAGCAAGGTTAATTGGTGTTAATGCAGAAAATTCCCCAAAAACGTTCATTATTTCACAAAAGTGTTTTGGGGAAGGCAGAGGCGATTTGGGGCGATTCCTATTGATTTTCCACCAGAATTCTTTGTTAAGGTAAGTATTTTATCCCCATAAACTAGTACTTTGATTCCTATGTCCTAGAATCATTAGTTACAGGCCGTGGGGAGGATTTAGCTTGACCTAAGATGAAATTTCTGGTGTAAAGGGGAATTATAAGGGGAAAAACCTTGGGTTTTTATTAAAGTTATTTATTTATGATTTCATTACCGTAAATCGCTAGTGTAACCATAGAATTGGTAGTTTCTAGGTGAATTATTAGTGGGAAGACCCTAGGATGGGTAGAATGATCATGAATTTGGCTTGGGGGGTTTGGTTTTAGGCTATAATCCATGATAATTGAGGCCATGGGTTGAAATATTATTGTATTTCTGTTTTTAGACCACAATCAAGCTGAGGTTTCCAGGAAAGGGAAGGTTCAGGTTCAGGTTTGATAGAGCATTTCAGGCTTGGATTGAGGTAGGTGATGATTACTTGTAATCCAATTTGCATTATGTGTACATAATAACTATATCATTAGTATTACTTGTACAATACGTGTTCAAGAAGAAAAGAGAATGACTTTTAAATGATATCCTAAGTGTTAATCACATGCAATGGGTCTATTATGGAAACTTGTTGGTTTTACAAGTGTTGTATGCTATCATTGTTGTTGTGATTGTTGTGATATCTATGTTGCATTGGTTGGCTTGGGTACCACGCCTGGTACAGTTTTATTATTCATTTGTTGGCTCGAGTACCACGCCTGGTATAAGTTTATTCATTGGTTAGCTCGGGTACCACACCTGGTACAGGTTCATTCATGGTTAGCTCGGGTACCAAACCTGGTACAGGTTTACTTATTATTTATTATGTGTTGGTTCCTCGAGTGAACCAGGCTTATTTGTTATTGTTATTATTCATATGTGTTGGTTCCTTGAGAGGACCGAGATTCATTGCTACTTTACATACATATTGGTCCTTGGTGGTTTCTTATGTAAATTAGGATTGCATGTTAAGTGCCATAGATGATGTTTGAAGGATCCTTGGGTGGTATAGGTTACTTACAAGTTCTGACACGGTTATATGTGGTCTGTTTACTTGCATAGTGGGATATGATTTATATGGTTGAGGAGTCAGGTTGTTTACTGGGAGTCTTACTAGTATTCATTTGACTTGGCTTATTGCATGTTTGTCCTATTACACTATGTTATGGTTTTATGTTCATATTTCATATCTTGGAGCTAGCCAATGATCCTACCAGTACACTATTATTCTTGTTTTCTGATACTACACTTCTTCTTTTGTTGAGTACAAGGCATATTCTGGCGGCTGCTTTGAGACCTCGGTTGTAAATCAGACGAATTCTGAATTCAAGGGTGAGCTTCATCTTTCAGGCTACCATGGATTCTTCAGCTATTTCTAGTCCTTTGTTCAGACTTAGACACTTTATGTTTTTGTGTTGCATCCCCGTCTTTCATACATGAGTAGAGTTTTGGTACATGACTTTCAAATTCTAGGAGTTTATTTTTTTCAAGTTTTCTATTTTCCATTTAAGATGTGAATCTTGGATTTTAATTATTGAAGATGTCTTTAGTTTCTTAGTTTTGGTTAAGTGATGGCTTGGTTAATTGGTTCTACCACTGGGGGTTTAGTGTAGGTTCCACTCATGGCAGTTTAGGTCGTGACAAAGATCGTATCAGAGCCGTAGGTTCATTGATCTCTTCGTACCAGAACGAGTCTAGTAGAGTCTTGCGTAATGGTACGGAGACATTTGTACTTTTCTTTGAGAGGCTACAGGACTTTAGGAAACTATCCTTTCTTTCTTTGTGCTATAACTTGATTGCAATTGGTATCTGATCTCCTTCAATCTTTTGTTCGCAGATGGTAAACACTAGGTGGAATGGAGCAAGGGCAGCCACTCTAGCTACGGGACCGATAGTTCGAGGGTGAGGTAGGGTTAGGATAAGAGGTAGAACAACACCCTCTAGGGGTGGATCTCAAGCAATGGCTAAGTAGAGGCCAACAACACCTCCCCCACCCTAGGATCATGTTGAGAAGGCTGAGGCAGTGCACGAGGATGGCACAGAACCAGAGGTGCAGCACCGGTTGGGGGTGCAGGCTTTCCTTCTACGTCTTCTGAGGTCATTCAGTAGGTATTGGTATTGTTGTATGGGCTAGCTGGTATAGGAGCCACTCCCACTATGCCGGCTACTCAGGTTTTGGGTGCCCATCCCGTTGTTGCTTTAGCTCCCAAGATGGACGAGGCTTCATTCTTTTATCTGGTGTTAGGACCTATCGTGACTGGGACCGAGAACAAGTTATTGACTAAGTTCCTAAAGATGAAACCTCTGTCATTCTATGGTACAGAATATGAGGATGCTTTTGAGTTCATTTCGGATTGCTATGAGAGGCTACACAAGTTAAAAATTGTACAGCAGTATGGGGTTGGGGTTGTGACTTTCCAAATGCAAAGGGATGCCAAGCAATGGTGGAGAGCCCGTGTGAAGTATCATTCGTCAGCTTTTCCTTCGATGACTTGGGCTCAGTTCCATGCCCTATTTTGGGAGAAGTATGTGCCCGTTAGTCTTAGGGATTGCAAGAAGGATGAACTTCTGGCCCTTGAACAGGGCAATATGTTTGTTGCACCTTATGAGGCTAAGTTTCATGCCTTGTATCACTATGCTATCCAGTTGTTGGGCACTGAGGAGCAGAGGATCTGGTTATATATTAAGGGACTGAATATTAAATTGCAAGTTTTGTCTGTTCATATGACTTCTGCAGGAAAGAGCTTCAATGAGGTGACTGATTATGTGAAATAACTTGAGGGAGTTAAGCAAGTTAGGCACGCGAAGGTATTATCCAAGAAGTCCCAGAGTGTGGGTAATTTCAGTGGTTCTTATTCCAGAGGTCCCAGTCAGCAAGTTCATTCATCTCGTCCTATTCAGTCAGCCTTTCCAGCTTCTACAGGTGGTCATTTGGGGGCTATTCAGCAGTCTCCAGCTACTAGAGGCCACGGGGCTTCCTATTCTTCGTCCAGCAGGCCCTCTGTTGAGCGAGGTTGTTTTCATTGTGGTGATGTGGGTCACTACAAGAGAGAGTTCCCTCTGAGGCAGACAGGTAACTAGGTGCAGCAGCAGTCTAGGGTCGTGGTTCCAGTAGGTGTAAGTGGCAATGGTAAGGGTCATCCATAGGGTGGGGGAGGTAATAATCAAGGAGGCTGTGGTGGAAACAGAGGTAATGGTGGAAAGGTGGAGCACAGCCTACTATAGAGGTTGCTCGACTTGGTGATAGAGCTCATTGTTATGCCTTCCCCAGCGAGTCCGAGGCTGAGGCGTCTGATGCTGTGATAACAAGTACTATTCTCATATGTGACCAGATGGCTTCTGTTTTATTTGATCCGAGTTCCACTTACTGTAACACCTAGAAAATTCTATGCTAATACCCGAACCATTTTATAAGTGTAATGATCATTTACCTATTGTGGTGAGTGCTTTGTATGCTAATCATGTTCTTAATAAACTCCTATCATCAAGTTAAGTTGAAAGCACCCTAACCGGTTAAGTTTTCATGTAAGACTAAACTAGGGTAACCTTCAAATATTCACACCTCCTGGAATATGAAGAGTTAGGTGTCCTAGTACCTGTCAAACTAATGTTTTTTGAGTCTTCTTTTCAACGCCACTGACCGTTCATTAATCCGAGTCCGGAGTAAAAAGTTATGAGTATTTTTACTGCAGTGTTGTCTGTTTCCACAGATGGGATGATGACTAGTGGAATAGAACCACATACAGTGGTTTCACCCGTGAAAACACACCTGAGACTGAAGTTTTTCACCCAAAAATGACGGGTTGGTCCACGACCAGTTAATCAAAACCAAGGTCAGTGGAGTAACCCGTGGATTGTCAATTTTCAGCATGTTTTCCCAGGTTTCCATGGGTGACTTGATGGGTCATCATTTCGAATGATGGACCATCTTGTCAACCATAGAATAACCTTCAGAGAGGTACCAAGACATCTAAATTCCATGAGTGGGTTGACGACCAGTCAACCCATTTCACGACCAGTGAACCCATCAGTGGAACCTTCGATTTCAGTTTTTCTAATTCATTCATTGGGGATAAATTAGTCTTTTCCCCCACTTTGTAAATCTTATACCATGTCGTTTAGGGTCCTTAAGGGGAAGTTATATAAGAATTATCCAATCTATCCCTCATTCCATCGATTCAAGCTTCAGAAAAAGAAAAGAACGCTCCCTTTCAAGCTACAAACAAGGGCTTCTCCCCCAAAGCTTCAGCTATCGATTCTAGTTCAGATTCTTCTACTTTCAGGTATGTGGGATTTCAATGAGGGTTTTCTTTCACCCTCATGCCCAAAGTTTCAGATTTCAGTATAATTTTTACAAGTTATGATTCTAAGGTTCTAAGCCAAACATGTATTTTTCTATGAATTTGATTTCTTGATGATTCTACATGACTACTATCCGTGTTAGAATGATTTTTACATGAATTCCTGCAAATAGGTTTCAAAACCCAAGATTTTTAGGAGAAGCAAGTTTTAGCCTGATTTAACAATATTTTCTCAGAATTTAGCTTTTCCTTTAAAATTCAGTTCTGCTTGTCAGCATTCAGTCTAAACAAGTTTAAGTTTCCTCACTATGATTTTGACTATGAATTTTGTTCCCAAAAAAGTATGCATGATTTTTGGTCTAGTTATTTTAGTACAAAAGAACTATACATGATTTAGAATGCTTTTAGATTTAGCATCAACTTTCATTCTCAGAATATCAGTATTTTTGAGTTATCCAGTATGGCATCTTATATTCAGTTGGGAGTAGTACTTACCACCTAGCGATAACTGGGATGGAGGCTCACCCGTCAGTTAGGACTATGACATTTAGTAAAAATTCCTAAGTCCCAGAACTACAGTGCCACTGTAGGTTCTAAAGGGTCATCCGTCAGACCAGGCTTGACACCTTAGTCCATTTGGACATCAGTTAAGTGGATCCATGCTAGTCAATGTTCGTACCCTTGGCAAGGTATGAACACCCTTCTAGCCAGGGTTATAGGTTGGCCCCATAATTAGATCAGCTTGGGGTATGTCTGTTAACAATAGCTCCTAGAGTTTAAACTCAAATATTGCATGACTTTGTATTTTATTTGCATTCAGTACAACATATAAGTATTTTCAGCATGATTAGTAGAAGAAACTCCCCTAATTTACTTTAAATATGACATTTGGCATGACTCATGGTTTCAACTCAGTTGAACTATTGTATGACTTACAGACATAACTCATCATTTTAGACTATGGATCCCCAAGTAATAGTTTTACTTATTTTTACATATCATGATCTCACAACTACAATTCAGAAATATGATTTGCACTCTCTTCAGTAAAAGAGCTAATATTTTATAGCCTTGACTTATGCATTCTCAGATGTTTTACTTAGTCCAGCTTTCAGCTATACTTTTAGAATACACGTAGTTTAGCATGATTTAAAGTTAGTGCATATCTCACATGCTCAGTACATTCAAAGTACTGACTGCATACTTCTTGCTCTACATCGTATTATGATATCAGGTTCAAGGTTTCAGTCTCAGCATCACAGTTAGTGTGATCCAGTGCCACATTAATGGTTATCAGTGGTGAGTCCTCATCATCCGAGGATGGACTTTTAAGACATTTTCTTTAGTATTATCAGTTTTAGTACTTAAATCTAGCTGGGGACTAGTCCCAGCCGCTCGTCAGTAGTAGAGGCTTCCAAACATAGAGTTAGACATTTAACTTCTTTTCAGACTGGGTCTTACTTTTTAGATGTATATTATCTTCAGAGGTTTTCAGATAAATCCTAACACTTATTTTTTGATAAGTTTAACTTCCCCTCAGCCTTATTTATACAGAATATTTAGTATTGTGCCATGATATGGGTTAGCTTGGGGTCACTTGTGGCTCTAAGCACTGTGTTGCATCCAGAGTGTAGGCTCGAGGCGTGACACTGACTCTTATGTATTTGTTAGATTTTCCTTGTGTCTAGACTTGCTCTATGATGTTCTTGATTCTCTTGTTCATATTTCTACTCTAGTTGGAGAGTCTGTGGTAGTGACCCATGTGTAATATCTATATTCTATTTTGTTTATGGGTTTTCAGACTTGGATAGATTTGATCATATTAGATATGTTAGATTTTGATATTATTCTGGGTATGACTTGGTTGTCTCCCTATTATGATGTTTTGAACTGTTATTCTAAGATAATCACTCTAGAGATGCCGAGTATGGATAGATTAGAGTGGGAGGGTGTGCATAAGCTTAAGCCAGTGAAAATCATATCCTTTGTTCGGGCTAGAAAGCTAGTGCAAAAAGGGTTTTAGCCTTCCTGGCTCATCTTTGAGATATTAGTGCAGAGTCCCTTTCTATTGAGTCGGTCCCTGTGGTTTCTGAGTTTCAGGAGGTATTTTTTATGTATTTGCCTGGTATACCTTTGGACAGGGATATTGACTTTTGTATTGATTTGGAGTCGGGAACTCTCCCAATCTCTATTCCTCCTTATCGAATAGCTCCAACAGAGTTGATGGAACTTAAAACTCAACTACAAAAACTTTTTAATAAGGGATTTATTCATCCCAGTGCATCTCCTTAGGGTGCTCTGGTCTTGTTTGTTAAAAATAAGGATGGTAGCATGAGGATGTGTATAGATTACAGGCAGTTAAACAAGGTTACCATCTGGAATAAGTACCCATTGCCTCGCATAGATGATCTATTTGACCAGTTGCAGGGTGCTTCAGTGTTTTCCAAAATTGACTTGAGGTCATGGTACCATCAGCTAAAGATTTTTCCTAAGGATATACTTAATATGGCTTTCAGGACTCAATATGGGCATTATATGTTCATGGTAATGTTATTTGGGTTGACCAATGCACCGACGGCCTTCATGAACTTGATGAATGGTGTTTTCAAGTCATTCTTGGATTCTTTTGTGATAGTGTTTATTGATTATATTTTGATTTACTCCAAGAGAAAAGAGGAGCATGCAAATCATCTTCTTATTGTCTTTGGAATTTTGAAGGATAAGTAGTTGTATGCAAAAAATTTGAAATGCGAGTTCTGGTTATGTTTGGATGCCTTCTTAGGGCATGTAGTCTAAGAAAAGGGGGTGATGGTAGATCCCCAGAAGATTGAGGCAGTTAAGATTTGGGTTTGGCCTAGCTTTGTGACTGAGGTTAGGAGCTTCATGGGTCTTGCCAGCTACTATCGCAGGTTTGTCAAGAATTTTGCTTCTATTGCTACTCACTTGACAAAGTTGACTCAGAAGGAGGTGTCATTTGTTTGGTCTGATAACTGTGAGGAGAGCTTCGAAAAGCTCAAGACACTTTTGACTATCGCTCATATCCTCTCTTTGCCAGTTGAAGGTGAGGATTTTATTATATTTTGTGATGCTTCACATTCGAGTTTGGGTGTTGTGTTGAAGCAGGATAGAAATGTCATATCCTATGCTTTGAGGCAATTGAATCCCCATAAGAAGAACTACCCGACACATGATTTACAGTTGGCAGCAGTGGTGTTTGCATTTAAATCTGGAGGCATTATCTCTATGGTGTCAAGTGTGAAGTGTTTACAGACCATCACAGCCTGCAGAACGTGTTTACATAAAGGGATCTAAATCTAAGACAGAGAAGGTGGATAGAATTGTTGAAAGATTATGATATAACCATCTAGTATCATCCGGGTAAGGCCAATATGGTGGCAGATGCATTGAGCCAGAAAGCGGTAAGTATAGGCAGTCTGGCTTGTTTGGGGGTGTCGAAGCGACCCTTGGCTGGGGAGTTCCAAACTCTAGCATCTAAGTTCATGTAGTTTGGTATTTCTTAAAAGGGTGGAATATTTACTAGTATTGAGGTAAAGTCAACATTTCTGGATGAGATTAAGGCCAAATAGTTTGAGGATGTCCAATTGAATAAGCTCCGGAACAAGGTGGTGTGTGGTGAGGCTTCAAACACCACACTTGATCCGTGTGGAGTGTTGTGTTTCAGAAGGCAGGTATGTGTCCCTCGGGTTAGTGACCTGGTTTAAAATATGTAAACTGAATCTCATGGTTGGCGATATTCTATTCATCTAGGTGCAACCAAAATGTACCGTGATCTGAGGCAACTTTATTGGTGGCCTGGAATGAAGAAGGATATAATGGAATATGTGTCCAAGTGCCATAATTGTCAGCAGGTAAAGTATGAATACCAAAGGCCTATAGATTTGCTTCAAAGGATGCCCATTCCTGAGTGAAAGTGGGAAAGGATAGCCATGGACTTGGTGGTGGGTCTTCCTAAGACCTTAGGAAACTATGACTCAATTTGGGTGATCATGGATAGGCTAACTAAATCAGTCCATTTTATTTTGGTCAGGGTGGATTACAGCTCTAAGCAGTTGGCCAATGTCACGACCCAAAATCGGGACATGATGGCGTCTACATAACCCCCCAAGTAGACAAGTCTAACCCAAACATGCGGAAGATAATAAATAATAATTAAACTAAAGAAAGAGGAAGATATGACGAAAAGATAGGGCCAATATCATATATACATACCATCGCACAAAATATACAAAAGAAGGCCCTAAAGTGACAAACGATAAAAAATAGAGTCGAGAACCAACTCGGACCTGGTGTCACTAGTACAAGAGCGACTAAAGTAAGGAGTAGCTATACAACAGATGCTGTCTATCCAAAATACAAAATATAGACAGAAAGTACAAGATGGAAAGCACGTAAAGTCTCCAAAGCACCGGGAGCTCACCACGATCCGAACAGCAACGAGTCTCAAATGATAGGAGATCAGCGAGGGTGGCTCGTACTAGGTGCTACATCAGAAAAAGAGATACATAATGTAGTATGAGTACCAAGACAATGGGTAATTAGTAGGAATCATAGGCCGACCGAGCGCAGAAAGATAATATATATATATATAAATAGATTACAGAAAAGCAGCTAACTATACAGGGATCCACATAAATCCAGTTATAAAGTCGGAGACATGCCAATAAACCAACAAAGAAAGGAAAACAACACCAAGCCAACCAAAGTCAATCCACGTGGCAAAGCAAATGCAATGTGGTGCACTATGATGCATGTGTGAATGCAATATAATATAAACCTGGAATACCGCATTGGGCGCTCGGAATACCGCATCAAACTATGCATATATATGTGAAGTAGAAAAATACCCGGAATAACGCATAGAGGGTCTAGAATATCGCATCGGACTATAAATATATGCATAAAATAGTAGTTTTCCTTTTCTTTCAAAAATCCCATAGTATTATCCAAAGTAATTTTTATTTAAGTTCAAAAATCTCTACAACCGTAGTAAAGTCTCATTTCAAACAAAAAACCTTTGAAAAACCATCCATGATATACCAATGATATGTCATGCGATGTGAGTATGAATGTTCACAAACAGAGTAAAAACCACGCCATCAGATCAAACAGGGCAAGAATACCCTCCAAACAAAGAGAAATTAACTTAGATCTCCGCCCAAATCCTAGCCATGGCCTCGGGCCCACAGTTACGCACAATGATAGAATAAATTGGTAAAGTAGAAATAAAAGCGAAAACCACGGAAAAACTCTATTATACATCTAAAGCCTCCTAAAAACACGCTAAGGATTCTATACTAGTCACATTGAAGAGGCAAGCTCCTAGGCTAAGGATAACATACAGTGCTAGGCTAAAGATCCAAAATGGCCAACTAACATGATATACAGGATTCAAGCCTAAAGTCTATCTAAAATCCAACCTAGCGTTAAAGTAACAAACATATATACATTAGCTAACTAACTCAGTCTAAAAAGGGTAAATCGTAACCTACCTCGGGGTTGAACTGAAAGCACGAACCATCACTCGTGTGCCTTCCCCTTCCGAACAGCCTCAAAAAGTTGCCACGCTATCAAGAACATAAACTAGGTGTCAAGACAAGAATAATGACAGCCATATTGCTATACGGAAAAACGTGCCAGAAATTGAGTCAAAAAAGTGACCCTCGGGGACCGTGCATGAAACAGAAAATAAAATTCACAATTATGCTCGCAGTGGGTTAAGGAACCCATGTCCAAGTTTGGGCGTGAACGGAGCTCGATTCGGAGCCCAAAACATCCCCAAAGTGCTACTAATTCACGGAATTAAAATGGAAAAGCTCAAAATTTAAAGGTGGAGACGAACCTCGATAAGAGGAACACGTCACGGAGAGGAATTTCACAAATTTGAGAGCATGCAGTCCCTAAAAATCAGCTTTCAATAAGGATCACCCCAACTCTAGGAATTAACAACAAGGAAATTTAAGCGGGGGAAATACGAGAATAAACATGGGAGGAGGAGCGGGGTGACGAGGGAACTTACCGGACGAAGGATGTTTAAGTAAGGAAGCTAGAGAATGGAGCTTGGGAGCTCAGCAATGGTGTTTCTCGGATTATTGAAAGAGAAAACGAAGTGGAAAATTTATATAACTGTCAGGCGTCCTTCATCGCGATCGCGATGGCCCCGGTCGCGTTCGCGAAGAGAAAGCCAAGCCGAATCCCAGCCGGCTGCAACACAAATGCGATGGAAACCCTTCGCGAATGCGATGGTCAAGAAACCAGACCATCGCGAACACGATGGGATCCTCGAGATCACGAAGAGCAAAAGGGTCTGCAACTTAATGCAGCAACCAACAATTTACTCAAGTCCAAAAATCTTCCGATGGACCCTCGAGATTTATCCGGAACCACGTGAACACATACCAACCATGATACCCTACCAGAAATGGCATTCCAGACCCAATAGAAATGAAGAAACTCCCAACGTAGATCATTTTTATAAAAAGTGGGACCCACGCCCAAAACCAACTCGAAACTCAAAACCTAAAAACAAGTCTAGAAGTCTTGGGACCCAAACCAAAGGTCCCTCTAGCCCAAAGTTGACATTTCGGAGTTAACGATGCTGCTGAAATTTCCATCCGAGGCCGTCTTCTCCGAATGATGACCAAAGTCAACCCTACCAGCTAAACTAACTTCAAAACACACAAAGCCACACAAAACCAAACCGAAAGCCCTCAGACCCAAACCAATGGTCCCACTAGACCAAAATCCCCATTTCAGAGCCAACGAAACTGTCAGAATTTGATTCTGAGTGCATTTTCCAAGAAAGTTGACCAAAGTCAAAGATTTACCAACTTTAAGTGCTAAAATAGGGAAAAGGCCAAAACGACCTAACGGATAGCTCGGGCACTGAACTGTCAGTCCCGGCAGGTCATATATGACCTATAGCTACTGAGGGAAAGCTCGAAATGCAGAAAAAGCACAGAAAATGAAAAATTACCTGGAGGGTCATTACAACATCCACTACTAAAAGAACTTTCGTCCATAAAAATTAGAAAAAGGATAGTACCTGAAGACTCAAATAAACGAGGATAACGGGTCCGCATGTCGGTCTCAATCTCCCAAGTAGCCTCCTCGACAGGACGATACTGCCACTGAACCTTAACTGATGAAATCTCCTTGGACCTCAAATTCCTAACCTGCCTGTCCAAAATAGCAACAGGCTCCTCCTCAAAGGCTAAGGACTCATCCAACGTAACCGATTCTAACTGAAGCACGTGAGACTTATCCAGAATGTACCGCCGCAACATAGAGACATGGAACACATGATGCACACTAGAAAGAGCGGGAAGCAAGGCTAACTCATAAGCAACCTCTCTAATACGACGAAGGATCTTGAATGGCCCAATGAACCTCGGCATGAGCTTACCCTTCCTCCCGAACCTCATCACGCCCTTCATGGGTGATACCCGAAGGAACACACTATCACCAACCATAAACTCGAGATCTCGAACACTCCGATCATCATAACTCTTCTGCCTACTCTGGGCAGAATGAAGTCTCTCCTAGATAACCCGAACCCTATCCATAGAATCACGAAGCAAATCGGTACCCCACAGCCTAACCTCGAAAGCATCAAACTAACCCACCAAAGATCTGCACCATCTACCATATAACGCCTCAAATGGAGCCACCTAAATGCTGGAATGATAACTATTATTATACGCAAACTTTACCAAAGCCAAACACTGGTCCCACTGACCACCAAAATCAATAACACAGGCTCGCAGCATATCCTTTAGAACCTAAATGGTACGCTCTGACTTATCATCTGTCTGCAGATGAAAAGTGGTGCTAAGCTCAACTCTAGTACCCAACTCTCTCTGAATAGACCGCCAGAAGTGCGAAGTAAACTGAGTACCTAGGTCGAAGATGATAGAAATTGGCACACCATGCAAACAGACAATCTCCTGATTAAGATATGAGCCAACCTCTCAGAATTGTAGGATGTCTGAACCGGCAGAAAGTGAGCAAACTTCGTCAACCTATCCACAATAACCCAAATAGAATCAAATCTTCGCAAGGTACGTGGAAATTCGACTATAAATCCATGGATATATGCTCCTATTTCCACTCCGGAATGGGTAGCCTCTGCGATAAACCATCTGGCATCTGGTGCTCGAACAACACCTGCTGACAGTTCAAGCACCTGGATACGAAAGCCAAAATATCCCTCTTCATCCCACACCACCAGTAGTGCTGCCTCAAGTCACGATACATCTTAGCTGCCCTGGGATGAATGGAATATCTAGAACAATGAGCCTCATCCAGTATCAATTTGACCAAATCACCAACTCTAGGAACGCAGATACGACCCTCGATCCTCAGAACACCCTCTGAATCTAAAGTCACCTTTCTAGCCTCACCACTCAACACCTTGTCATGAATGATCCTCAATCTAGCATCATCAAACTGATGTTCCCGAATCTGCTCCAACAAGGAAGACATAGCCTCAACACAAGCAAGAATATGGCCCAGCTCAGAAATGTCAAGTCAAACCAACCTATTAGCTAAGGACTGGATATCCCAAGCCAACGGTCGCTCCTTCGTAACTAAGAAAGACAAGCTACCCATATTCACCGCCTTCCTGCTCAAGGCATCCGCTACCATATTTGCCTTGCCCGGATGATAGAGAATAGATATGTCATAGTCCTTCAATAACTCCAACCACCTACGCTGCCTAAAATTTAGATCCTTCTGGCTGAAAATGTACTGATGACTATGATGGTCAGTAAAGATCTCACAATGTACACCATAGAGATAATGCCTCCACATCTTTAACGCGAAGACTACCGCTGCTAACTCCAAGTCATGTGTGGGGTAGTTCCTGTCGTAAACCTTCAATTGTCTGGAAGCATAAGCAATAACCCGACCCTGCTGCGCATCACAATATACGATGAAACCCTGACCCTCAATCGGAAGAGTAAGAATCGGAGCTGAAGTCAACAAGGCCTTGAGCTTTAGAAAGCTCGCCTCACACTCATCTGACCACTAGAAGGGAACATTCTTCTGAGTCAATCTAGTCAGCGAAGATGGTATCAAAGAAGATCACTCCACAAACCATCTGTAATAACTTGCTAACCCGACAAAACTGCGAACCACAGTAGAAGAAGTAGGCCTAGCCCAATCACAAACTGCGTCAATCTTCGCCGGATCTACCATAATCCCATCCTTGGACACCACATGCCCCAAGAATGCCACAGACTCAAGCCAAAACTCACACTTAGTGAATTTTGCATACAACTGGTGGTCTCGCAAAGCCTGAAGTACAACTCTATGATACTGCTCATGGTTCTCCTTACACCTCAAATAAATCAGAATGTTGTCGATGAACACAATCACAAACGAATCCAGATAAGCACTGAATACACAGTTCATCAACTCCATAAATGATGCTGGGGCGTTAGTCAACCCAAAAGATATGACTAGGAACTCATAATGGTTGTATCGAGTCCTAAATGTAGTCTTTGGGATGTCTTCAGCCCTAATCCTTAACTGGTGATAACCAGACCTCAAATCTATCTTATAGAACACTGCTGCACCCTGTAGTTGGTCGAACAAGTCATTAATACGCGGCATCGGATATCTGTTCTTAACTGTCACCTTATTCAATTGCCTGTAGTCGATACACATAAGCATAGACCCATCTTTCTTTTTCACAAATAGAACCAAAGCACCCCATGGAGACACACTAGGCCTAATGAACCTTTTACTCAACAGATCCTGGAGTTGATCCTTAAGCTCTCTTAACTCAGCAGATGACATCCGATATGGCAGAATGGAAATGGGTTTGGTGCCCGGCTCGACATCGATACCAAAATCAATGTCACGATCAGGAGGAAAACCTGGAATATTAGAAAGAAATACATTTGAATACTCGCAAACCACAGGAACAGACTTAAGAGGAGGTGTGGTGGCACTAGTATCACGGACATAGGCAAGATAAGATAAACACTTCTTCCCAACCAGTCGTTGGGCGCTCAGAAAGGATATAACTCCTCTCAGCATGTGGCTATCGGCTCCCTTCCATATGATAGGAGGGATACCAGGCATCCGAAGAGTAACGGTCTTGGCAAAATAATCCAAGACAGCATGATAAGGAGACAACCAATCCATGCCCAAGATCACATCGAAATCAACCATATCAAGGACAACCAAGTCTACCCACGTGTCATACCCCAAGATAGTCACCACACAAGCCAGCTACACCAGATCTACTACTAAAGAATCACCCACTTGGGTAGATACACGCAAGGGCACAGGCAAGGACTCACAAGAAGACTCCAGACGAGTAGTATAATAAGCAGATACATATGAGAATGTAGACCCCGGATCAAACAAAGCAGAAGCAGACTGATGACAAACGGAGATCATACATGTGATCACAGCATCTGAAGCCTCGGCCTTTTTCTGACCCAGAACTGCATACATGTGGCCCCGACCGCGACAACCACCTGACCTACCAGACTGAGGGACACCTCTAGTACCTTGGGGACCACCCTACTACCCTGTGAACCATCTCTAGCTGGAGGTTCTAGAGCCCTGGGGGCCTGAACCAATGGATCTTATCGCCTAGGATGTTGTACCGATGGGCACTCTCTAGCAAAGTGGCCTATCTCGCCACACTCATAACAACCCCAACCATATGTACTCTGATATGAAGTCCTGGCCGAATCAGAACAACCACCACGACTTGTAGACCCTGAATGACCACCTCGGGGAGAAGGAATGAGACTCTGGCTACTCTTACCCTCAGCAGTCTGTAATGCCACCTGAACAGGCTGACTCGACTAGAAATGGTGTTGGTGCTGACCTCTACCATAGTAGCCTCTACCACGGCCCTGTGAACTGCTGAAACTGCCCTAATGGTGGGGCCTCTTATCACTGCCCCTTGGGCCTCGCGAAGTACACCCTTAATAGTATGGGCATGATCAACTACCTCTAGAAAAGACTGACCTGACACTACCATACCCTCTGTGGCCAAGCAAAGGTGCAAGGTAAAACCCTAAACAAACCAGCGTACTCTCTCGTGCTCGGTTGGCAGAATCATAGTGGCATGTCTGGATAACTAATGGAACCAAACCTCGTACTCAGACATAGTCAAAGAGCCCTGCTCCAACCCAAAAAACTGATCCATCAGACGCTCCCTCATACTATGTGGTACACACTTCTCCAGAAAGGTTGCTGAGAACTGACTCCAAGTAAGTGGAGGTGACCCAGCTGGTCTACAAGTAACATATGACCTCCACCATTGTTTCGCTGGACCATCCAGCTAAAATGCGATGTAATCGGCTCTGTGAGACTCAACTAACCCCAAATTATGTAACCTCTCCTGGAAGCTAGTCAAAAACTCGTGCGCATCCTCCCTAGAAGCACCTGAAAACCTTGGAGGACCCAATCTCAAGAACCTACCAAGCATCTTCTGCTCCTTAGAAGACATAACTGGCACGGTTGGAAGAGGGGGAGCAACTGCAGGGACCGGTAGTACCTCAAATCTGGGAGCCGCAGTAACAGGCTATGCTCTTGAACCCTGTGCTGCCGCCTGAGTTGAAGTCTGAGCCTCGCCTCAAACCTGAGAACCAATTGGAGTGCTCGGTAAAGAGGCTGGTGGAGTCATACCCTCAAGAAACCCTAACAATCGAACCAAGGTGTCCTGTAATTCTAGAGTAGGTACAAAGCCTGTCGAATGCTGGGCTGGCCCTACATGCTCCAGCTCATACTAAACCTCATCCACTCTAACCTCAGGCTCTGGTGACAGTAATCTAGCCCGGGCCCGAGCTGGCGCCGCAGCCCGTGCTCTACCTCGACCTCTGGTTCATCCTCTACCCCATCCCCTAGTTGGGGCTTTAACTATAGGAACAGGGGCCTCGTCCTCACCTACTGCAGACCTCGTCTGAACCATCTGAGAAAGAGTGAATCAAAGATACTTAGAAGTTGACCAAATCAAGTAAGCACGATAAGTACTCAAACAAAACGAAGTCTTTCCAAGGGAATGTCTTATAGCCTCTCATAGATTGGATACGTACATCATCATACCGATCCACGAGACTCTACTAGACACGTTTCCCTTGTACTGGCAAGACCGGTGAACCTAGAGCTCTGATACCACACTTTCACGACCCAAAATCGGGCTATGATAGCGTCTACATAACCCCCCGAGTAGACAAACCTAACCCAAACATGCAGAAGACAATAAATAATAATTAAACTAAAGAAATCAGAAGATATGACGAAAAGATAGGGCCAATAGCATATATACATACCATCGTACAAAATATACAAAAAAAGACCCTAAACTGACCAACGAGACAAAATAGACTCGAGAACCAACCCGGACCTGGTGTCACAAGTATAAGAGCGACTAAAGTAAGGAGTAGCTATACAACAGATGTTGTCTATCCAAAATACAAAATATAGACAGAAAGTACAAGATGGAAAGCACGTAAAGTCTCCAAAGCGCCGGGAGCTCACCACAATCCGAACAGCAACGGGTCTCGAACGACAGGAGATCAGCGAGGGTGGCTCATACTAGGTGTTGCATCATAAAAACAGATGCAGAGTGTAGTATGAGTATCAAGACAATGGGTACTTAATAGGCATCATAGGCCGACCGAGTGCAGAAAGATAATATATATAAATAGATTACAGAAAAGCAGCTAACTATACAGGGATCCACCTAAATCTAGTTATAAAGCAGGAGACATACAAATAAACCAACAAAGAAAGGAAAACAACACCAAGCGAACCAAAGTCAATCCACGTGCCAAAGCAAATGCAATGTGGTGCACGATGATGCATGTGTGAATGCAATATACTATAAACCCAAAATACCACATCGGGCACCTAGAATACCGCATCAGACTATGCATATATATGTGAAGTAGAAAAATACCCAGAATAATGCATCGGGGGTGCGGAATACCGCATCAGACTATAAATATATGCATAAAATAGTAGTTCTCCTTTTCTTTCCAAAATCTCATAGTAATATCCAAAGTAATTTTTATTTAAGTCCAGAAATCTCCACAACCGTAGTAAAGTCTCATTTCAAACCAAAAACCTTTCAAAAACCATTCATGATATACCATGCGATGTGAGTATGAATGTTCACAAATAGAGGAAAAACCATGCCATCAGATCAAACAGGGAAAGAATACCATCCAAACCAAGAGAAACTAACCTAGATCTCCACCCAAATCCTAGCTATGGCCTCGGGTCCACAATTACACACAACAATAGAATAAAGCGGTAAAGTAGAAATAAAAGCAAAAACCATGGAAAAGCTCTATTCCCTCTAAAGACTCCTAAAAACACGTTAAGGATTCTATACTAGTCACACAGAAGAAGCAAGCTCCTAGGCTAAGGATAACATACAGTTCTAGGCTAAAGATCCAAAATGGCCAATTAACATGATATACAGGATTCAAGCCTAAAGTCTATCTAAAATCCAACCTAGCATTCTAGTAACAAACATATATACATTATCTAACTAACTCAGTCTAAAAAGGATAAACTGTAACCTACCTCGGGGCTGAACTTCAAGCACAAACCATCACTCATGTACCTTCCCCTTCCGAACAGCCTCAGAAATCTACCATGCTATCAAGAACATAAACTAGGTGTCAAGATGAGAAGAATGACACTCATATTGCTATACAAAAAAATGGGCCAGAAATTGGGTCGAAAAAGTGACCCTGGGGGCCCGTACACAAAATAGAAAATAAAATTCACAACTATGCTCGCAGTGGGTTAAGGAACCCATGCCCAAAGTTTGGGCACGAACATAGCTCGATTCGAGGCCCAAAATAGCCCTGAAGTGCTACTAATTCATGGAATTAAAACAGAAAAGCTTGGAATTTAAAGGCAGAAACCAACCTCGATAAGAGGATCACGTCACGGAGAGGAATTTCACGAATTTGAGAGCATGCAGCCCCCAAAAATCAGCCTTCAACAAGGAACACCCCAACTCTAGGAATTAACGACAAGGGAATTTAAGCAGGGGAAATACGAGAATAAACACGGGAGGAGGAGCGGGGTGACGAGGGAACTTTCGGACGATGGATGCTGAAGTAAGTGAGCTGGAGAATGGAAGCTCAGCTATGGTGTTTCTCAGATTTTTGAAAGATAAAATAAAGTGAAAACTTTATATAACTATGTAGGTCCTTCATCACGATCGCAACAGGACCCCCGCGTGTGTGAGGAACAGCTGGCCCAACTATCGCGATCGTGATGGCCCTGGCCGCGTTCGCAAAAAGGAAGGCAAGTCGGATCCAAATCGGTTACATTGCAAATGCGATGAAAACCCTTTGCGAATGCTATGGTCAAGAAACCAGACCATTGCAAATGCAATGGTATCCTTGAAATCGCGAAGAGCAAAAGGGTCATCAACTTAATGCATCAACCAGCAATTTCCCTAGGTCCAAAAATCTTCCGATGGACCTTCGGGATTCATCCGGAACCCCGTGAACACAAACCAGCTATGCTACCCTACCAGAAATGGCATTCTGGACTCAATGGAAATAACGAAACTCCCAACGAAAATCGTTTTAATGAAAAGTTGGCCCCACGCCCAAAACCAACTCAAAACTCAAAACCCAAAAACAAGTCCAGAAGTCTCGGGACCCAAACCAAAGGTCTCTATAGCCAAAAGTCAACATTCTGGAGCTAACGGCACTAACGGAATTTCCATCCGAGTCTGTCTTCTCCGAATGTTGACCAAAGTCAACCCTACCACCCAAACTGACTTCAAAACACACAAAGCCATACAAAACTAAACCAAAAGCACTTAGACCCAAACCAATGGTCCCACTAGACCAAAATCTCCATTCCGGAGCCAACAGAACTGTGAGAATTTGATACTGAGTGCGATTGCCTAGAAAGTTGACCGAAGTCAAAGATTTACCAACTTTAAGTGCTAAAACAGGGAAAAGGCCATAATGACGTAACAGAAAGCTCGGGCACTGAACCGTTAGTCCCGACAGGTCATAAATGACTTATAGCCATTGAGGGAAAGCTCAAAATGTGGAAAAAGCATGGAAAATGAAAAATGACCTGGAGGGTCATTACAACCAAGATCTAGATCGAGGAGATAGTGAGGTTGCATAGGGTGGCACTTTCCATTATTTCAGACAGAGGTACGCTTATTTCTAAATTTAGGGGTAGGTAGAATGAAAAGTTGGGCACAAAACTCACTTTTAGCATAGATTTTTATCCTCATACTGATGAAGAGTCAGAGAGGATGATTCAGGTGCTTGAGGAAATGTTGAGGGCATGTGTGATTGATTTCAGAGGCCATTAGGATCAGATCTTGTTGTTGTGTGAATTCTAATACAATAACAGTTATCACTTCAGTATTGACAAAGCACCATTCGAGGCACTCTATGGGAGGGGATATAGATCGCCCATAGGATGGTTCGAGGTAGGTGACATGAAGACTCTGGGCATTGATTTGGTTAAGGAAACTCAGAAATAATGAGAGGTATCCAAACCAAGTTGTTGGCAGCCCAGACAAGACAAAGAGAGTATGTTGACCGCAAGGTAAGGTACATGTCATTTCAGGTTGGTGAACAGGTTTTGTTTAAGATGTCACCTATGAAAAGAGTCATGAGGTTCAACAAGAATGGCAAGCTTAGACCTTGGTACATTGGTCCATTTGAGGTTCTCGAGGATGTGGGGCCGGTAGCGTACAAATTGGCATTTCCACCTAGTTTGTCAAGATTTCATCCATTATTCCATATATCCATGCTGAAAAGATTCCATGGGGATGAGAATTATATCACCAAGTGGGATTCGGTCTTACTAGACAAGGATCTGAAGTATGAGGAGAAGATGCTTTTCATTCTTGATCGAGATATCTAGAAATTGAGGACAAAGGAGATTAGATTGGTGAAGGTTCAATAGAAGCATCATTCGATTGAAGAAGCCACTTGGGAAATCAAGAAGTACATATGGGACAAGTACCCTCACTTGTTTGAGGATTTAGGTACTACTTCTTTCTTGACTTACCTAACTTTCTTATTTGATCATTCGGGGATGAACGATGGGTAAATTAGTATCTGTTGTAATGACCCTTTCTGTTTGTTATGGGTGAGCTAATCATGCAAGAAATGGGGTTAGAGCTTTTCTGGAATTGGAAGTTGGAAATTTTAGGCTATGCTAGTATTGGATAAAATTCAAGCAGGGTGAGGTCTAGGGCAATCTGGGGATGGACTGGGTTAAATTGATAAATCTTAGCTTGATTTTATTTTATCTAAGTAGAATTTGTAGGATTCGGGTGAATAGAATTTCTGATATCGAACATGACGTAAAGGGGTTAGTCCGGGATGACATGGTTTGAGGGTGTGTTGAGAAAATGGCAAAACTGGGAGATTTTCTGAGTTTTTTCCTGGACACACCCTCTATAGCGGATGGCAGGCTGCTACTATGGTACTGCTACAGCGGAATAATTCCCGCTATAGCGGAAATCAGAGTTGGTCAACTTTGCTATAGCAGGAGGTTGCCGCTATGGCGGTACCTCTATAGCAGGGTTAATCATTGTTAATGTAGAAACTTTCCCAAAAAAATTTACTATTGATTTGGGGAAATTCTTATTTATTTTCCACCAGAATTCTTTGTTAAGGTAAGTATTTTATCCCTGTAAACTAGTACTTTGATTACTATGTCATAGAATCGTTAGTTACAGGCCTTGGGGAGGGTTTAGGTTTACCTAAGATGAAATTGCTAATGTTAAGGGGAATTATAAGGAATAAAACCTTGGTTTTTTTATTTAAGTTGTTTATTCATGATTTCATTACCATAATTCACTAGTGTAACCATATAATTGATAGTTTCTAGGTGAATCATTGGTGGGAAGACCCTAGGATGGGTAGAATGATCATGAATTTAGCCTGAGGATTTGAGATTAGGCTATAATCCGTGATAATTGAGGCCATGGGTTGAAATATTGTTGCATTTCAATTTTTAGACCACAATCAAGCCGAGGTTGCCAGGAAAAGGAAGGCTCAGGTTTGGTAGAGCATTGCAGGCTTGGATTGAGGTAGGTGATAGTTACTTGTAACCCAATTTGCATTATGTGTGCATAATAATTGCATCGTTAGTTTTACTTGTACAATACGTGTTCAGGAAGAAAAGGAAATAACTGTTAAATGATATCCGAAGTGTTAATCACATGCAATGGGTCTATTGTGGAAACTTGTTGGTTTTACAAGTGTTGTATGCTATTATTGTTGTTGTGATATCTATATTGTATTGGTTGGCTCGGGTACCATGCCTAATATAGTTTTATTATTCATTGGTTGGCTCAGGTACCATGCCTAGTACAGGTTTATTCATCGGTTGGCTCGGGTACCATGCCTGGTACAAGTTCATTCATGGTTGGCTCGGGTACCACGCCTGATACAAGATTACTTGTTATTTATTGTGTGTTGGTTCCTTGAGTGAATCGGTCTTATCTGTTGTTGGTGTTATTCATTTGTGTTGGTTCCTTGAGAGGACCGGGATTAATTGCTACTTGACATACATGTTGGCCCCTGAGTAGCCGGGTTGGTGCGTTTAAGTGCTAAGGTGGTTTTTAATGTAAACAGTGGTTGCATGTTAAGTTCCATAGATGTTGTTCTAGGGATCCTTGGGTGGTACGGGTTACTTACTGTCACAACCCCGACCATCATGAGTGGCACCCACCCAACCCCCGGATGAGAGAACTATTAGAGTCCAACTCTTAGCCTAGCCTAACAGCTTAAAACCAGTGCAGAAAGTAAACTAGTATTCAATCTTGAATAAAACCAACTCTATAAATAAATAAAATAAACTGCAGAAGTCCCTCTCTAGAATCTGAAAGTCATCATACCGAAAACATCTATCAAACTAGAGTACGGGGATGCAACCCCAAAACAAAGAAATAGTCTAAGCCCGAAATAAGTGGGCTACAACTAATAAGAAACATACCAAGGTAGCTCGATCGAACAACTCACCCTTGATATCTTGAAGTGACGGGCCTACCGGTGCGGTCGTGCGTCAACTGTCGAAAGATTTCCTATACTCACAAAAAGATAAGCAAGTGCAGTATCAGTACACAACCACCGTGTACTGGTATGATCATTAGCCAACTCCAAGTAAAATAGTGTATGAAAAAGTACAGAAATCAAGTAAGAGTACATAAAACACATAGGTAAGTCAACAGGTATTCCTAGACTACAAGTCTCTACCTAACTTGTCCCACATGTAAATCACTTCATAGTTATGATCAATAATCCACAACAGAAACAGTCATATTCTGCTACATATCTCGGACCCACCCTGGATCCCCTCTAGACAATACCTAAGTGTCAGACAAACAACCCGGTATACACTAAGACCAACTCATAAAGCAATTTGACAACCCGGCCTCTAAAGGACCAAAATATGCAACCGCAATTCAAGTTCATAACCCGGTCCACTCAAGGAACCATTAAATAAAGATGCAATAATACAATAAAGTAAACCCATACCAAGCGTGGTACCCAA
Source organism: Jaltomata sinuosa (assembly GCA_003996215.1). NCBI lineage: Eukaryota > Viridiplantae > Streptophyta > Magnoliopsida > Solanales > Solanaceae > Jaltomata > Jaltomata sinuosa. The sequence goes on along the minus strand of QJPP01003027.1, from coordinate 211,615 downwards.
GCCAACCATTAGTATTATCCCGTACCAGGCGTGGTACTCGAGCCAACCGTTAGTATATTTCATACCAGGCATGATACCTGAGCCAACCGTTAGTATTATCCCATACCAGGTTTCATACCCGAGCCAACAAAAGTCAAACAATCCACAGTTAAAAAAATTAACAATCAAATTGTAAAACCAACAAGCACAATACAACGTTCAATTTACCAGACTGCTAATAGGACAATTAGACACTTCTAATCATTCCCTAAGCAATGAATTTCATACAAATACTTAGATAAGACTACTTAAACACACACAGCCTACAGGAAGCAAACTATCACCTACCTCGAAATGATCCAAAGCTCTACACAACTAGAGCTTTCCCGTTTCCCCAAGTTCTTGCCGGTTCTTGGTCTAAAACAACACACAATAACCAAAAATTAATCTTTATGGCCTAAATTTCACCTAGATTATGTATATCCTAAACCCCAGGCCACCCATGATCATTCCACCCTTTTTCCTGGGCTTCCCGCTATTAATTCACCTATTTCTACCATTTTTACGGTTAAAATTAGGAAATTAAGGTCACATGATCATAAAACAATAAATTTAGCAACACCCAAGAACTTCTACACATAGAATCCCCATTTTTCCCCGGATTCTACCCTCCCTAAGTCATTCCAAACTTTTCCCCAAGTCCACTCCTAGAAATCCTACCTCATAGGAAAAGTATTACGAAGTTCAGGGAGTAGAAACCTTACCTTATGGAAAAAAAACGATGAAGAATGGATGAAAAATGCCTGAAATCGCCCTAGCCCTTCTCCCAAACAAACTTGTGAAAACTGAATGTTTTTGGGGAAGTTTCTGCATTAAATCCCATCATGCTCTGCTATAGCAGTCCACTCCGCTATAGCGGTACCATCGTAGCGGAGTCATCCGCTATGGCAGAGGCTGACCAATATTGACTTCCGCTGTAGCGGTAATTTCTCCGCTACAACGGAGGTCTCTATGGTGGAGTATCAACTGCTATAGCGGTTGACACAAGACAGAAAGTTGTAAAATCTCCAAAACTAGTCTATTTTATAACGCACTTATTTTCTCGATGTTCCGAAATAACCTTTTCACGTCAACCTCGACTTTGGGAGTTTTACTTACCCGAATTCAATTCTGAAAAGTCCCACAGACTCCTTTATATCTCGGACACGTAGAAAACTAGCTCAAATCAAGACATCTAACCCAATCCTTACCCAGATTTTCCTAGACTATACCTCGCTCCAAAACTGCCATAAGCTAGCCTAGCTCAAAATTTCAAACTCCCAAACCCAGAGTTTTCTAACTCTAAAATTTGGCACAAAAAGTTTACCTGTAATGACGAACCCGGTCATTACAACAGATACCAATTTACCCATCGTTCATCTCTGAATGATCAAACCCAAAAATACAGAAAGATAAAGAAGGAAGTAGTAGTACATGTATCCTCAAACAAGTGAGGGTACTTATCCTGCATGTCCCTCTCAGTTTCCCAAGTGGCTTCCTCAACTGGATGATGCTTCCATTGAACCTTACCATACTGATCACCTTTATCCTCTATTTTCGAACATCATGATCAAGATTCAGAACCGGCTCCTCTTCATAGCAAAGATCCTTATCAAGTAACACCTTATCCCACTTGATGATGTAGTCCCCATCACCATGGTATCACTTAAGCATGGATATATGGAATACCGGATGGACACCCGACAAACTAGGCGGCAGTGCAAACTTGTAAGCCACTGGCCCTATAATTTCGAGAACCTCAAATGGACCGATGAACCAGGGGCTGAGCTTAACCCTCTTACCAAAATGCAGCACTCCCTTCATTGGTGACACTTTCAGCAACACTTGTTCACCAACCTGAATTTCCATGTCCCGGACCTTGCGATCCGCATATTCCTTCTTCCTGCTTTGGGAAGCTAGTAACTTGGCATGAATACCTCTTACCTTTTCTTGCACTTCCTTTACCAAGTCTACGCCCAAAGGTTTCACATCGCCTTCCTCAAACTACCCAATCGATGACCTATAACTCCTCCATACAGAGTCTCGAACGGTGCCATGTCAATACTGGAGTGGTAGCTATTGTTGTATGATAACTCACACAATGGTAGAAACTGGTCCCAATGACCCCCGAAGTCAATCACACATGCTCTCGGCATGTCCTCCAATACCTGAATCGTCCTCTCCGACTGACCATCAGTCTGAGGATGGAAGGTTGTACTAAAGGTGAGTTGAGTGCCCAACTCTTCGTGCAACTTACCCCAAAACTTGGAAGTAAATTGTGTACCCCTATCTGAAATGATGGACAGTGGCACTCCATGCAATATCACAATCTCCGTCACGTAAACCTTAGCCAATTGCTGTGAATTGTAATCCACCATGACTGGAATGAAGTGAGTTGACTTGGTCAGTCTGTTAACAATGACCCAAATAGAATCATACTTCCCCAAGGTCTTGGGGAGACCCACTATGAAATCCATGGCTATTCTCTCCCACTTCCACTCTGGAATGGGCAACCTCTGAAGTAGTCCTACAGGTCTCTGGTGCTCATACTTTACCTGCTGTCAATTCTGACACTTAGACACAAAATCAGCTATGTCCCTTTTCATACCAGGCCACCAATAAAGTTGCCTTAAATTCCTTTACATCTTGGTTACACCCGGATGAATTGAATACCGCGAACCATGAGCCTCTGCCAATACTTTCTGAATCATGTCATCGATTCAAGGAACACATATCCTTCCTCTAAAGTTTAACACACTGCCAGAGTCCAACATGGTATCCCCGGACTCTCCGGATATTTCCTTGCCCCGAAGCCTGCTCAACTGCGAATCCTGAAATTGTTTGGCCTATATCTCCTCTATGAATGTGGATTTGACCTCAACACTGGCCAAGATCCCACCTTGCTCTGAAATACCCAAGTGCATGAACTTGGACTCCAATGCCTGAATTTACCTTGCCAGTGGTTGTTTGGACACTCCCAAACAAGCTAAACTGCCCATGCTAGTTGTCATCCGGCTCAATGCGTCTACCACTACACTAGCCTTACCCAGATGGTACTGAATAGTCACATCATAATCCATCAACAATTCCATCCACCTTATCTGCCTCAGGTTCAAATCCTTTTGAGCAGACTACGATGATCAGTGAACACTTCACACTTGACACCATAGAGATAGTGTCTCCAAATCTTGAGTGCAAAGACCACCGCTGCCAACTCTAAATCATGAGTAGGATAGTTTCCCTCATGCACCTTCAACTGCCTAGAAGCATTGGCTATTACACTCCTATCCTGCATCAACACAGCACCCAAACCAGAATGTAAAGCATCACAATAAACAATAAAGTCTTTACCTTCAACCGGCAAGGACAAAATAGGAACCGTGGTCAAAAGTGTCTTGAGCTTTTGGAAGCTCTTCTCACACTTGTTGGACCACACAAACGATACATGTTTCTGTGTTAGCCTTGTCAAATGAGTAGCAATGGAGGAAAAATCCTTAACAAACCTCCGGTAATAACCCGCAAGCCCAACAAAACTCCACACCTCAGTCACAGAGCTAGGCCAGGCCCAACTCTTGACTGGCTCTATATTCTGGGGATCTACCATCACCCCCTTTTCTGACACTACATTCCCCAAGAATGCTACTGAAGTCAACCAGAACTCACACTTGGTGAACTTCGCATAAAGTTTTTGATGCCTCAAAACGTCCAACACTATACGGAGATGTTCAACATGCTCGTCCCTACTCTTGGAGTAGATCAAAATATCATCATTGAAAATGATGAAAAATGAATCCAAGTAAGATTTAAACACCTCATTCATTAACCTCATGAACGTTGTTGGTGCATTGGTCAAACCAAACAACATTACTAAGAATTCATAATGCCCATAGCGAGTCCGAAAAGCAGTCTTAGGAATGTCCTCAGGCCTAATTATTAACTGGTGATACCCTGACCTCAAGTCAATTTTTGAAAACACTGATGCACCTTATAACTGGTCAAACAGATCATCAATACGAGGTAGAAGGTACTTATTCCGGATGGTAACCTTGTTCAACTGCTTGTAATCTATGCACATCCGCATATTACCATCCCTCTTATTTACAAACAATACCGGAGCACCCCAAGGCGAAGCACTGGGATACATAAATCCCTTATCTAGGAGTTCCTGAAGCTGAGTCTTAAGTTCCCTTAACTCTGTTGGAGCCATACGATATGGAGGAATGGAAATAGGATGAGTGCCCGGCTCCAAGTTAATACAAAAGTCAATATCCATGTCTGGAGGCATACCAGGCAAATTCGCTGGAAACACCTTTCAAAACTCTGAAACAACTGGAACTGACTCAATAGATGGAAACTCCACACTATCATTCCGGAGATGAGCAAAAAAGGCTAAACACCCTCTCCCCACTAGCTTCCTAGCCCGAACGAATGATATAATCTTGACCGGCTTAGACTTGTACACACTTTCTCACTCTAGCCTCTCCTTACCCAGAATCTCTAGAGCAACAGTCTTGGTGTTACAATTTAACACGGCATGATAAGGGGATAACCAGGTAATGCCCAAAATCACCTCAAAGTCAACCATATACAGGATTACCAAGTCTACCCAAGTATGCAACCCTACAAAAACAACAGAACAATTACGATAAACATGAGTCCCATAATCGACTCTCCAACTGGGGTAGAAACATGGATAGGGGAATCAAGGATATCACATACCAAGTCCACACCCAACGCAAAACTCACAAACACATAAGAATATGTAGAACCTGGGTCAAATAACACCAAAGCCATTTTATCACAGACCAGAATGGTACCTGTGATTACTGCATCTGATGCCTCAGCGTCGGTCCTCCCTGGAAATGTATAGCAGTGAGCCCAATTATCAATTTAGGAAACCTCCCAGGCCGGCTGTGTCTCACCCCTGCCCGCACCACCGTTCCCTCTGTCTCCTCGGCCTCCCTGAAAGTTACCTTGCCCACTCTATGGATGACCTCTAGCATGACCACCTCTACCTGCCGGGACCACAGCCTCTGGCTGCTGCCAAACCTAATTACCGGTCTGCCTGTGAGGTCACTCCCTCTTAAAGTGGCCCAGATAACCATAATGGAAGTAACCACGATCAAGTACAGTCCTGCTAGCAGATAAATAAGAAGCTCCCTGGCCTCTGGGAGCTGAAAACTATTGATTAGCTCTCGGACGACCACTTGTAGCAGCTGGCAGAGCTGACTGAATAGGACGGGCTAAGTATACCTACTGATTCTGACCCCTGGAGTATGAACCACCATAATTTCCCTTATTCCGAGGCTTCTTGGCTAACACCTTAGCCTACCCCACCTGCCTGACTCCCTCAAGTTTCTTCACATAATCCACCACATCATTAAAGCCTTTCCCTGAAGAAGTCATGTGCACAGACAGTACCTGAAGATCAGTATTCAAACCCTTGATAAATAACCAAACCCGCTCCTCCTCGGAACCTAGCAACTACATATCAAAATGAGAAAAGGCATGAAACTTTACCTCATAAGCAGAGACTGACATGCTACCCTGCTCCAAATTCAAGAACGCATCCTTTTTCTGGTCCCTCAAAGTACGGGGTACGTACTTTTCTAAGAAAAGAGAATGGAACTTCTCCCAAGTTAGTGGAGGTAAAACGGATGACTGACACTCCACATATGATCTCCACCACTGCTTGGCATCACCCTGCAGCTGAAATGTGACGAACTCCACCCCATACTGTTGCACAATGCCCAGCTTGTGCAGCCTCTCATAACAATCCAGTATGAACTCATAAGCATCTTCCCTGTCAGTACCCTGAAACGTAGGAGGTTTCAGTTTGAGAAACTTGGTTAGCATTTCATGTTCATTCCCCATCATCACTGGACCTAGCATTGGCCTGAAGAAGTCACCTGTGCCTGAAGCTGTATCTATCCTAGGAGTCGTAGGATCTATTGGCTGAGTGCCCAGAGCCTGATTTGCAATGCCCGAGGGTATGGCTCCAATACCAACCAAACCACTCAAGAAGTTCCAAGCTTGCTAAAATGATTTTGGAGTCATAGAAGGAAGGCCTGCACCTCAAAATGGTGTTTCCTCTGCCTCATCCTGCACCCCATCATCCTCCATAATAACTTCCACATCTTCGACAACCTGTTCCTGAGGTGGGGGAGGGGTTGCCTCTCGCGCTCCTGCAGCAGCTTGAGCCCCTCCCCTAGCGGGTATGGCTCTTCCTCGTCCTCTGCCCCTTCCCCTGCCTCTACCATGGACAGCCAGGCCCACTGTTGGGACCGCTGGTCTAGCTCCGTTATTCCTTGTGTTAACCATCTGCGGATAGAAGAGTGAAAGAGTCAGATACCAATTTGTATCACCAGATACCAATTGAAATCAAGTTATAGCACGATGGAAGAAAGAAGAGATAGTTTCCTAAAGTCCCATAGCCTCTTGAAGAAAAGTACAGATGTCTCTGCACCATTCCGCAAGACTCTACTAGACCTGTTATAGTACTACGAGATCAAAAAACCTAGGGCTCTGATACCATCTTTGTCACAACCCCGACCGTCGTGAGTGGCACCCACCCATCCCCTGGATGAGCGAACCATTAGAGTCCAACTCTTAGCCAAGCCTAACAGCTTAAAACTAGTGCAGAACGTAAACTAGCATTCAATCTTGAATAAAACCAACTCTATTAATAAATAAAATAAACTGCGGAAGTCCCTCCCTAGAATCTGAAAGTCATCATACCGAAAACATCTATCAAACTATAGTACGGGGATGCAAGCCCAAAACAAAGAAATAGTCTAAGCCCAAAAAAAGTAGGCTTAAACCAATAAGAAAGAAACCAAGGCAGCTCGATCGAACACCTCACCCTTGATATCTTGAATTGTCTGGCCTACAAGTGAGGTCGTGCGTCAACTGCCGAAAGATTTTCTGCACTCACAAAAAGATAAGAAAGTGCAGTATCAGTACACAACCACCGTGTACTGGTAGGATCATCAGCCAGTTCCAAGTAAAATAGTGTATGAAAAAGTACAGAAACCAAGTAAGAGTACAGAAAACATATAGGCAAGTCAACAGTTATTCCTAGACTACAAGTCTCTACCTAACTTGTCCCACAAGTAAATCACTTCACAGTTATGATCAATAATCTATAACACAAACAGTCATATTCTTCTACATATCTCGGACCCACCCTCGATCCCCTCTAGACAATACCTAAGTGTCAGACAAATAACCCGGTCTACACCAAGAAAAACTCGTAAAGTAATGTGACAATTCGGCCTCTCAAGGACCAAAATATGCAACCGCAATTAAAGTTCACAACTCATTCTACTCAAGGAACCATTAAATAAATATGCAACAACACAATAAAGTAAACCTATACCAGGCGTGGTACCCGAGCCAACCGTTAGTATTATCCCATACCAGGCGTGGTACCCAAGCCAACCATTAGTATATTTTATGCCACGCATGGTACCCGAGACAACCGTTAGTATTATACCATACCAGACATCATACCCGAGCCAACCAAAGTCAAACAATCCACAGTCAGAAAAATGAACAATCAAATTGTAAAACCAACAAGCACAATACAACGTTCAATTTACCAGACTGCTAACAGGACTACTAGACACTTCTAATCATTCCCTAAGCAATGCATTTCATACAAATACTTAGATAAGAGTACTTAAACACACACAACATACAAGAAGCAAACCATCACCTACCTTGAAATGATCTAAAGCTCTACACAACCGGAGCTTTCCCGTTTCTAGAAGTTCTTGCCGGTTCTTAGTCTAAAACAACACATAATAACCAATAATTAATCATTATGGCCTAAATTTCACTCGGATTATGTATAATCCTAAACCCCAGGCCACCCATGATCATTCCACCCGTTTTTCTGGGCTTCCCGCCATTAATTCACCTAGTTCTACCATTTTTACGAATAAAATTAGGAAATTAAGGTCACATGATCATAAAACAGTAAATTTAGCAACACACAAGAACTTATACACATAGAATCCCCCTTTTACCCTAGATTCTACCCTTCTTAAGTCATTCCAAACCTTTCCCCAAGTCCACTCCTAGCAATCCTACCGCATAGGAAAATTATTACGGAGTTCGGGGAGTAGAAACCTTACCTTTGGGAAGAAAAATGATGAAGAATGGATGAAAAATGCCTGAAATCACCCTAGCCCTTCTCCCAAAAGAACTTGTGAAAACTGGATGTTTTTGGGGAAGTTTCTGTATTAAATCCCATCACGCTCTGCCATGGCAGTCTGCTCCACTATAGGGGTACCACCATAGTGCAGTCATCCACTATGGAGGATGCTGACTGACATTGACTGCCGTTGTGGGACAATAAGTAATAAAATCTCCAAAACTAGTCTATTTTACAACACACTTATTTTCTCGATGTTCTGAAACAACCTCTTTACGTCAACCTCGATTTTGGGAGTTCTACTTACCCGAATTCGATTCTGAAAAGTCTCCTGGACTACTTTATGTATTGGCTACATGGAAAACTAGCTCAAATCAATACATCTAACCCAATAGTCACCCATATTTCCCTAAACTATACCTCGCTCCAAAACTGGCCGAGGCTAGCCTAGCCCAAAATTTTAAACTCTCAAACCCGGAGTTTTTTAACTCTAAAACTTGGCATGAAAAGTTTACCCGTAATGACGGACTCGGTCATTACACTTACAAGCTATGACAGGGTTATATATGGTCTATTTACTTGCATAGTAGGACATGATTTATATGGTTGATGAGTCAGGTTTTGACTGGGAGTCTTACTGGTATTCATTTGACTTGGCTTATCTCATGTTTGTCCTGTTACACTATGTTATGGTTTTATGTTCATATTTCATATCTTGGAGCTGGCCAATGATCCTACCAATACACTGTTGTTCTTGTGTAATGATACTACACTTGCTCTTCTTTTGTTGACTACAAGGCATATTCCAGTGGCTGCTTCGAGACCTCAGTTGTAAATCAGATGACTTCTGAATTCAAGGGTGAGTTGCATCTACTAGGTTACCATGGATTCTTAAGCTATTTTTAGTCCTTTGTTCGGACTTAGACTCTTTATGTTTTGGGGTTGCATCCCCGTCTTTCAGACTTGAGTAGAGTTTTGGTACACGACTTTCAGATTCTAGGGGTTTATTATTTTCAAGTTTTCTATTTTCCATTAAGATGTGAATCTTGGCTTTCAATTATTGAAAATGACTTTAGTTGCTTGGTTTTGGTTAAGTGATGGCTTGGTTAATTGGTTCTTCCACCGGGGGTTTAGTGCGGGTGCCATTCGCGACGGTTTAGGTCGTGACACCTACGGGCTAACAGGCTATATCAAGCCTACAAGCCAAACAGTTATATAGATGGCTACAGGGCCAGGTGAGTGTCAATAGGGATATGCAGATTAATTTTGCACCTAACGGGCTTATTAGGGTCTGGGTAGGTGGTATTGATTATTGTTTGTACCTGTCGAACTTATGGGGATCCGGTCAGGTTGTTGTTTGATTATTGTTGTATGATTTTTATTAGGAATGGTTAGGTTGTATTATGATTATTCCTGACTCTTCTCTCTGAGTACATATGGTATCTGATGATATCATATTAACTCGATTCAGTTAAGTTGACTATTGATTTAGTTATGGTTTTAAGGGTTAATCGACGAATATGTAAGTATGTTCTAGCTAACCTCTAACTCTCTATCTGAGTATTTACAGTACTTTATGATATTAGTTCAACTACTTGTAGATTCAAGAGTCAATAAGTATATTCATATTATCCTTGTCCCTTATTGTGTTTACATTTAGTACTTTATGATACCTGACCAGTTATTATTTTCCTTTCATACTCGGTATATTATTTTGTACTGATGCCCTGAGCCTAGTGGTGCTACACTCATGCCGACAGGTCCTGACAGATAATAGACAAGCCTCTTCCCGCATATTATCAAATTCAGAGGTTTGTCGGTCTTTTGGTGTAGATAGTTGATAGGTAGATCAGGGCTCTGGTCCAGTCAAGTATAGTACTTTAGAGGTTTGCAGACTATGGATTATATAGATGTGCGTTGTTAGACGTGTTGGCCTCTTTATTATAACCTTTTAGCGCAGCAGTCTATTGACCTTGATCATATATTTATATATGTGTTTAGTTTACATGTTTCTAGATATCATTTTCGCCTCGATGGCCTACATATCATTGTTTGATTATCACTACAAAAAAATACAAGATTCTCCACCACAAAAAACTGACCAAAGGTGATCGGTAATCCTGAAAAACTGACCAGTAATCGTCTAAATTTGTTTGGACGGTAAAGTGCTGGTAGGTAATTAAAATCGTCCAAATGAGGTCGATTTTTTATTTTCATTACCGACCTCATATGGACGGTTATATTAAAATAGGTGAATTTTTTTTTTAAAATTACCGACCACCTTTGGTCAGTTTGTTAAAATTTATTTTAATAATATAAATAAATTATTTAATTTATTTTCTAATAAATTATTTTACTAGTTTATTATAAAAAACAAAATTAAATAAAACTGACCAAAATTGGTTGGTTTTGTTCAATTTCTTTTTTAATTAATTTTGATAAAACTATCCACACCTAGACGGTTTTATTAAAATTAATTACAAAAGAAATTGAACAATACCGTCCACCTTTGGTTGGTTTTAATAAAATTATGTAAAAATATTATTAAAAAAACTTATCAACTATGGACGGTTCTACTAAAATTAATTAAAAAATAAATTTATAAAAGCCGACCAACTGTGGACGGTTTTATTAAAGTAAATTAAAAAATAAATTTAGAAAAACCGACCAAGTGTGGACGGTTTTATTAAAATTAACTAAAAAATAAATTTAGAAAAATCGACCAAATGTGGACGATATTATTAAAATTAATTAAAAATAAATTTAGAAAACTCGACCAATTGTGGTCGATTTTATTAAAATTAATTAAAAATTAAACACAAAACCATCCACAAGAGGTCGATTTTCTGGTAATTTTACCAAAAAATACCTACCTCTTGTGGTCGATTTTCTTGAAAAAAAATAGAAGCATAAAGCTGCATTTTTTAATGCCACCTGCTCAAAATCCACAAAAACATCAACTCAAACCATCTCAAAGAGCTGCCAACACATCATAATGATATTTACGCTACACAAGTTTAAATCAAAGTAAAATCCATTCGAATCAATCTAAAATACGATCAGAACACCATCAAAATATGTCTAGGAAGTCTAAAGATATACATAAAGAAGTATTCATACATAAACATGTCTAAATATGAAATAGTCTAAAATATAGACAAGTCTAATCATCCTCCTGCTCCTGCTCCTCCTCATCGTCCTTCTCCTCCTCCTCTGTAGTGGACTTATCAAGTGGGCCTCGACCTGCCGCACGTCGTCGTGCATCACCGAGACATTGAGAGATAATATTCCCAGACTTTAAGAGTCCATCTAGCTAGGACTAAATCAAATGCAACCTCTCGTCCCTCAACCTATCTCTCTCGGGAACAGCAGCATCCCTCTCGGCAATAGCAACATCCCTCAACCTCTCCCTATCGACATTAGTAGCAAGCTCTCTATTCATAGCAGTTATCATAGCCCGCATTTCCTCTCTATCATCTACGCTAGAGGAGGAGGATCCACAGTGAAAATAACACTTCGGTTTCTGGGAGGACTTTCTAGGGAAACCGTAGACTGAACCTCTAACCGGGTCACCTGCACACTCTTTCCAAAGCTGCTCAACTACTTCTTGTGAAAGTGGAGTGCCCTGACTTTCAGGAGGTCGAGTACTACTGTATTCTTCTGTCTTTTGCACATACTTATCCTATATTTAAATTGAGGCAAGTAATTAATAATGAAAAGCTATCAAACTATTCAAACTTAATATGAAATATGAAAGTAAATAACATTAATTGTTAAAAAAAAATTAAGTTTGAATGAAGTTCTTACATGTGTCTCTTTTGCACGTTTTTCAACCCAACAATCTTCATTCGTTGGGTTCTTCTTATTCTTCTTTACGTAGAAGTGCTTAAAATACTCCTCCTGAGTTAGCTTCCTACCCAAATCTTTTTCCTGTATATAATAAAATCATCATGATCTAAAAATAAGAACTTCTAAAAAAAGCGAAGAAAAAAGAAATATTGATTTATGAAAAAATACGTACCAATTTCTTCCGACTAGCAACCCGGCTGATAGCTCCACCAATATGTAAACAACCTCCCTTATTAGACGCTCTGGCTTTCTTCCCAAGCTCGCTCCTCCTTAGAAACGTTGGATCAGTTAGCCAGTGAGTTAACAGGCCATTCCAATAAGGTGTTTGCATCCATTTAGGCTTTTGAAGCTTCTTCCGAGCATCATAAAGCAAGTCATGTATTCTACTAGAGATTTTGGGATAAAAATTATTAAGGATGTGTTGTTCATGCTCGGGAGCCCACCAGAAATATTTTTGCAACAAAAATTCATTAATAAGATTCAATCTTTAAATGTAAAGTGTGTTACTTAATAAAGTTTTTACCCAAAATTCATTGAACATTTGCACTTGGACATGTTTTGGTATCATGCTCCAACTCAGCCAGACACCTTTGTAGTGTCGGGAGATGAATTTGAAGATGATCTTTGTAATTTTATTATCTGGATTGAACCTGCAATACAAGATCAAACATTTAAGAGGTTAATTCAAAACTTAAAAAAATTAACATATAGAAATTTAATTATTATATATATAAATAAAATCATACTTGTCTTCCTCAGGCTCGATGAAGACCCTCCGGGAATCGTCTCTATCACCTGGCTGAGGTCTCTTTACACCTGAGCAGCCTGTAGGGGGAGTACTCTCACGCGTAGGACTTTTATCTCGGAGGTGAAGAGTGGAGAGCCCAACTGATCCAGTAGTGCTAGCTGACCTACTGCTTCTAGCTGATGGTATGACATACGATGGACCTATATGTATATAATGACCATCGATGGTGGTGTAGCCCTGCATAGGTGCTACGATTAGGGCTGATCGAGTCTGAATAACACCATCAAGTGGATGAAGTGGACCCACCTATGTAGGAACACTCTGTGGTTGCTGAGATGACCTACTATATGAAAGTGGGGTCCTATGTGGGATAGACTTAAACTTGGACTCATTAATGTGAATCCCTATGGGCCTTCTAGGTTTAGAAAGGTTCTTTTTACTTTTTCTCTTTTTGACCTTTAATTTCTTTCCCTTCTCCTGATCACCTACCATCTACATTAATTAAAAGACAATATAATTTGTGAAGATATATATAGATTATCATTTATATGAAAAGAAATATGAGAAAATATTCATTACATTAGTCACTTTGCTTCTAAAAATAGTAGTAATGAATATTAATTAAGATAATAATACAAAGTATACAAACATCAATAATTAAAAATAAAGAACACATGCAACAAACTAATTATATTGTTAATCCTCTTCTTATGAAGTTTTCTCATCGTCTATCCATTTATCTTCTTCGGAAGTTTCCTCATCGTCTATCCATTCAGCCTCTTCTTCTGTTGGTTGCTCATCATCCACATTTGGTAACATTTGTATCTCTTCTAGACTAACTTCTTCTAAAATGTGTTCAGGAAGCTCCAAATTATCTTCTGAATCAGCGTCCACAACTTGGTGAACATTCTCTATTTCGTTTTTATATGCAACATCCAACACATTCTCAACTTCCACCCGTCCTATAGGCTTGGTTTTGATAACAACCCACCAATTAGACTTGTTCGTACACAATGGATAAGGAGCATAATACACCTGCTTAGCATTTTAGGCAATAATAAAAGGATCATAAGCCCTCAACAATCTAGTGTGTTTAACTTCAATGATGTTATGCTTCTTAAGTTCTCTTGTGCCTATTTTTGGGGTTGGATCAAATCACTTGCATCAAAAAATTACTATTCTTTTTACTGGCCAACCAGAATACTCCAACTCTAGAATCTCTTGTAGGACGCCAAAATAATCAAAACTGTCATTTTGGTTTCCATCATCACCTTTAACCCAAACACCACTATTGTTAGTTTTTTTATGCTTTGAGTATTCCTTGGTGGCAAATTTAAACCCAGTTACAGTATATTGAGACATTGTATGGATTTCAATCGGTCCATAAGAGATATCCTTCAACAGCTGAGAGTATGTGGTTGTATGTGGAGAATAGTGCACATATATATAGTTTGTAAGTTAAATACGGTGTTAGTTAAAGGATGAGTGAAGATTTTAACTTTATTATGTGAATATAATAACACTTACCCAATTACTATACCACAATGTAAATGATGGATTCACTTGATCTTGGCCAAATTCGCTCACAAAATAACTGTTCATTCACAATGAAAAGTTAGTTTCCTTAAGATAATCACAATCGAATATTTTGTGTAAGTATTTAATTTTCTTACTCTAAAAAAGGTTGAACCTCCAGGCAATTCAGCAAGACATGTAACGCCGCAGCATTTTTCTCCCTTTCGGTAAGCAAGCGATGTTTAAGCCTTTTTGCATGCTTACCTGGTTGATTAAAGATTGATAATGGATCTAGAGCAGGGTCATTATGAGTGTATTGACCCTTCACTATTTTAACTTACTACACTTCACTATTTTAAATCACTAGTTCACAATTTAAACTTACTACACTTCACTATTTTAAGTCACTAGTTCACAATTTTAACTTACTACACTTCACTATTTTAAGTAACTAGCTAGTTCACAATTTAAACTTACTACACTTCACTATTTTAAGTAACTAGTTCAAAATTTCAAGTCATTATACTTTACTATTTTAAGTAATTAACTCAAATACCAACTAACAATCTTAAAATCCTACCTACTTGCTCAATTGTCAAAGGAATTCACTAGTTCACAATTTCAATTGTAATGACCCTCCCGGTTATTTACGCGTGTTCGCCTTTCTTGTACCATTAGAACTTTCCTATAGCATCCCCAAGTCATTTATGGCTTGCTGAGAATGGTAGTTCGGTGCTCGGGCCATTTGTTTGGTCTTTTGGCCGTTCCTTGTTTTAGAGCTTTAGGCTTTTTAAATCATTGATTCTTGGTGAACATGCTCGGAATTGAATTCTGACAGTTCCGTTACCTCTGGAGCATGGACTTTGGTCTAGTGGGACATTTGGTCGGGATCTGGGATCTTTTCAGCTTGGAATTCTCTCTCATTTTGTGTTCTTAAGCCAGTTAGGCTTGTTTGGATGACTTTGGTCAACATTCGGAGAAGACGGCCTCGGATGAAAATTTGGTCGGTGTTGTTAGCTCTAGAATGTTGAGTTTAGGCTAGAGGGACCATTGTTTTGGGTCTCGAGGCTTTCGGACTTGATTTCGGCCATTGGGTTCCGTTTTGGAAATAGTTGACTAAAGGTTGATTTTGGGCGTGGGGGGAACTTTTCATAAAATTTACAACCGATGGGATTTTTGTTGATTCCATTGGATCTGGAATGTCGTTTCTAGTCGAATACCTTAGGTTATTTGTGTTCGCGAGACCCCGAGTGCATTCCCGGGGACACGAAGTGTGAAAAATCTGCCCTTGACAACTGGTTGTTGTCATAGCCCTTTTTGTTCATTGCAAACACGGGGAGTTGGACGCGTTTGCATAGGGAAAATTTCAGCTACCCCAGATTTGTTCTTTGTGTTCATGGGCCTTGTCCATGTTTGCAAGGGCATTTGGCCAGCCGCCTATTTTGCTCTTCGCGTAGGCAACGCTTGGCCGCGTTCGCGAAGTCCTGGGCCAGCAACTATTTAAGCTATGCCCATACATTTTTTCAGTCTTTATTCTTCAAATCTCTCAACTCTAAAGCACCTAAAACTCTCTCCAAATTGCACTAACCAGTTCCCAACCTTGGGGAAACCTTTGTTCATCGATTATCCGTGCTTCGTCAACAATTGGTAGGTCTTCTTCCCCAACCTTTTCTTCACTTGTTTTTCTAAAACTCCTTCATTGTTGCTCATTTCCAAAAGCTTGGGATTCTTGTAGAATCTGCCCCGTTTGTGATTGCATGATCGTGGGCTCGCTCAATATATCTCCTTTGCGTGATTTCTCGCATTGTGGTAAGCTTTCTTGCCCAACTTTTGGATTTATTCCTTGAAATTCCATCTTTAATTCTTGGCTTGAGAGGGCTGTTTTGAGCCCCAATTGTTGTCCATTTCCGCTCAAGTTTTGGGCATGTTCTCTCGGAATGGTAAGGAACACATGTGTGTTTTTTATTTTCGGTTTCGGGTCGCGAGGTCCCATGGGCCCATTTGTGACCCGAATTTTGACCCGGCTATTATTATAGCAATATGGGTATCGTTAGTCTTGTTTTGACTTATAGATTATTGTATTGTTAGTTCTTTCGTAATTTGGAGCTTCTCAGAGTAGTTCGAGCCTGGATGACGCCCTCCCCGCAGCTATTCATTGGACGATATATAGGTTATGGCTTTCCCTTCCTAGACTCTGTGTATATAATCTATAACTGCATTAATTAGTATCCTTGGGTGGGTTGTATTAGGTTGGTACCCCATACCTTGCCTGTCTTTTCTGTCCGTTTAATTCATACGTTGATTGAAGTATTCGTGTAGTATTCTATATTACCCTTGCAGTCCTGTATGGCCTTGTATTGACTCTGAAACATAGATGGTGGGTTATTTGAGAATGTCCGCGAGTCCCGGACATAGAGATATCCTTCTAGGCTTGTTATATTTCCTATAGAGTTGTTGAGCCTGTGCAGGGCTGATAGGAATTATTTGTGAGCCATTTTGGGCTACCCTATTATTTGCGAGCATATCATACATGAAAAAGGTTTTCCCTATATTTTTTACTACTGAATTGGCTTCGGGTCTACTATAATTGATTTTATAAACTTTGCATCGCCCTGAGGGCCCATTTTCAGTATTATGACTTTGAAAGGGTTTTGAAACTGGCTTTTATAAAACCTCTTGGAGAAAAGAGGATATTATGATGACTTGATCCCCAGTTTTATACTTATACTAGACTCAGCAAGGCCGGGCACTAGAGTTGTTTTACTACCGATTTAGGCCCGGCTATGCTCTGGGCATCCTTGATAAGGGTTATTGAGATTTGATTACTGATTTAGACCCAAATACACTTCGGGCACCCTGTGAAAAGTTTTAAAGATTACTACTACTGATTTAGACCCAGGTCAAAGCTGGGCATGTACTACGAGGTTACGATTATTGAGTTACACTTAAGGTTCACGATTTTTACTATATGGTCTACGAGTAGACCTCCATGGACCCCTGTCATTCCTGGTCCATAGGCTATGGGCCAATGCAGTATGCAAGGAGGAGGTGTACGACATAGGAGAGGTACACGGGAAATGGCCTTCCATGGATCGTTCCTCTATTGGGCCTTATAGGTACTGGAGGGGGTAACATACGAGGTACTATTACATCAGATTCATCATCATCATGCATAGTTCACTCAGATTCCACCCTTGTTTGATATGTGTTCAGTGTACACTCCAGTTATATGGGTGGTCGGAGGATTTGTTTTCACTTAATTGCGTTCCTCGGTTGTATGGGGCCCATTAGGACTATAGGTAGATTATTACTCCTATCATTTGATAGAGCTTGTCATGGTCCTTGGTTCTTAGTGGATTGGTAAGTTTTAGCATGTTGAGGCTCCAAGTTTTGGGCTTGAGTATTGAGAGGCTAGTGAGTCTTATACTATTGAGGCACTGTTATGCGGTCTTATGAGAAGATTGTGGGTTTCTGGTTCTATTCCTTGTCATGATTTCTAGTAGTAGCTATCAGTTATGATGGTTTAGTTATTCCATTCTATGTTTGTATTTGTGAGATTGATCCCGGTGTATGCTTATCTTTATAGTTGGTGTTTAAAGCATATTTATGTTAGTGTATGCCTTCTAGTTTGATTATGTTAGATTGCCTTCCTTCTTCCCTTTTTACTTGAGGTTACCGGTATACTGCCATTTTTCTCAACTCTCTCTCTCTTTACTTATATTGTTGTGCAAGGACTCCAGGTGCATTCTTCCTTCTTTCACATGTGTTCATGTGTATGTATCCTTTCTGTGTTAGCATGTTGTACTTGTAACTCCTATTTGATTACTGTTTGTGCTAGTTCCTTGTGCTTTCTCCTGGATTTCCGTGACTATTTTTTTGTTATCTGATATATTACTATTTTTATATCTTATATGCGCTCAATCAGCCAATGATGCCTACTGGGTACCCATTGCTTAGCAATTGGTGCTCATACTACACTTTTGCATCATTCTGGTGAAGATATTAGTTGAGCTTTCGTCGTTGACCGCGTTAGAGACTCGTGCAACTTTTGGGAGATTTTAGACTAGGGTGAGCGCCTGACGGTCAAGGCTTGTCTACATCTTATCTTTTGTATTGTTACTCTTTGTATATTCAGTGACATTTGTACTTATCGTTTTGTCACTTCTAGCACTTGTACTCTATTAGAACCTTCTGTACTGTCGATACCAAGTCTTGGGGTTGGTGTAGTTTTCATTTTGTATATATTCGAGTTATTTGCTTCGGCTTTGTCTATCTTTATATTCTTCTTCTGCTTACTTTCTGCTTATTGTGCATATTGGTTAGGTAGTAGCCCATTACTAACCGTTCTGGGCTACGTGAATTGGTTCACCTACTGGGGGGTTGTAGGTGCCATTATGACCTGAGAAATTGGGTCGTGACAGCTTGGTATTAGAGCTCTAGGTTCACCGGTGTAGTGGGAGGTTACAGGGCATTGTTAGGAAGAGTTCAATATTTTTGGCTCCTTATCGTGCGTTCCTGGCTTTATTGACTTTTAAACTTTGGTCGTTTCATTCCTTCTCAGATGCCTAAGACGAGTTCAACAGAGGTTGGTGTCGAGGCTTCTATGCCTACTTCTTTAGTGCTTTCGTCAGCACCAGGGCTTCAGAGTGAGAGTTTACCACATCAGATAGGGGGTGTGGGGCCAGCCCAGCCTTTGATTGGATTTATAGCGACCCCAGTTCTTTAGGACACTGTGGCTAGAACTCTGAGTTCTCCGGTGGGTGTTTCAGTACCTGGTTCTATGAGTGGTGCTTCCTTTAGGCTTGAGCTTCTAGTTCTTCAGCAGGGTTGTATATAAGTATTGGACTATGAAGCAAGATTTCACGAGATGGTTAGGCGTACTGCTAGGACTATGCCATTAGAGTTTGATAGGGTTTAGAGCTTTGTTGGAGGTTTTATTTCATCGCTCCATTTAGCGACCGAGCATTTGGTTACAGTTTTGATGACCTTCCTTCAGGTAGTGGATCATGATTGGGCTATTGAGGCTTTATGCCATGAGTCTTATGGAGGTAGTGCTAAGAAACATCATTACCAGGATAGTTCTTAAGGTTCTCAGACTCGAGGTAGGGGATTCTCCACCAGAGATAGGTTCCACTGCTTCTTATCTATCACGCCAGTTACAGTTGCTCCACGGGTTCCAAAGAGTGGTTGTGTAGGGCAAGTTGAGCAGAGTAGGCAGGGTACAGAACATATTCTTCGAGGCTCACTTTCAGGTTATGTAGGCTATGGTGGCCGATCAGGTTCAGTCAGATATTCCCATCTGACTTCATTCAGTGAGGTTTGCTTTTGTTGTGATGAGTGTGGGAACTTTGCTAGGAATTGCCCCACGATTGTGTATCCCGATCATCCTGGTTGATATGATTGTGGAGAGGTTGGTCACCTTTATAGAGCTTGTCCCCGACATGGGATGGTTGAGCCTTCAGCTTTGGCTACTCAGTCTAGAGTTAGATCCCGTCAGTTCGATGCCCGTCTTGGTGGATCTGAGGTAGAAGTTCCTGATATCACTGCTCTAGGTAAGGCTTTTGTTACCTTCAGCTTGTGATAGTAATGCTTGCATTGTGATTCCTTCCCTTCTATCATTTATTTGCTTATACGCCTACTTGCTACTTGTTTAGTTGTTTGGCTACCTGAGTTGTAGTGTTTATGCATTGTTTTCTTGGTATATTTTTCCTTAGTAGTGGATAGGGGTGAGTTATCCTTGTGAGATGTTTTACCCAGAGTTATAGCTCAGGGGTAGTTCTTGTTAGTCTATTTCTAGTTGGGTTTGTTTCCTTTTTTGCAGTGGCTCTAAACTTGTGTTGAGTTTTTCCTTTTGAGCGGTCCTAGATGGTTGTTGCCTAGGCTGCTTCCTAGTGTTTGGTAGAAGTTCTTGTGTTAGTTTCGTGTTACCAGTTGTTGTGCCAGAGTTTGAGCTTTGTCTTAATTTGAGAGGTGTCAGTTATGCTAGCATGCGTAGATTGGTTTTGTCTTTCAAGTGATTAGAATCGACCCCCTTTATTTGGTTGGTTTAGGAAGTTGGCAGTTATGTGGGTTGTTCCCATAGTCTCCCTCAGTTTCTTGTCCAATTGGGTTGTCTTATTATTTTCCTCAGTTCCAGTTGGAATGAATTTTGATTGTAGCCCTCTGGTTGAGCTTTTAAATCAGCATTGTGATTGAGTTTGGCTTTAGCATTTTCGACTAAGTGTTGACCATAGCCTCGTGGTTGAGTTGTATTCATAGCATGTTGGGTGAGTCGGGCATCCGGCCCATTTTTCTCCTACCTTGTTAAGTTTTATCAATGTAAGTATGAGAGCTAAGGGAATGGCCCTATATTCTTATTTGAGAAAGGATTTGTAAGGTTCCATATATGCCAAGGAAGGGTTTTGTTTAGTTTTAAAAGGAGGGAGATGACTCCTTGTACATGCTTGTGTGTTCTAGTAGCTGACTGGGGTGACGAATGAGAGATTGCTTTGGGTTAAGGGTTGGTGACTTGATTTGACCATCTACATATTGTAGTGGCTTTTCCTTCGATTGGTTCAAGCTTTATTAGCATCTACAGATTTAGCAAATTGTGTGTTCATAGCCTAGTTGGCTTTGGTTCTTAAAGGTTCATTGACAGCATATGGGTTTGACAGAGGCTTTGGTGGTAATTTTAAAGTTGGGTTTCAGGATCGTAGACTAGCAAACTACTCCGGATAGTTCATGGTTGGTTCTTTTCAGTTGCAGCTCCTTAGGTTAGAAGCCAATGAGTACAGATGAATTTGTTTGACAGTTGTCCTTGGACACCTAGTCCTTGGATAACCTTTGAGTTAGGCTTGACATTCCATATTTTGGTGGTGTTCTAGATAGTACAAGGTTCTTTCTACCATGGTTAGACAGACTCAGCGGGGGGAGTTTGAGATTCAGCAGTGGTGTATATTATGTGTGATCATATTGTGCAAGTTGAGACTAGCGAGGCCATTGTGGGTTCTAATAACACTTTGAGGTTGGTGGTCGCCCTTGTATTTTGAGGGTTAGAAGCTTGATTAGTTGTTTTTTCAAGGGTTCTCTTTTATATGAGGTCCCAGTGTTGGTTAGACTCGGCCAGTGTGGGCTATAAGTTCCGTATGTTGTATGCTTTAGAGTTGGTTGTTTTGTGAGCTTGTGCAATAGAACGATTGATTCGAGCCAAAGAGGTGAGCTGATAGGTTATGCAACATTTCTATAGCTAGATGGCAACCTTAGAATTCAAACACCCTTCCTTTGTCTTCGGGGTGCTTTGGTTTGATATTCGTGGAATGGTGGGCTTCTTCCCAAGGTGAGATAGTAAGGCGATTTCAAATCCGATTGGTGTTTGAGTATTCGGAGTAGCAGTAGTACTTCTCAAAGTTTGGATCTTAGGGATGAATACGGCTTCATGGTAGGCTTACCACACTTCTTGCAGGATCTTGGTTTTGGTTTGGGTCTGTTGGGCCGGTTACCCTGATGCATTCATTTTTAGTTGCTCCAGACTTGGTATGGTTCAACAAGGTTGGGTTCGTTCTACAGCTTAGGAGTTTCTCCGTCAACACAGGGTATTCATACATGCCTTTCCTAACTTTGGCATGCGAATTATAGTCGAGTTCAGATGGGTTGTTCTGTTGGGTTCAGTTATCGAGTTCAATGTTAGCAAGGGTATTCATCTATTGGTTGGTGGTCAGTTGGGGGTGAAACTACTACAGTTTCGAGTACGTTCTTTGGGTTAGTGTTTTGTATGGGAAGGGCTAGTAGACTATAAAAATGGCTTGGAAAGAGATTGAGCAAAAAGGGTAGATTCATTCATGGTAGAGTATAAGTGGGAACTATGATCCCCGGTGTGTAAGTTTATGCTTCAAGGATGGTTTAAGTGTTCGACTTGTATTACTTCCTGTTTGCGATGCAAAGGGATTCAGTTCGGAATAAAAGGGTTTTGCGGATCAGCGGGTTCATGAGTTAGAGTTCTGGGTTGAAGGATTTTCTGGTAAATTTAGTTGTGGTTTCAAAGATCCGAGTTTTGTGTGTTGATCACCTTGTTTCTCTAGTTTCGTTTTTGTTTCGGTGCTTATTAGTTGAGATTCTCGGGGTTCAGTTTGGGCTGGTAGATCTTTAGAGTTTTGGAGTTTGAGTTTGGCTTCTAGCTTGGCTAGTAAGGAGTTTAGGCTGGGTTGCTTTTTGTGGTTTCGTTCTATTGGGTGTCGTCCGGTCAAGAAGGCTACACGGGTTGTCTGAGAGAGTAGGGCGGGCTTCGTATCCATTATTCTTAAATCTCTAGTCTTTCCTTCTTTTCTAACTTTCGAAGATGAATGTCTTTTTAGTAGTGGATGATGTAATGACCCTCTCGGTCATTTACGTGTGTTCGCCTTTCTTGTACCATTAGAGCTTGCTTGTAGTAGCCCCAAGTCATTTATGGCTTACTGCGATCGATAGTTTAGTGCCCGGGCCGTTTGTTTGGTATTTTTGGTTGTTCCTTGTTATAGAGCTTTAGGCTTTTAAAATCATTGTCTTTAGTCAACATTCTTGGTGAACATGCTCGGAATCAAATTTTGACAGTTCCATTAGCTGCGGAGCATGGACTTTGGTCTAGTGTGACCTTTGGTCAGGATCCGGGAGCTATTCAGCTTGGAATTCTCTCTCGTTCTGTGTTCTCAGGCCAGTTGGGCTTGTTTTGTTGACTTTGGTCAATATTTACAGAAGACAGCCTCGGATGAAATTCTGTCAGCGTTGTTAGCTCAATAATGTTGAGTTTATGCTAGAGGGACCATTAGTTCGGGTCCCGAGGCTTCGGGACTTGATTTTGGCCATTGGGTTCCATTTTGGAAATAGTTGGCTAAAGGTTAATTTTGGGCGTGGGGCCCACTTTTTGTTAAATCGACCTCCGATGAGATTTTCATTAATTCTATTAGATCTGAAACGGCGTTTCTAGTCAAATAGCTCAGGTCATTTTTGTTTGCGAGACCCCGGATGCGTTCCCGGGGACCCAAAGTGTGAAAAATCTGCCCTTGACAGCTGATTGTTGTCATAGCCCTTTTTGTTCATTGCGAACGCGGGGAGTTGACCGCATTCACATAGGGAAAATTTTAGCTTCCCCAGCTTTGTTCTTCGCATTCGCGGGCCTTGGCCACGTTCGCGAAGGGCATTTGGCCAGCCGCCCATTTTGCTCTTCGCGTAGGCGATGCTTGGCCGCGTTGGCAAAGGCCTGGGCCAGCAGCTATTTAAGTTCTTCCCATACATTTTTCTAGCCTTTATTCTTCAAATCCCTCAACTCTAAAGCACCTAAAACTCTCTCTAAATTGCTCTAACCAGTTCCCAACCTTGGGGAAACCTTTGTTCATCGATTATCCGTCCTTCGTCGACAATTGGTAAGTCTTCTTCCCCAATCTTTTCTTCTCTTGTTTTTCTAAAAATCCTCCATTGTTTCTTATTTCCAAAAGCTTGGGATTCTTGTAGAATCTGCCCCGTTTGTGATTGCATGATCGTGGGCTCGCTCAATTTACCTCCTTGGCGTGATTTCTCGCATTGTGGTAAGCTTTCTTGCCCAACTTCCGGATTTATTCCTTGAAATTCCATCTTTAATTCTTGGCTTGAGCGGGCTGTTTTGAGCCCCAATTGTTGTCCGTTTCTGCTCAAATTTTGAGCATGTGCTCCCAGGATGGTAAATAACACATGTGTATTTTTTGTTTTTGGTTCCGGATTACAAGGCCTACGGGCCCGTTTGTGACCCGAATATTAACCCAGCTATTATTATAGCAATATGGGTATTGCTCGTATTGTTTTGACGTATAGATTATTATATTGATAGTGGTTTCACTATATGGAGCTTCTCGGAGCAGTTCAAGCCTGGACGACGTCATCCCCACAGATATTCATCGGACGACATGTAGGTTATGGCTTTCCCTACCTAGTCTCTGCATATATAGGCTATAATTGCATTAATTTGTATCCTTGGGTGGGTTGTATTAGGTTGGTACCACAGACGTTGCCCGTCTTTTCTATCCGTTTAATTCATACGTTAATTATAGTATTCATGTAGTATTGTATATTACCCTTGCGGTCCTGTGTGGCCTTGCATTGACTCTGGAACATAGATGGGGGTTATTTGGGAATGTCCGCGAGTCCCAAACATAGAGATATCCTTCTAGGCTGGTTATATTTGTTGTAGAGTTGTTGAACCTGTGCAGGGCTGGTAGGAATTATTTGTGAGCCATTTTGGGCTACCCTATTATTTGCGAGCATATCATACATGAAAAAGGTTTTCCCTGCATGTTTTACTACTGATTTGGCTTTGGGCCTACTACAATTGTTTTTCTAAACTTTGCATGGCCCCGGGGGCCTGTTTTCAGTATTATGACTTTGAAAGGGTTTTGAAACTGGGTTTTATGAAACCTCTTGGAGAAAAGAGGATATTATGATGACTTGATCCCCAGTTTTTATACTTATACTAGACTCGGCGAGGCAGGGCGCTAGAATTGTTTTACTACTAAATTAGATCCGGCTATGCTCCAGGCACCCTTTATAAGGGTTATTGAGACTTGATTACTAATTTAAACCCAAATACACTTCGGGCATCCTGTGACTGGTTTTTGAGATTACTACTACTGATTTTAGACTTGGGTCGAAGCCGGGCATGTACTACGAGGTTATGATTGTTGTGTTACACTTGAGGTTCACGAGTTTTAGTATGTGGTCTATGAGTAGACCTCCATGTACCCCTATCGTTCTTGGGCCACAGTCTACGAGCCGATGCAGCATGCCAGGAGGGGGAGTGTACAACGTAGGAGAGGTACACGGGAAAGGCCTTCCATGGATCCTGCCTCTATTGGGCCTTATAGGTACTGGAGGGGGTAATATACGGGGCACTATTACATCAGATTCATCATCATCATGCATATTTTACTCGAATTTCACCCTTGTTTGCTATGTGTTCAGTGTACACTCTGGTTGTATGGGTGATCGGAGGGTTTGTTTTCACTTGATTGCGTTCCTTGGTTGTATGGGCGGCCGTTAGGACTGCAGGTAGATTATTACTCCTATCATTTTATAGATCTTGTAATGGTCCTTGGTTCTTGGTGGATTGGTAAGTTTTAGCTTGTTGAAGCTCTAAGTTTTGGGCTTGAGTATTGAGGGGCTAGTGAGTCCTATACTATTGAGGCACTGTTATGCGGTCTTATGAGAAGATTGTGGGTTTCTGGTTCTATTCCTTGCCATGATTTTGTGTAGTACCTATCGGTTATGGTGGTTTAGTTATTACATTCTATGTTTGTATTTGTGAGATTGATCCCAATTTATGCTTATCTTGATAGTTGGTGTTTAAAGCATGTTTCTGTTAGTGTATGCCTTCTAGTTTGATTATGTCGAATTGCCTTCCTTCTTTACTTTTTACTTGAGGCTACTAGTATATCGCCATTTTTCTCAACTCTCTCTATTTACTTATATTGTTATGCAAGGACTCCAGGTGCGTTCTTCCTTCTTTCACCTATGTTCATGTGTATGTATCCTTTCTGTGCTAGCATGTTGTACTTGTAACTCCTATTTGATTACTGTTTGTGCTAGTTCCTTGTGCTTCCTCCTGGATTTCCGTGACTATTTTCTTGTTATCTGCTATATTACTATTTTTATATCTTACATGCGCTCAGTCGGCTGATAATGCCTACTGGGTACCCGTTGCTTAGCAATTGGTGCTCATACTACACTTCTGCATCTTTCTGGTGCAGATATTAGTTGAGCTTTCGCCGTTGACCGCGTTGGAGACTCGTGCAACTTTTGAGAGATTCGAGACTAGGGTGAGCGCCTGACGGCCGGGGCTTGTCTATATCACATCTTTTGTACTGTTACTCTTTGTATATTCAGAGACATTTGTACTTATCGTTTTATCACTTCTAGCACTTGTATTCTATTAGAAGATTCTGTACTGTCGATACCAAATCTTGGGGTTGGTGTAGTTTTCATTTTGTATATAGTCGAGTTATTTGCTTCCGCTTTGTCTATCTTTATATTCTACTTCCGCTTACTTTCTTCTTATTGTGCGTATTGGTTAGGTAGTAGCCCATTACTAACCGTTCTGGGCTACGGGAATTAGTTCGCCAACTGAGGGGTTGCAGGTGCCATCATGACCTGAAAAATTGGGTCGTGACATCAACTCACTACACTTCACTATTTTAAGTCACTAGTTCACAATTTAAACTTAATACACTTCTCTATTTTAAGTCACTAGTTCACAATTCCAACTTACTACACTTCACTATTTTAAGTCACTAGTTCACAATTTTAACTTACTAAACTTCACTATTTTAAGTCACTAGTTCACAATTTAAACCTACTACACTTCACAATTTTAAGTCACTAGTTCACAATTTAAACTTACTACACTTCACTATTTTAAGTAACTAGCTAGTTCACAATTTAAAGTTACTACACTTCACTATTTTAAGTAACTAGTTCACAATTTCAAGTCATTATATTCACTATTTTAAGTAATTAAATAATTTAATATTATTTTATATAAACATTATAACTCAAATACCAACTTAGAATCTTAAAATCCTACCTACTTGCTCAATTGCCAAAGGAATTCACTAGTTCACAATTTCAACTCACTACACTTTACTATTTTAAGTCACTAGTTCACAATTTAAACTTACTACACTTCACTATTTTAAGTCACTAGTTCACAATTTTAACTTACTACACTTCACTATTTTAAGTCACTAGTTCACAATTTCAGCTTATTTCACTTCACTATTTTAAGTAACTAGTTAGTTCACAATTTCAACTTACTACATTTTACTATTTTAAGTAACTAGTTCACAATTTCAAGTCGTTATACTTCACTATTTTAAGTAATTAAATAATTAAATATTATTTTATATAAATATTATAACTCAAATATCAACTTAGAATCTTAAAATCGTACCTACTTTATATGCATGATAATGATGTGCCAAACATAATCAGTATCCCAACGGCTCATAAATAAACCTATCGGCCCTGCACAGGCTCCAATCGCTCTACAACATACATAACCAGCTCTATATTCAAGATATCGATGTTCGGGACTCACGGACATTCTCAAATAACCCACTATCTATGATCCGGAGGCATAATCAAGGCCACACAGGGCCAAAAGGGTAATACTACCAACTAAAACAAATACTACAATCATACGAGTGAAATAAGGCCGACAAAAATAAAGCGGACAAGGTCTGGGGTGCCAAGCTAATAAAACCCAACCCAAAAATGCTAATTAGTACAATTATAGCCAAATTAAAGACTAAGTGTCAACACTAGGTGGACACAAATTGATCTTGCAAGAAAATCAATTTTGTCATCAATAGGATCAACTAGTGTTGACACTTATGCTAATCAACTACATTATAACCAAATTAAAGACTAAGTGTCAACACTAGGTGGACACAAATTGATCTAGCAAGAAAATTAATTTTTTCATCAATAGGATCAACTAGTGTTGACATTCATGCTAAACAAACATATTATCACGCTAATAATTAAACAAACTAAATTAAAAACTAAGTGTTACCACTACACAAGCAATGACAATATTAATTTCAAGTCACTAGTTCACTATTCAAATTCATTACAAGTCACTACTTCACAATTTAAACTCACTATATTTCACTATCTTAAGTAACTAGTTCACAATTTCAAGACATTGTACTTCACTATTTCATTTAACTACTTCATTATTCTAAGTCACTAGTTTACATTTTCAATTCACTACTTCACAATTTCAAGTCACTAGTTCACAAATCTTATTCACTACTTGACTACTCAAATTCACTAGTTCAACTCACAATTATGCACAATTTCAACTCAATAATACACAACCATAAGTAACAGTCAAGTCACTAGCCCAATTTTAACTCACATTATACCCAATTTCAACTCACGTTATGTCCAATTTAAACTCACATTATGCCTAATTTCAACTCACCTAAGTTCATATACAATTCTAGTTAACATTAATAAACCCTAATTAAATGGTAAATCCTAATTTAATAACTAAAATTAATAATGATAAACTCTAATTTAATAATTATAATTAATTAACATGTAAATTAATAAAATTAGATAAAATGACTTACCTTGGAGCAATCTCCGGAGCGGCAACAACGGATGGCAGCAGCGGCGGCAGCAGCGAACAGCAGCGGCGGCGACAGCGGCGGCGATGAGACAGCAAAACAGCGGCAACAACAACTCAATCTTGCTGGCGGAGGGAGGCAGAGGGATTACAGAGGGACGGATGGGCTGGTCGGCATTGCTTCTGGCGGAGGTCGCGGCGACTGTGGGTCAGAGAGAGTGTCGAAGTGAGAGAGAGAGTGGTTGAGAGAAGAAATGGGTTTTTTTATTTACCCTAATATAATTAAACAGAAAAACCGACCAATTGTGGTTGGTTTTACTAAAATAATTAAAAAAAAATTAAAATAAACCGACCAACTGTGGTCAATTTTACTAAAAACAATTATAAAATAAATATTTTTTAAGAAAACCGACCTCTTGAGGTCGGTCTTTAAAATAATAATATTACTTTATTATTTAATCATCAACGTCATAAACTCGAACTTGGTTAATTACATTACGATATAACTGTATATATTAATTCAAGGCGACAAACCATTAATATATAGGACTTGGTTAATTACATTACTCAACGATCATCATCGTATATTACCTCATATGTACGTAATACAACGTACTCCACTACTTGGATGGATTATCGGTAAATTAATTAGATTTTGACTACGTATTATATACGTACATCACTAGACGAGATATATATATTAAAAATAATGAACCATTAATATATAGGACTTGGTTAATTACATTACTCAACAATCGTATATTACCTCATTTGTACGTAATACAACGTATTTCACTACTTGGATGAATTATCGATCGGTTAATTAGCTTTGAATACGTCCTATATATACGTACATCGCTAGATGAGACATATATTTAAGATGACAAACCATTAATATATAGGACTTGGTTAATTACATTACTCAACGATCGTATTTTACCTCATATGTACGTAATACAATGTATTCTACTACTTGGATGGATTATCAATCGGTTAATTAGCTATGAATACATACTATATACGTACATCACTACACGAGACATATATTCAAGACGACATACCATTAATATATATATAGGACTTGATTAATTATATCATAACTCAAAAATCGTATATTAACTCATATGTACGTAATACAATGTATTGGATGGATAATCAATCGGTTAATTATTAGCTTTTGAATGCATACTATATACGTATATCACTAGATGAGACATATATTTAAGATGATGGAGAAATTGGTTAATTATATTATTCAACGATCTTTATATTACCTCATATATATGTACGTAAGACAACGTATTTCAGTACTTGGATGAATTATCGATTAGTTAATTAGCTTTTAACCATTAATATATAAGACTTGGTTAATTACATTACTCAACAATCGTATATTACCCCATATGTACGTAATACAACATATTCCACTAGTTGGATGAATTATCGATCGGTTAATTAGCTTTGAATACATCATATATACGTACATCGCTAGACGAGACATATATTTAAGACGACAACCCATTAATATATAGGACTTGGTTAATTACATTACTCAACGATCATATTTTACCTCATATGTACGTAATGCAATGTATTCTACTACTTGGATGGATTATCGATTGGTTAATTAGCTTTGAATATGTACTATATATGTACATCACTAGACGAGACATATATTCAAGACGACAAACCATTAATATATATAGGACTTGATTAATTACATCATAACTCAACAATCGTATATTACCTCATATGTACGTAATACAACGTATTGGATGGATAATTGATCGGTTAATTATTAGCTTTTGAATATGTACTATATACGTATATCACTAGACGAGACATATATTCAAGATGATGGACCATTAATATATAGGAAATTGGTTAATTACATTATTCAATGATCTTATATATTACCTCATATATATATACGTAAAATAACGTATTTCAGTACTTGGATGGATTATCGATTAGTTAATTAGATTTTAAATACGTACCATATATATATATATATATATATACGTAAATCACTAGACTAGACATATATTCAAGACGACGGACCATTATAATATATAGGACTTGATTAATTACATTTCTCAACGATTGTATATTAACTCATATATACGTAATACAACGTATTCCATACTACTTGGATATGAATAATCGATCGATTAATTAATTAGCTTTTGAATACGTACTATACACATATATACATCTAGATGAGACATATATATATATATACATATATATATATATATATGACTTAGTTAATTATATCTCTCAATGATCGTATATTACCTCATATGTACGTAATACAATATATTCCATACTACTTGGATCATTATCGATCAGTTAATTAGCTTTTGAATACGTACATCACTAGACGAGATATATATTCAAGACGATGAACCATTAATATATAGGACTTGATTAATTAAATTACTCAACAATTGTATATGTACGTAATACAACGTATTTAATATTATTGTTATGTTGATAAATAATATGTATAGAAAAATAATTTTATATATATATACTTTTTAAAAAAAACTGACTGCATGAGGTGGATTTTATCAATATATATAAGAACAAATCGAACAAAGGTGGTCGGCAATAATTAATAAAAAAAATTACTTTTTAATGGAGATAAAACCATTCAGAAGTGGACGGTATTTTTAATAATAAAATTATATATTATATATTATAAAACAAAATTGTCCACTTGTGGATGGTTTGTTCAATAATAATATAATATATTATATATTACATAACAAAATTGTCGACAAGTGGACGATTTTTTCAATAATAAAATTATATATTACATATTATATAATAAAATTATATTTATATTATAAATTTTAAAATAATATATATTATATATTTTTTATTTTTAAAAATATAACCGACCAAGTCGGTTTTTTCAACTATTTTTTTACCGAGAAATATTTCGACATTTTATGGTCGGAATATTATTTTCTCGCTATTTGCTTTTAAGAAAACCGATCACATTTGGTCGGTTTTGTAGTTAAAAAAAAAAAAACTAAAATCGACCACATTTGGTCGAAAATTACCGACCACAAATTTGTGGTCGATTTTTTGTGGTGGGTTTTCCTATTTTTTTTTAATAGTGTATAGACAACATGGTGACCTCGATGGCATGCACAAAATTTAGTTTTTGTTCTGTATGAATTGATGGAATTAGCTGAGTTTATTACATGTTATTGTGATGACCCTTCTGTTCATCTTCGCGTTTATGCATTCATTGCACTGTTAGAGCCTTCCTGTAGTGGCCCCAAGTCATTTATGGTTTGATGGGATCGGTAATTTGGTGTCCTGGCCGTTCGTTTGGTTGTTTTGCTCTTTTTCCTGTTTTAGAGCTTAAACTTAGAATATCATTGACTTTAGTCAACATTCTTAGCTAACGTGCTCGAAATTGAATTTGGGCAGTTCCGTTAGTTTCGAAGCGTTGAGTTTGGTCTAGTTGGATCTTTAGTTGAGGCCTGAGAACTTCCGGTGTGGGTTTTGTGTTATTTCCTCAGTTTTCAGGCCATTTGGAGTTCAAAGTGTAACTTCAGGTGACTTTCAAAGATAGGAGTGTCGGATTTGCAATCCGACGATTCCATCAGCTCCGGAATGTTGAGTTTGGTCTAGTAAGGTGGTTGGTTTGGGTTCTGGGTGAGCCGGACTCATTTCGAGCTTTTGAGTTCCTTTTCGCCAGTGTTGACTTGGGTCAACATTTCTCCGAAATGACCTCGTATAGAAGTTTCGTCGATTCTGTTGAGTCCGAAACGTCGTTTCCACTCTATTAGCATTATTGGTTTTTTAATATCGGGTTCTGATTGTGCCCAGAATGCCCCGGAGAGTTTCAAAAATTGTAGAAAAATAGTTGCAGGCCAGCCTTCAGCGCCAATGGCGCCCAGGCAGTGCGATCGCGCTGGCCTATGGCAGGCCTTCAGCGCCGATGGCGCTGGCCATTTTCCAGCAGCTATATATTGCTGAGTGTTTGTTTTTCCAGCCACTTCTTCACTACTTTCTCACTCTAAAACTCAAATATCTCTCCACCTTTTTGCTCCAAATCAGTTCTAAGCCTTGAGGAATTAATTGTTTGTCGATTATCCGTGCTCCTTCATATCTTGGTAAGTCTTCTTCCCCAACTTGCTTCCTTGTATTTTCTCTAAAATTCCTCCATTGATGCTCATATCCAAACGTTGAATTTTGTGGTATATTTTGCCCCTAAGCTTGTGCATGTTCGTGGGTGCGAAGAATTGCTCATCTTGGCTTAAATTTTGCCCTTTTGGTAAGTAATTCTCGCCAAATTTCCGATTTTTAGTTCTTAAATTCCATCTTTAAACACCAACTCTTGCGCGCTATTTTGGCACCCTTCCCTTGGCCATTTGTGCTCAAATTTGGAGCATGCCTTCCTGGCATCGTTGGGATCACTGTGGTTCTTTTCATTTTATTGGTTTCGGGTGTGGGCCCCGGGAGCCTGCTTTTGACCCGGATATTGACCCGGCTATAATTGTAGCAATATGGGTATCGTTAGACTCGTTTTAACATTTTATTCATGAATTTGATAGTTTGATTCTCGTTCAGAGCTTCTCGGAGCAGCTCGGCCCCGGATATCATCGTTCCCGTAGCTTGTCATCAAACAACAGGTAGGTTACGGTCTAAACTCCTAGACTTAGCATATATCGGGTAAAATTGTACTAGTTGGCATCCTTGGGTTGGGTTATTAGGTTGGTACCACAGACCTTGATCGCTTTCCCATAATCCATCCCACTTCTTTCCTCCGTTGTGTGTAGTACTCTTATTACTTGATATTATTACCCTTGTGGTCCTGTGAGGCCTTGTTGACTCTGAAACATAGATGGTGGGATCATTGAAAATGTTCGCGATTCCCTGACATAGAATTATCCTTCTAGGTTGGTTATGCTTGCTGAGTAGCTTCGGGAGCCTGTGCAGGGCCGATAGGTTATTGTGAGCTGTTGGGCGGCTATTGTGTGTTGATCATATCATTTCCATGCATATAAAGAGATTTTTCCCACATTTTACTACGGTTTGGGCTTCAGCCCCACTGGGACTGTTTTCTTAAACTTGCATGGCCCTGGAGTCCCGTTTTCAATGAAATTGGATTTGGAAATGATTTGACTTGATACGTGGATCTTCTTGGGGGTAAAAGGGAGATTTAAAATATGGTTTCTATCATGATCTTACTACTATTGCTAGACTCGACCGGGTTAGAGTGCTAGCTGAGTTTTCTTACTGATTTGAAATGACTTTAGGCTCGACCGGGTTGAGCATCTGAGATATTTTACTACTGTTTTAGACCCGGTTATACCCGGATGCCCTTGGAGGGGTTTTTGTGACATCTTTTCACTGCTTTAGTCCTAGACAGGGTCTAGGCATGCTATTTGAGACCTAACCACTGGCTTGAACCTGGACTCGATTCCGAAGGACACGTTTTGATTCTGAGTTACAGTATGGGTTCCGGGAGCTCCATGGACCTTGTCACTCCGGGACTGAGGCTTTGGGTTGCGTGTGCTAGAGGGAGGGTATACGGTGGAGTAGAGGTATACTGGCTGAGTCCTTCCATGAAACCTACCTGCTGGGCCCAATCGGCACAGGAGGAGGTACATACAGAGTTCTATTCCACCCTGAGGTTATCATGCATCAGATCATTCATTGTTTGAGATTCCACCCTTGTTTGTTGTTTGTTGATTGTACACTCTGGTATATGGGATGTCGGAGGGTTTGTTTCACTTGATTGCGTTGCTCGGTTGTATGGGCGGCTGAGGGACTATAGGTAGACTCTTGTTATTTTATTTCGAAATTGTCCTCTATTACGGTTATAAGGGCAGAGTTGGACTCCGCTAGGCTGTTACTTCTGGATGTGAGATAGGTATATTTTTGCTGGTTATTAATTCCTATTTTCTGAGCATGTCTATCTTTATTCTTCTCTCCCATTCTTTATACTTGAGGTTACCGATATACCGTCCATTGTTAGAACTTATGCTTATATATACTATTTTTGTGAGGATCCCAGGTGTGTCATTCTTACTTTCACCTGTGCCAATTGTGTATATATTCTGCATGCTAGCTTTGTATGTTGTTTTCTGTTGTCTTCCCTCTAGGCTAGTTCCTGTGTACCTTTTCGTTGACTTTTGTGACTATTTGCTCCTACTCTGTCTGTTATTGCTCTTTTACTTTATATATACCCAGTCAGCCTATGAAAGCTACTTTGTACCTTATGCTTTGTATTTGGTGCTCACCCTACCCTTTGCATCTTCTGGTGTAGATCTTAGTGTGGGCCATTGCCGATAGAGCACCGGAGACTCGTGCGGGGTGCTTTTTTGGATCATCCAGACTGAGGGTGAGCTCTTGGAATTTAGAGCTTGACTTTAGTTTATACTTGGTGTATTTTGTACTCTTATAGTTTCAGAGACATTATGTATATATTACTTTTGGACCTTTGTACTCCTGATGTAGTTTGACTCTTATACGCTATGATACCAGGTATTTTGGGTTGGATTAGATTCCACCTTATTTATATCTCTCTTGTATCTATTTTCTTTTCCTTATGCCCTTGCTTCCGCTTATGTATCGAATCTTCCGCTTGAACTTTAGAAGGTATCTCATTACTAACCATTCCGAGCTACGGAAATTAGTTTGCCTATTGGGGGGTTGTAGGTGCCATCATGACTGAGAAATCGGGTCATGACAGCTTGGTATCAGACCTCTAGGTTCACCGGTGTCATCGATATAGAAGCCAATGTCTAGTAGAGTCCTACGGATCGGGGCGGAGACGTATGTACTCAATCTTTGGGAGGCTACGGTGACATCTTAGGAAATGGACCTTTCTTGTTTCTCTTTTGTGCGTAGTATCCTTGAAAGTTTCTGGAAATCTCACTTATTGCGGTTCACTCTTCCACAGATGGTTCGTACAAGATCTTCAACTTCTGGCGGAGGAGATCTTCCTGTCCCTGCACCTTCGACTCCAACTAGGGGTCAGGGTGGTCACAAGGGTAGAGGTAGGGGTCATGGGCGCCCCAGAGCAGCGGCACCTACTAGAGCTGCTAGAGTTGAGGTAGAGCCAGAGTATGACTACGAGCCAGAGTTCACTCCAGATAAGCAACATGTGGACTCGGGGGCAGCCTAGGTACCACCAGCTTAAGTGCCAGCTCCAGTATCAGTTTATGTGCCAGCTTCAGCCCCAGCTCAGTCTTCGGATATTTGGGGTTTACTTGTTCAGCTCTTGGGTATGATTAGGGAGCGTCCTTCTGAGATAGCCCAGACATCCGCTAAGGGGCAGCCCTGGATGTTCCGAGTTCAGGAGCGCAGCCTGCTACTGCGGCTCCCCGTGCTGAGGTGTTCCAGTTCCATCAGTTGCCCAGCCTCTTGCTCCTCGCCCTACTATGACAAAGATGGAGCAGAAGGCCTTGAGTAGGTTTCTGAGATTGGCACTGCCAAGATTTGCTGGTATGTCAGGTCAGGACCCACATGATTTCATTACCACCTGCGAGGAGATGTTTCACCATTTGGGTTAATTAGAGACTCACGGGGTTGGCTATACTTCATATCAGCTGGAGGGTGCAGCGAAGTTATGGTGGAGGGCACAGGTTGCTTGCAGGCCTTCAACATCACATCCTTTGACCTGGTCTGAGTTCTATGAGGTCTTTATGGCCAAGTTCCTACTCAGAGTGATCGTGAGCATCGCAGGGGGTAGTTTACTCAACTTATGCAGGACTCTATGAGTGTCTCAGAGTATGAGTTCTGTTTTTATCAGTTAGCACCATTTAGAGCTATGATCATTCCTATTGAGGTAGAAAGGATTTGCAGGTTTGTATGGGGTTTGAGGCTAGAGATTAGACAGCCAGCTGAGATATTGGTTGCCGGCAGTCGGTCATTTCAAGCTAACGCTGACTATGCCTGTACTATGGAGGACTTACAGAGACTTGATCAGGGGGACAGAGATAAGAGACCTCTTCATCAGGGTGGCTACAGTGGTCCCAGGCATGGGGGTAGAGGTTCAGCCCAGTGGTGCCGAGGTTATCAGCCACAGCAGCACCAGGGTTAGTCCAGTCGACCGGTTCAGGCTTTACTTCAGACTTCTGGTAGTACCCTGTTAGAGCAGGGTCAGAGTAGCCATCAGGGCTACAACGGTCAGTCTTCAAAGGGTACAACTGTTGGGGCATCAAGCCATGATGGCCATTCGAGTTCTGCTGGTTCATCTCGACCGAGTAGGTCATCAGAGGCTTGTTATACTTGTGGTGTGATTGGTCATTTTTCTAGAGATTGCCCTCAGTGGGGTACAGTTCAGCCGGCTGAGCCGTTATGAGTAGTTCAGCCTCTGGCTAGATAGGGTGGTGGTCAGGCTAGGGGTGGTACCTCGTGTGGATAGTAGGTGATAGGGATGGTGGTCGGGCAGGTGGAGGTCATCGTCAGTTTTATACAGTCCCTAGGAGACCGGAGGCAGAAGCCTCGGATGCCGTGATCACAGGTATGATTTTTGTATGTCATCAGCCATCTTATGCTTTGTTTGATCCTGTATCCACTTGTTCATATATATCTGCCTACTTTCTGCCTTGTTTGGGGTTGGCTAGTGAGCCATTATTTGTTGCTGTTTTTATTTCGACCCTAGTAGGAGATTTTTTTGTAGTGGATCGGATTGTGAGATCCTGTGTGATATATGTTGGTGATTTGGAGACTTGGGCTAACCTGATAATAGTTGATATTTTAGACATTGATGTGATACTGGGCATGGACTGGTTATCCCCTGACCGTGCGGTCTTGGATTGTTATGCCAAGACCGTTACCATAGCCGTGCCCAGTGTGTCCCCAGTTGTGTGGCAAGGTTCTATTAGCCATGCACCGCCAGGGATCATCTCTTGTTTACAAGTTAGGAAGTTAATTTCTTGAGGGTGTCTAGCTTATCTAGCATATGTCCGAGATGCTAGTGCTGACCCTATGTACCCTGAGTCCATTCCTGTGGTTAGAGACATCCTAGATGTGTTTCCTACCGACCTGCCAGGCCTTCCACCTGAGAGAGATTGATTTTGCCATTGAGTTAGAGCCGGGCACCAGGTCCATTTTTATTCCTCCCTACCATATGGCTCCTCTGAGTTGAGAGACCTTAAGGAGCAGCTCCAAGATTTGTTAGCTAAGGGGTTCATTAGACCGAGTGTGTCTCCTTGGGGTTCTCTTGTCCTCTTCGTGAAGAAGAAGGATGGGTCGATGCGGATGTGTATTGACTATCAACAGTTGAATAAGGTGACATTGAAGAATAGGTATCTGATGTCGAGGATTGATTACTTGTTTGATCATCTCCAGGGTTCAGCTGTGTTTTCAAAGATTGATTTGAGGTCCGGCTACCATAATTTGAGGATTAGGGCAGAGGACATCCCTAAGACAGCATTCAGGGCACATTATGGAAATTATGAGTTCCTGGTGATGTCTTTCAGGTTGACTAATGCCCCCGCAGCCTTTATAGATTTGATGCATAGGGTTCTTAGACCGTACTTAGATATGTTCATGATAATCTTCATCGATGACATTTTGATATACTCGAGGAGTAGGGACGAGTATGAGCAGCATTTGAGGACTATACTTCAGACTTTGAGATATCATCGGCTTTATGCCAAGTTCTCAAAGTGTGAGTTTTGGATTGAGTCAGTTGCGTTCCTAGGACACCTGGTGTCTAAGGAAGGGATTAGAGTGGATCCGGGTAAGATTTCTACGGTTCGTGATTGGCCTAGACCTCCTACTCCTACTGAAGTCCGTAGCTTTGTTGGGTTAGCCGGGTACTACAGACGGTTTGTTGAGAGATTTTCTTCCATAGAAGCACGTTTGACTATGGTGACTAGGAAGGATGTCCCATTCCAGTGGTCGGATTAGTGCGAGGATAGCTTCCAGAGGCTTAAGACCTTATTGACTTCAGCTCCAGTCCTGACTTTTCTTGTTGAGGGTCAGAGTTTCTCCATGTATTATGATGCTTCAGGGGTCTGTCTTGGTTGTGTATTGATGCAGCAGGGTCGAGTGATAGCATATGCATTGAGACAACTAAAGGTTCACGAGCGCAACTACCCCACTCATGACTTGGAGTTGGTGGCGGTAGTTTTTGCGCTCAATATCTGGAGGCGCTATCTATACAGAGTTCATTGTGAGATATTCACCAACTATCGTAGTCTTCAGTACATTACGAGTCAGCATGAGCTGAACTCAAGGCAGAGGAGATGGATTGAGTTGCTGAAGGACTATGATTTCACTATTTTATACCATCTGGGCAAGGCAAACATGGTAGCGGATGCCTTGAGTCGGAAGGTGGTGAGTATGGGCAGTCTAGCTTTACTCTCAGTTTCTGAGAGGCCGTTGGCCTTGGACATCCAGTCCTTGGCTAACCATTTGGTTAGGCTTGACTTATCGGATCCCAGCAGAGTTCTTGCTAGTGTTAAGGTTCATTCCACTCTGGTTGATCAGATTCAGAGCCGACAGTTTGAGGATCAGCGTTTGTGTGACCTTCGTGATCAGGTAGTTCGGGGTGAGGCCAGCCGGGCTACTTTGGGTTCTGATGGTATTCTGAGATTCGATGGTTGACTTTGTGTTCTGAGGGTTGGTGACTTGATTTAGTTGATACTTCGCGAGGCCTATTGTTCCAGATATTCTATTCATACGGGTGCCGCGAAGATGTATAGAGACTTGAGGTAGTTTTACTGGTGGAGTGGTATAAAGCAGGACGTGGTAGAGTTTGTATCTCGGTGCTTGAACTATCAGCAGGTTAAGTTCGAGCATATGAGACCGAGTGGTTTGATGCAGCGACTCCCCATTCCTGAGTGGAAATAGAACGGTATTACTATGTACTTCATTGTGGGTTTACCTCATACTTCTCGTGGTTTTAACTCTATTTGGGTGATCGTTGATAGGCTGACTAATTCGGCACACTTCTTGCCGGTTCAGACATCCTACGGTGCTGAGAGGTTAGCTCAGATCTACATTCGCGAGGTTGTTCGATTTCACGGGGTTCCAGGTTCTATCATTTCAGACCACGACACTCAGTTCAAATCTTAGTTCTGGAGAGCTATACAGAGAGATTTGGGTACAGAGGTTCAGCTTAGTACTGCTTTCCACCCTCAGACAGATGGCCAGTCCGAGAGGACTATTCAGGTCCTAGAGGACATGCTTCGGGCTTGTGTTCTTTACTTTGGGGGTTCATGGGATCAGTTTATGCCTTTGGCCGAGTTTGCTCATAATAATAGCTTCCATTCGAGCATCGGCATGGAACCTTTTGTGTCCTTGTATGGTAGGAATTGCAGATCGCCGATTGGATGGTTTGATGGGTTAGAGTCCAGACCGCAAAGTACAGATTTGTTTAGAGATTTCTTGGGCCGAGTTTGTTTGATTCAGGACATGCTTAGAGCGGCCCAGAGTAGGCAGAAGAGCTACGCTGATCATAGACTTCGTGCCTTGGAGTTCAGTGTTAGTGACTTGGTTTTCCTTTGGGTATCGCCCGTGAAGGGTGTGACGAGATTTGATCAGCGGGGCAAGCCTAGCCCCAGGTTTATTGGGCCGTCTGAGATTCTACAGAGGATTGGTAGTGTTGCCTACATGTTGGCTTTACCTCTGCTGTTTTCAGCTGTTCATCTAGTTTTTTATGTCTTGATGTTACGTCGGTATGTGTCAGATGAGTCTCATGTATTGCATTGGGATTCGGTTCAGTTAGATGAGAGCTTGTCATTTGTTGAGGAGCCGATAGCTATTCTGGCCAGAGATATCAGGAGATTGAGATCTAGGGATGTAACGACCGGGTCCATCATTACGGGTAGTCCAATCGTGCCAAGTTTTAGAGTTAAAAAACTCCAGGTTGGGGAGTTTGAAATTCTGGGCTAGGCTAGCCTCGGCCAGATTTGGAGCGAGGTGGCGTCTAGGGAAATCCGGGTAAGGATTGGGTTAGGTGTCTTGTTTTGAGCTAGTTTTCCACGTAGCCAAGACATAAAGGAGTCCGGGGGACTTTTCAAAATCGAATTTGGGTAAGTAGAACTCCCGAAATCGCATTTGACGTGGAGGGGTTGTTTCGGGTCGTCGCGGAAAGCAGATGTGCTGTAAAATGACCAAATTTTGGAGATTTCTGGACATTCTGAGGTGCCAGCTATGTTGACCAAATGTAGGTTCCATCATGACAGAGAAATTGGGTCGTGACAGTTATATTGACAGGGGCCTTGCTGCTCGAGAGCTTATTTTTAAGTCGAGATATACTTGTTTATTTTTTTGATTTTGTAGCTGATATTATGCTAGTAGCATAGTTGTTCAGTAAGGATCGACTCAGGTCTACGTTAGCACCAGGTGCCAGTTGCGCCTCCCGAGATTGGGGCATGACAAAATAGAATTACTCCAGGCATCATGTGAATAACCTTTGTTATGTTTTCAAATAAGAATATTAAGATATCTTGTTTATGAAGTATGATTTTCTCAGTGGATAATATGATATAAAATTAGAAAAGATTTGATAGTTTTTACAAATTATAGGGTTTTTATACTAATGAGAAAAATACGACGAAATTAAAATTGCATATACAAACATAATTTCAACTTTAAATCAACATGATTCAAACGGGCCGAAAGAGTAATAATTAAAGATAATACTATTAGAATTATGAAGTTTAGAAATATACTAGTGGAAAATGCCTATGCTATGCACGGGTCTAATTCTCGATTTGAGCATTGTATTATGCTACAGAATTCACATTTGTTACCTTACTATGATGAAATTTAACTTTCAAGTAAAATCTCATAATTTCACCTATCCAAAATGCTTAGTACTTGTCTTTACGAATAGAGGGATACACTGTTTATGATTTCCTACACAAAAACATATTGTGTTGGGTGATTAATTGAAGCTTTTGTCAAGCATTGCTATTATAGTGGTTAGTGTGGCCTATCAAAACACAGTTGCATATACCACACCATCCGGATGAGCTTCGTCGCGCTCAAATTATATATTTCACTACCTGTATAAATAAAATAATCACTGTTAGAGTGTAATCGAGTAAACTAAATTTTTAATACATGATGAATACAAATTCGGTGATTCCAAATTAATAGAGAAGTAGCTAAAACATATATTAGAGTTGTCTTTAATCTTAAGGCAGCCAACTACAGAATAAATTCATATATAAGACAATGCTTATTCCTAGTCTGAAGACAAATAGAACATTTACCTATACAGTTTTCTCACTATCTTGTCTTATTTTTAAAGAAAAGATTTGACTGCCTATATTTTTATTTAAAAGAAGAGATTGAGAAGTTTATACAGTCAGAACTCTCTATAGTGGCAACGCTTGTCTAAAAGGTTCATGGTTGTTATAGCGAAGTGATGTTATATATGTATTGTAACATTTGACGTGTAGATCTCATTTAACCATTATACACAAAAATATATAAAATTTTAAAAAGTATAAATGTACAAAAGGAATAATATTTTTTTTCCTAGTGAAGTTATAACCATAACTGATAGATACCATATAAATACAATTTTTTTATATATATTTTACTTGAAATTTACTATTTGCATGACAGTAACGATGACTATCATAATTATTTTGATATTTTTTCATGCATAATATATTTTTTATAAAATATTATTACATAATATTTGAGTATAACTGTTATAAATGGGT
Source organism: Jaltomata sinuosa (assembly GCA_003996215.1). Lineage (NCBI taxonomy): Eukaryota > Viridiplantae > Streptophyta > Magnoliopsida > Solanales > Solanaceae > Jaltomata > Jaltomata sinuosa. Next base: position 169,550 of record QJPP01003027.1, on the reverse strand, counting down.
AATTTTACAAAGAATATGTTGCAAAATGAATTTCATTGCTGCTATAGGTTGAATGTTGTTATACAGAAGTAAAATATAACATAAAAAATTAGTTCTAGAGAAAATTAGGTCGTTATAGTGAAATATCGTTATGACAAGAGACCGTTATAGAGAAAAATTGACTGTATTTAGAGCTTACACATAAAATAAGAGATTCATGGTGAATAATATCTAGAGAAGAAACTGATTCTGACAAAGTTTTTAAAATTATCTAAACATGAGAAAGAAAAAAAAGGTCATTAGAATATTGTGTAATTTGAAACTTTTTGCGAACTACCATATATTCTTTAGTGATGATTTAGAAAAATTTTACTTTCAATATGCTTAATTATATAATTTTGACAACTATTAAACTTAAAAATTGACAAAAGATGTTCAGGTAAAGGAACAAATAAAGAATGTGATGTAAATTCTTATTGTTATAGGCTGAAGATAAATATTTAGATAACAGTTTTGGGATCAGTTTATCAAAAGTGAAAAGTGCATGCATTATATTGTATAAGTAAAAAAAAAATTGATTATGACAATGTGGGTCACTCCAATACACATAGATTTACTAACTCCTAAGTAACTGTTTAAGGAAATAGAGAAGTCACTTTAAAAGTCACAAATTTAGAGCATAAAATCACTGCAAAAATTACAAATCTTAAAAGAACTTACTATATGTAACAAATCAACATGCGATAATATCAACTGTAACATTGTCTCGTATATTATAAAAAAGTTACTGAAAAATTAAATTTTCTAACAATACTTAATTGTATAGTCTAAGGGTGTGTTTGGTACGAAGTAAAATATTTTCGATGAAAAATATTTTTTTTAAAAAATAATTTAAAATTGGATTTTGGGTGGGGGGGAGGGTTATACAAAATATTACATTTTAAAAAAAAATAATTAAAAAATTAGATTTTGGGTTGGGTGGAGGTGGTGGGGTGGGGTGAGGGTTGGGGTACAAAAAATATTACTTTTTTTTAAAAAAAAAACGTAGATTTTTTTTTTAAAGTGAAATTTTCTTTTAAAAAATTAGGTTTTGGAGAGGGGGGGGGAGGAGAGGGCTGGGGGTATCAAAAATATTACTTTATTCATAAAAAAGTAATTATTTTTTAAAAAATAATAAAAACAAATAAATTTTTGGTGGGGTGGGGGTTGGGGTACAAAAAATATTACCTTTTTTTAAAAAAAAAAAAAATTAAATTTGAGTGGAGTGGAGGTGGTGATGGGGAGGGAGGCTGGGGGGTGAGGTGGGGGGAAGGCTGGGTGGGGTGGAGGTTGGGGTACAAGAAATATTACTTTTTAAAAAAAAAAGTAATTTTTTTTTTAGGTGAATGAAAGTGGTTGTGGTGGTGGTGGTGTATGTGGGGGGAGGGGGGGGGGGCGGAGGGGTTAAAGTGGGGTGGATGAATGGGTGAGATAGGGTACAAGATACTTACTTCTTAAAAAAAAGTTATTCTTTTAAAGGAAAAATTGAATGGATGGCGGGGGTGGGGTGGGGTGGAATAGAAAAAATATTTTAAAAAAAAATTGTGTGAGGTAGAGGTGGGGATGGATGTAAGGGTGGAAGTAGGAGGGTGGAGTGGATGAGTGTGGGATTGGGTGTTGTGAGGGTGGGAACTATGGCTGGCAACGAAATCGGGAGTTATCGGTACAGTTTTCGGTCTGTCCCGATCCGTTACCGATTTGGTATCGGTCCAGTAGACTCCGATTTGGGACAGGGGTAGGGGGTACCGGGATGGGAAATGGGACGGAAAGGGTTAAACTACCAGATCGTCCCGGTCCGATCCGGTCCGGGAGGGAAATTTTTTAAATTTTTTTTTAATTCAAATGATCGTTGGGCTAGCCGTTGAGAATGGCTAGTGAGCCCCACCCAGCAACCATTATACCCAAAATACCCCTTACTCCCCAAACTTTTTTTAATACCCCAAAATTTTTAAAAATGTATTTTAGTCCTAATTTTTAACTATAAAAATCCCCCATCCCTTCATTATTTACTACACAAATCTTCTTCTTCTTCATCTACTCTCTCAAGTCCCAACTTTCAAGTCTTCTACTCTCTAATAGTCTCTATTAAATTGTTAATTTTATTAGTTGGATTATTTTGGAGCAATCTTCAAGTTTCATCTATCAATTTTGGCTTTTGGTTATACACGTCTGCTTTTACGCAGATGTTTGGTACATTCATTTCAACTTTCATCTCTTTACTTATTTATTTTTTTATATTTAATTTTCGTATTAATTTATTTGCTTACTTTTAATATTTTAATATGGAATTCGGTGATAAAAATATTGGCAAAGGTAAAAAATCACTTATTGGTAGGTTGACTAATGTAGTAACGAAAAAAGTAAAGTCGGTAGTTCTTCTAAATCCAAATCTAAAACTAGACAAGTGCCTTAATTGAGAATAAATACGGATGATTTTACACCTGTTGATGAAACTCCTTTTAATATTGATAATAATACTCAATTAGATCATCAATTGTTAGAAACGAGGTTTGGTAATTTTAATGAAGAACTAGATGAAGAAATAGAATATGATAATGAATATGATGATAATGATACTTATGATGATGATGAAACACAACCACCTACGGCTACTAGGCCCGCTATTGAACTCCCCACTCCCGTTCTCGCCGCCCTGGACATCCTACTAGGGCTAAACCCAAGGCTGAACGTCCTAAAAAATTTATTGTCTGGCAATTTATGACTCAAAGTGAGGATAAAACTCAAGCTATTGTAAAAAAATGTAAACGTATTTTGAATCATAAAACTTCGAAAAAGGCGGGTGGGATAGGACATTTAAAAAATCATTTGTTGGAATGTTGTAAATCAGAATCTTTGCAAGCTCAGGCTATAACCGATGCAATAAAAAATGGTACTCCCCTTCCTGATGCATCTACATGAGTAGGGGGCTCTAACATGGTCCAATCACAGTTAAACCCTTCTAATGGTTGTGGCCCTAGTACACATCGCAGTTATAGTAGAGAAAGAGATCCTGAAGAATTAGCTAAAATGATTGTTGTTTGTGGCTTGCCTTTTAGTTTTGCTGAAAATCTCGGTTTTGTTCATTATATTCAAATAGTGTATAATCCATCTTTCACAAGTTTTACAAGAAATACAATTAAAAAAGCTATTGTTAATTATCAAGGACAATATTTACAATATCTTCGTTGTTTATTTTACTATAATACTTGTAGAATAGCTATCACTTCTGATATGGGTCGTAGTGTTAATGGTAATGATTATTTCACTATTACTGGCCATTAGATTGATGGAAATTGGAACATGCAAAAAAGAATTTTAGGTTATAAATATTGTGAAATGGTGAAAATCGGTAGTTACATAGCTCAAACTATTGTAGATGTTTTAAAATTTTATGAAATTTATAATAAAATAATTGGTGTCACCCTTGATAATGCTTCTAATAATAAATCTTTTGTTGATTTTCTAAAACCGACACCTTGTCCTATTTATAATGATGGTTTTCATATTAGGTGTGCTGCACACACATATAATTTGATTGTAAGAGATGGTATAGCAATATATAATAATAATTGTATAAAATGTGAAACTCCAGTTCATTTTATTTTTAAATGTCAAGTAAAGGCTAGACGTATAGATTTTAAAAATCATTGTCATGAATTTAGTCTTCCCCCTAGAAAAATTCCAAAAACAGTATCTACTAGATGAAATTCTTTATATGAAATGCTTAAAGTTGCTTATGAATATAAAAAGTCTGTACAAATAGTTTGAAATGCTCATAATTCAAATATGGATGATAGACTTACTGAAACTGATTGAGATGACGTAAATGATCTTATAGAGTTTTTAAAAGTTTTTTATTTAGCTACAAAACAAATATTCAGACTTTATTATCTAACAATTTCTTCAATTTTACCAAATATTTGTGCTATTTCTGATAAATTTTCTAAATTCAAAAATATTGAAAGGTTTAAAGATTCCGTTAAGGCAATGATTGAAAAATTTAAAAAAATATTTTATTTCCTATTCCTCAAATTTATTTAAATGCTTGTTTATTAAACCCAACTTACAAAGAAATAGGTGCATCACTAATGGTTGAAAATATATATTTAAATTTAGATATTCAAGCTGACGAAGTACCTAGTTTGACAACAGTTAAAGATTGCATAAAAATTGAAGCTAGAAAATTGTATGACTTGTATAATTCTAGTAGAATAAATAAAGTAGTACGTAATGAAGAACCTCAAACTTCTAGGTGTAGGTATTCAAGTGAAGATAATATTTGATGATATGCTAGAAAATTATCTTGGTCTTACTTCTAATGAAAAGAATGATTTTGATGAATATCTTAATCAGGGAACAAAAAGTATTAAGGATACAGAAGGCAAACCTCAATTTTTAGAATGGTGGAGGAGTCGCGGCAAGACATTTTCAAAACTTCAACCGATGGTTCGAGATGTGCTAGCTATTCAAGCATCTTCAGTAGCTTCGGAGGGCACTTTTAGTGCAGCAAGATATCAAATTGGGGAGCATAGGTATTCATTAGCATCAGACTGCTTGGAGATATCGGTATTGTTTAGAGATTGAATCAATACCTAGCGAAAGAATTATGGGTGTCCAAGTTTACCTGCCCAATTTGAATATGATATATATTAATATTTTGATAAATTCTAGTGAAGACGGCATGGATGCATTGGAGGATCAAGCACAACAACCACTTCCAGAAAATATTATCAAAGAAATGTTAGAAGCTCTAAGACAAGACTATTTTCAAGGCTACAGATATTAGTATGATAATTCGAGGCCTAATTCAAACAGAACTCTTCCTAAAAGGTGGTTGCGTAGATTGAGTCCTCTTCTAATATTTGTAATACAAATTTTACTATTTAATTTTTTATGAATAAAATTATAGGCTATTCGCCTTAACTTTTTTTAATTATTGTCTTCAATTTAATACAAGTCTTTTTTATATATATTTTAATTTTCAAATATTTCAAACTTAAGTTACAATTTGAAATTTAAAAAGTTTAAAAATTGAAAGTTTGATATAGTTTAAAAAGTTTCAAACTTAAGTAAGTAAGTTAGTTATAACTTGAAAATTTTAAATTTAAACTTTTAAGACTTAAGAATTTGAAAATTTAAACTTTAAGAGTTTAAAATTTGAAATTTAAACTTTACGAGTTTAAAATTTGAAATTTAAACTTTAAGAGTTTAAAATTTAAACTTTAAAAAAAGTCTAACTTATTAAGTTATACCTTTAAACGAAATATTAAATAAGTTATATATTTATAAATTTTTTCAATTATAAACAATCAAGTTTTAATTTAATTAAAAAAAATTTAAAAATAAATAAGGGGGAAACCCGAATTCTGATCCTGTACGGGTCCGGTCCGGTCCGGTCTTGGTCCGGTCCGATCCCAGTACGTACCGGTCCGAGACGGACGTCCCTATAATTACCGGTATGTCCGGTACCGGTTCCGTCCTGGATCTGGTCGGCACCCACTTGGTGGACGTCGGTTTCGGAAAATTTCGGTCCGATTGTACTGGTTCCGATCCCGCTGCCACTCTTAGTGGGAACTTGTTTTCCCTACTTTTATTAGAGAAGTCATTTTCCTTATTTTGGAGAAAAATATTTTCTTAAAGAAAATATTTTTTAAATTTTTTGATTAACCAAACACAAGAAAATTGAAAAATATTTTTCAGAAAATATTTTTCTCCATACCAAACACACTCTAAATGTAAAATATTCTCACAAAATAAAATTATTTGTTGTTGTCATATAAATCAATGTTGAAATAATTATACGAAATATCAAATCATTCTAACATAGATTATTTACCAATAAAAGAGTGATAGAAAGCGGAGAAAAGAAAGAATGATTTTGGTCAGTTCAGAGATGACATTGCTAGTACTTTTCGTTATTTTGTATTTTTAATTTTTATGTGTTCTTTGTGGAGTAGTTAGTGTCGCAAATGCAAGATTGTGATGCACAACCACTTAAATAATTTCATATGGTTAAATTTCTTCATTTTGAACTTTCATCAGTGACCCGTCATATAGCTTTTTGCCGTGTGAGAGCCATCGAGATAATCTCTTTTTCTCACTTTTTTGAATCTAACTAGACAAATTTATTTAGAGGAGAAAATCAACACACTGCAATTTTAGTAATATGTTATAAAGTTGGCATGATAAAACATGAGAACTAAATTAAGAGTAAGATAAAATATAGTTAACTCCGCTTAGATATCTTTAGACATCTTTCTGATAAGTTAGTTAAGTTTGTAAGCAACTTTTATCTTATTCATCAGGCCTGTCAGTGTTTTTGTTGACGTAATTCAGCTATTGATTCATGTCTTTTTAGTGATAAATTTGTGATTAGCAACTTCTTAATGTCAAAGATATGATTCACGCTACAGAAATAGAAATTAATTTCTTAACTATCACTCCTGCATCTTAAACAACAGGAAGTGAATCAGGATCAAATACAGAAACTAATTATACTCTATGATATATGTGATCCACACCAATAGTTCAAGCACCAATGAAGACTTGTCAATTTTTGTATATTTTAAGAAAATAAATATAAATATTTTTTCTTTGTAATTATGACATTATATAAATTTTTCTGCAAACAACATAATAGTATTATAATGATTGAGAAGTAATAATATATGTTTAGTACAAATTTAACTCATAAAGTTCTCTACATACTCGACTTAGACAAATATCATCATCTTATGATAAAGAACAATAAATGAGTGAAGACCATAACAATCTTTGTTCTAATAATTTAGTTGTTTATGGCAACAAACATTCATATAAGCCACAAGCTGAAAGATTTACTGTTAAGCTTTTTGAATAATTTCATTATAAACTATATTCTATGTTGAATCATCATCATGACTATCTGAGTTCGGGGGTCAAATTAATATTTTGACGCTATTTAAAGCGTTTGCTCTTGATAATGCAATATAGAGCTGATCACGTAAAAAATAAATTTTCGTAAAAAATAAATTTTTGTAAATAAATTTCAATAAAATTTAATATTTGATCTTTCTTTTTATTTATAGTCATAGCAAAGCATAATTTTAATAAAAAATATATTCTTTTGAATTAGATTGATAATTTTTTCATCTTCTGATGACATTAATGATATTTTTGAAATGAATATATGTGTATTTTTAAAGTAATCATTTATAATTTTTGCACTTATAATGTATTTTAAAATCACAATATGTTAATTCTTACAAGAATTCAAATTCATAACATCACAACACGATAATTTCTTTAAAACTAATTTATTTGGAGGCAAATCAATGGGATATAAAATATGCAAAAAAAAATTATACTAACTTTGATAACTTGATTTCACAGTTTCACAATTACAACGTATATTTTAGCATCTTTTCAAATTTACTGATAAGCATATCATTTATTTCATTGACAAAATTATTTTTGTTATTAGAACTGCATGAGAAGTTACGAAAGTTGAATTACAGAAGCACTTATGTAAATTTAAAAATGCTGCTTTAAATAATACAATCAACGATTCTTGTTTAGTAGTAAAAAGAACAATAAATGAACTAAAAATTTCAACTTTATTTTCAGAGTTAAGAAATTCTTTTCCATTTTCAATTCTCATCAAGTAACAAAAAGCAAGATCTATTTTTGCACACATGCTTTTCGACAAGAGTAATTTTGTTAGTCGATTTCAAATATTAAAATATACTAAATTTTCATAAGTAATATTTTTTTTATTTCAATCAGCCGATAGTGTTTGTCTAAAATTATCATCAAAGACAATAATTTTACCATAAAACAGTATATGTGTGCAGATCTTTTGAAAATAGATCAAAAGTTTCAATCATTTTTTTTGTCATTGATACTTCATTTCAGATAATTAATTTAGCTTCTCGAATTAAGTAGGCAAGTGAGCTTTGTTTTCTAAAATTTTAATTAATATTTTCATCAATATCAATTGAAATTTTAAAATGAGAATGAGCAGTACAATCACAAAAAATGATTCTCACGACCCAAAAATGGGCCGTGATGGCGCCTACATAGCCCTCCAATAGGCAAGCCAACCCAACCCAAGCGAAAGATAAATAAAGTAGTTTATATGAAGAAAGCGGAAGATATAAATATAAGGGAGATAGAGCCAATAGCATATATACATACCAACTGTACTAAATATATAAAAATGACCCTAAAGTAACCAAGAAGACAAAACATACAAAATAACCAACCTAGAATTGGTGTCACCAGTACAAGAGCATCTAAAGTATGGAGTAGCTATACAACAGACTTTGTGTACCCAAAATACAAAAATATAGACAAATATGATAGATGGAAAGCATGTAAAGTCTCCAAGGCGCCGGGAGCTCACCGCGATTCGAACTGCAACAGGCTTCGAACGATGGGAGGATCAGTGAGGGTGACTCGTACTAGGTGCTGCATCAGAAAAAGATGTAGAGTGTAGTATAATTACAAAGACAATGGGTACCCAGTAGGCATCATAAGCCGACCGAGCGCAGAAAGATAATATGTAATATAAATTACAGGAAAGTAAGCTAATCTACAGGGATCCAGCTAAATCTAGTTATAAAACTGGAAATCAACACTAACTGGCTAACGGAGGAGGAAGCAACAACCAAAGTAAAACCAAGGCAACAGACAATCCAAGTACACTCCAACATGATACAATGCGGAGGGATGATGATGTAATGCATAAATGTGTAAAAGTAAAACCCGGAATGTCGCATCGGGCGCTCGAAATTTAACCTCGGACTCATCAACATGTGCATAAAAGTAAAATCCGGAATAACACATCGGGGGGCCCGGGATCGATCATCAGACTCATCAACAGAAAGTAAATGGAGAAAAGGTCTGGAAACGTCCCTCGGACCGGCATAAAAATAGTATTTTCCTTTCCTTTCCAAAACCAATAGTAAAATCAAAATAATATCTTTAAGGTCCAAAAATCATAGTAACCATAGTGAATCTAAAGTTTGGAACCAAAACCTGAAAAATCATTCCTTTCTATACAGATGGCATGAGAATGCAGAATGAGCAAGTAGATTTCCATGTTCAGAATATATAGCACATGACAAGGCAAAACAGGGCAAAACACCCTCAAATCAAGAGAACTGACCTGAAAATTCTGTCCAAATCTAACCTATGGCCTCGGGCCCATATATACACATAACGGTAAAATAAAATGGGAAGAACGGAAAATAACTACAAAAACAGCTAAAAGAAACCGCTCTACCACTAAAACCTCCTAAAAGCATGCTAAGGATTCTATGATAGGCATAACAATACTACAGGCTCCTAGACTAAGAATAACATGAATAATTCTAATCTATGATTCGAAATGGCCAAAATAATACAAGTAACATGATTTAAGTCTAATTCTACTTAGAGTCCAACCTAACATTCCAGTAACATATATAATATAAAATCAAACTAAACTCAGTCTAGGAAAGTAAACTGTAACCTATCTCGGGGCCAAACTACAAACACGAACCGTCACTCGTATTCCTTCCCCTTTCGAACAACCTCAAAAATCTACCACGCTATCAAGAACATAATCCAGGTGTCAAGACGAGAAGAATGACACCTATATTGCTATACGAAAATTTAGGCTGAAAATCAGGTCAAAAAATGACCCTCGGGGCCTGCACAATGAAACAGGAAACAAAAATCACAATTTTGTTCGCAACGGGTTAAAGAACTCATACCCAAAAGTGGAACTCATTTCGGGGCCCAAAACAGCCTCGAAGTCCCTTGATCAAAGGAGAATTAAAGATGGAGAATTAAGGATTTTGGAGGCGGAAACATTCCACTTTGGAGGCAAGAAACAACCACGGATCGGAGCTACAATCACCACCACGCCTAGGGAAAAGTTGAAGTTGAATTTGATGGTTGGAACTTTAGTTTTAATAGAGAAAACAAGTTGAGGAAGAGAGGTGAAATGACTGATTTTTCAAAGGGTGGCCAGCTTTAATGCTGCCAGTGACCAGGTGCAGGGGCGCCCATGCACGCGTGATAACGCCCAAACTACACCTCAAATTAAGAAGCGTAAGCGGTCGTCGGCAAATATAGAACCCAACAAAGGTTGGGGTCGATCCCACAGGGAATAAGGCGAGAATTAAGTCGTTAGTGAAATAGATGACTAGTAATCAATTATTTCCGGTAAATAGGGGGGTTTTGTGCGATCAAACGTGAACAAAAACAAACAATAATGTATGCGAGATAATCAATAGGAGAGCGAACTAGGGAAGTGTTCACCATGGCATTGTAACAATCGATTCTAGGGTTAACAGGGTTCTTTCTATATGCGTGTCACGATGTGATTGAATTAATGGTATCATCTAAACGTTTCTCAACCAAATAGATGAATTTACTTTTCAATTCTCTCAAACTTGAAAAGGTGATCTTTTAGATTTCAATCCTAACATCAAGTAGATTAATCTAGTTACAGCATTAATCATAAGACGAGAGTTGGTAGTCTCGAATCCTCGTCGTTAATCAAGTTTCCCTGTTTTAATCTCTTTACTCAAGCAAATTAAACCTAGGCATGTTCTAATGTTTTCAACCACTAGAAAACGTGAAATAATGAATGATTAACAATGTGACAACACATATATTGAACCCGATGCTACCCGGAATCTATAATGCTACTTTTGCCATGGCTCCCACAACCCTAGTTGTGGGAGTTTAGTTAATCATGCTAGAAGAAGAAGAGAAGAAGGTCATATTCATAATAGAGAGAAAAGATTCTTACAATATAATGAAAACAAGCTTCAATTATCCAAGAACAAGAAAATAAGATCCCAAGAACGATTCAAGAACACAAATTCAAGAAGTAGAAAACGTGTTTCTTGTTCTCCAATTTGACTAAAACTCTCCTAAAACTATTGCGTGAGCTATTGTAAAAGCAACACATAAAATAAACCTAACATAGGATATTTATAGGAGTCCAGGAAATAAAGTCCCAAAAACGTTCGGATTCCGCGTAGCGGACTGCCTTACTGTGACGGTTTGGGTGTTGGACCGTCACCACCTTGACGGACCGTCACGGTGGCCGTCACCACTAGGCAGTGGTGCTGCCTCAGGGTAACGGTTTGGGTGACGGACCATCACTGGCTTGACGAACCGTCACTCCAACCGTCACTCTTATCCAGAATGCTCTTTTGATCGGATTTCCTTCCTTTTCTACGTTTGTCTCCATTTCCTGAAAACATAACATAAAACATCAAAGACGACGACGGTTGCTTGAAAACGTACGATTGTTCTTAGTTTAGAGACGTCGAAAGTGCCGTAAAATGGTGGCACATCAACACCCTCAACTTAAAACGTTCGCTTGTCCTCAATCAACATGACACAAAAACAATAATACGACTCAACTAAGAAAACAAACTCGTGTCTCTAGCAACTCATGGTCATTCAATGCTTATTCGATTTCAAATCAAGCTCCCTAGTAGCACACAAATGTATGAAACATTAACTTGCAAGGATCCAAACATGTCATTCCGATATGATAGAATATTATGCATACACATGCACAGCTATCCCGACAGTCAATAGAGAATATAGAAATCTTGGTGCCCTCACCTCAAAGAAGTCCCACGCACAAAATTTAGGACTAGGTAAGACGCTCACACTCACAAACGATTTTAAACAATGCACATGCGATGCCATAGGCTTGCCCTTACTATTCTATTTCAGTTCTTCAGAAAGCCACTCAGGATCACTACAGGACTTGTTTTGGCTTGTAATGAGGCTTCGGGTGCAGGTAGGATACGTTTGGGGAATAGTGACTAAACCCTCCTTGGAATCACCGACCTACTATTTCCACATAACTTTATTTTGTCCATCCTTATTCACCTCTTTATTTCCTTCTTTCTAGCTACAGGTGCGGCCTCTTTATTTTGACACTTCTTTTTATTTCTTTTTCGTTCCTTTTTCATCTTTTCTAAGACACACACCCGGAATTTTCCTTCTATTCACAACCAATCTTATCCATCCTATTTTTCTTCTCATTTACCTCTATAGTAGCCACCCTCAACTTAGGCTGATTGCCTGAGTTGAGGTGCACGATGTCCAAGGAAGGACCAGGGCCAAAACAGGGATTCAAAGTTAAACAGGAACGATGACAGGTTATTGAAAGAATAGGGTCAATTATGGCTCAAACAGGGATCAAAGGGATTATTTACATTTGGACGGTCTTATAGGCTAAGTGGACTGCACACAAAAAGGGCCTGTGATCCTTTCCTAAGCAACCAACTTCAAACTTAACAAAATAGACCGGGCAAGTTCTAGATGCATGCACAGAGTAAGAGTTTATAACAATACGCTCACGCACACTTGGCACCAAGAAACCATACCACTACCGACTATCAAAACAATCGCTCGGCTTAAGCATACTTATTCCAATCATAACCACACAATGACATCCAAGGATCCAGACAGTTAATTGTTTCAAACATAAGAAATGAGAAATTTTCAGAGGGGGCTCCTTTTAGTTAAATTTTCAACACAAAACGCCATGCTTGCTATAGACACTAAAAAAAACTAAAATTTAAACGACAACCTAAACATGCCAGTTCTACTAGATAGCACACTGGAGGGAAAAGAAACACGGCAACAAAAACCCTCGGTGGTAAAAGACTCACAGGTAACCCAACACCCTCAACTTAGACTCATGCATTGTCCCCAATGCATACATACGAAAGCTGAAAACTGTGAGAGAAAGGAATACCTGTGGAGCCCATAGGACTCAGATTCTGACTTGATGTTAGAGACCGCCAGTGTCTCCAGAGCAGGAGAAATCGATGGAATAGGTGCACGCCACGCCATTCTGTTGCGTTCCAACGCCCTTTTTTATCGGCTCCGCAGCTAGTCGCGGCAACTTCTTCACTCTTTCTTTGCAGGTTCTCTTGTGGTGTTTTCGTTTCCTTGATCTATTTTCACCGCCTTCCTCTACAGGTTTCTCTTCTTGCGCTCCCAACTTCATTCTCATAACAGCTCGGGTCTCAACTAAACCCTTCTCCTCAAGATGCACATCCGCAGGAGCTTCCTCAATAACATTGACGACCGCGACCACCTTCATGTCTCTTGGCTGCTTCATCAATTTGGACACATCAAACTTGACCACTTCATTATTTAATCGGAAGGCCAGTTCGTTTCTTTCCATGTCGACCAACACTCTTGCCGTGGCTAACAAAGGTCGTCCCAAGATTATGGGAACTTCAAAATCCACTTCGCAATCCAAGATCACAAAGTCAGCTGGGAATATAAGCTTACCAACCTTTACCAGCACATCAGACAATATTCCCACCGGTCGCTTTACCGAACGGTTAGCCATCAACACTCTCATGGACGTTGGTTTAGGAGCTCCCAAACCCAATTGTTTATAGACTGCTAGCGGCATCAAGAGTATGCTAGCACCAAGATCACATAAGGCTTTTCCGAAGTTGAGCTTCCCAATGGTACAGGGAACAGTAAAGGCACCTGGATCTTTCTTCTTGTCCACTAACGATCTTGAGGAAATAGCACTGCAGTGGTGGAGGTTATCTTCTGGCTCAACGCTCACTGACCTCTTTTTGGTAATCAAGTCCTTCATGAACTTGGCATATCCGGGCATTTGTTCAAGCGCTTCCACCAATGGGATGTTTATTGATATCTGCTTGAGCATGGTCAGGAAATTCAGGAACTTACCATCTTCCACTTTCTTCTTCAAACGTTGCGGAAAAGGAGGTGGTGGCCGAGGCATCATAGTTGGAAGCTTTTCGACTTCTTTTCTTTTATCCGCGGGCTTTTGGGTAGCCTCCTCTACCGCCTCTTGGTCTGCGATATCACCCTCTTGAGTCTGAATTACCGGATGTGATTCCGGTAATATTTTGCCGCTTCTTGTGGTGATTGCCATACAGCTTGCGTCATTCCTCGGGTTTTGAATAGTATCACTCGGCAAGGTACCTGTCCTCCTTTGAGTTAGAGATGCCGAGATTTGACCCACTTGCTGTTCCAATTGCTTGATCGAGGTGGAATGTGAATCCACTAACTGACTTAATGCTGATAATTCAGTCCTCATCTCCTTTACCCCGGAGTCAGTAGATTCCACCTTCAGCAGCATCTTAGCCATCATGCTCTCTAGTTTGGACGTCCCTACCTCGTTGCTAGATTTGTTCCGATTACCAGGTGGTACATACAACCCACCTCTATCAGTGTTGTTCCTCCAGTTTCCCTGGTCACGATCTCTGTAGCCAGCTTTTTCATCGTAGTTGTCCTTCTGATAGTTTCGACCTTGGTTTCCTTGGCCGTTGGCCTGGAAACCACCCAAATAATTCGCCTCCTCATCAGATTCAAACTCTGCTGCTCTACCTTGGGAACCCACAGCTTTCACCTTCTCAATGCCCCCTGACATCAAATGCTTGGTCAGCAGGTCCATTTGCGTTTTTAGATGGGCCATGGTCGTGGTCTCGTTCTTCCTCTTTCCTGCGCTGCTCTGCTGACACACCAACTGCATAAGTGCTAGCTGCTACCTCTGAATCCCTTGTATGCCAGGCCCTGTTGGTTTTGGTGAGCCTGTCCAAAGTAGTTGTGGCCTCGGCAAAAGTGAGACCCATAAATGCTCCACCTGCTGCATTATCCAATGTCGGCTTGGTAGCCGAATTCAGTGCCCGGTAGAATGCCTGCATCAAGAACTCTTCGGTCAACTGATGGTTCGGGCATTGTGTCAGCTTCTTTTTGAACCGCAGCCAAGTCTCGTGTAACGCCTCATGAGGTTGTTGCCTGAAGTTGCTAATTTCGTCCCTCAACTGTATCATCCTAGAGGGAGGAAAGAACCTTTCTAGGAAAGCTCCTTTCAACTCTCCCCAAGTTGTGATAGAGTCGGGGGTTAGCTCTATTAACCATAACGCTGCCTCATCAGATAGAGACAATGGAAACAACCTGAGTCTAATCGTGGTCTGACTTACTCCAGGCAGTTTGAATGACTTGCAGATACTCACAAAATTCATCAAGTGCCGGTTTGCATCGTCACCAGCAGCTCCACGGAACACTCCTCTCAAGTTCAATAGCTGAATCATCGTGCTAGTAATGTTGAACTTGGCCCCGGGCGCTAGCGGAGGAATCGCAATAGCGCCCGTGGCACCAGCTCCATCCAAGTCGATATCCTCATCATTCAAGTGATGCTGAGCCAGTTGTTCTGCAGCAAGCCTTGCTGCCTCCTCCTGTTGTACGTTTATGTTTAGCCTTAGCGTTCTTGCGAGCTCGGGGTCGTAGGGTAGTGTTGGTTCACCCGAGCGTCGGGTATTCGGCATGCACAACTATATACCCTGTAATAAACAAAAACAACAAATAAACGTAAAAGCAGGAAAGTATGACTAAAAGTCAAATAAACACACCGGACTTAATAAACAACCGTATTCCCCGACAATGACGCCACTTTTTGATAACGCCCAAACTACACCTCAAATTAAGAAGCGTAAGCGGTCGTCGGCAAATATAGAACCCAACAAAGGTTGGGGTCGATCCCACAGGGAATAAGGTGAGAATTAAGTCGTTAGTGAAATAGATGACTAGTAATCAATTATTTCCGGTAAATAGGGGGGGGGTTGTGCGATCAAACGTGAACAAAAACAAACAATAATGTATGCGAGATAATCAATAGGAGAGCGAACTAGGGAAGTGTTCACCATGGCGTTGTAACAATCGATTCTAGGGTTAACAGGGTTCTTTCTATATGCGTGTCATGATGTGATTGAATTAATGGTATCATCTAAACGTTTCTCAACCAAATAGATGAATTTACTTTTCAATTCTCTCGAACTTGAAAAGGTGATCTTTTAGATTTCAATCCTAACATCAAGTAGATTAATCTAGTTACAGCATTAATCATAAGACGAGAGTTGGTAGTCTCGAATCCTCGTCGTTAATCAAGTTTCCCTGTTTTAATCTCTTTACTCAAGCATATTAAACCTAGGCATGTTCTAATGCTTGCAACCACTAGAAAACGTGAAATAATGAATGATTAATAACGTGACAACACATATTTTGAACCCGACGCTACCCGAAATCTATAATGCTACTTTTGCCATGGCTCCCACAACCCTAGTTGTGGGAGTTTAGTTAATCATGCTAGAAGAAGAAGAGAAGAAGGTCATATTCATAATAGAGAGAAAAGATTCTTACAATATAATGAAAACAAGCTTCAATTATCCAAGAACAAGAAAACAAGATCCCAAGAACGATTCAAGAACACAAATTCAAGAAGTAGAAAACGGGTTTCTTGTTCTCCAATTCGACTTAAACTCTCCTAAAACTATTGGGTGAGCTATTGTAAAAGCAACACATAAAATAAACCTAACATAGGGTATTTATAGGAGTCCAGGAAATAAAGTCCCAAAAATGTTCGGATTTCGCGTAGCGGATTGCCTTACTGTGACGGTTTGGGTGACGGACCGTCACCACCTTGACGGACCGTCATGGTGGCCGTCACCACTAGGCAGTGGTGCTGCCTCAGGGTGACGGTTTGGGTGACGGACCGTCACTGGCTTGACGAACTGTCACTCCAACCGTCACTCTTATCCAGAATGCTCTTTTGATCGGATTTCCTTCCTTTTCTACGTTTGTCTCCATTTCCTGAAAACATAACATAAAACATCAAAGACGACGATGGTTGCTTGAAAACGTACGCTTGTTCTTAGTTTAGAGATGTCGAAAGTGCCGTAAAATGGCGGCACATCAACGCGCAGGCGCGAGCACGCCATAGCGCCCAAGGCACCGCAGGCGCGCTGCCTGCCAGCCTAGAAAGGCACGCAGGCACGCACAGGCAGCGCCAGCGTAGGTACGGCCAGGTGCCCACCTTGGCGACATACCTGCAACAGCTGGCTGCTGCAATGCCAAGCTCTTGGCAAACTTTGAAATAGATGGACCCTCGGGAATGTATCCGGGGTCCCGCAAACAAAAATGAGCTGATCCATTCAACTAAATATGACATTTCGGATTTAGTAAAATTGACAAAAATCCCAACGGAGGTCGATTTAACAAAAAGTGGGTCCCACGCCTAAAACCAACTATTGGCCAATCCTTACCAAAACGAAACCCAAAAGCCAAAAATAAGTTCGAAAGCCTCGAGACCCAAACTAAAGGTACCTCTAGCCCAAAGTTGACATTCCGGAGCTAACAACACTTACAGAATTTCCATCCGAGGCCGTCTTCTCTGAATGTTGACCAAAGTTAACCCTACAAGCCAAGCTAGACTCAAAACACAAAAAATAACACAAAACCAAACCAAAAGCACCCAGACCCAGACCAAGGGTCCCACTAGACCAAAATCCCTGTCCTAGAGCCAATAGAACTGTTGGAATTCGATTTTGAGCATGTTTACCAAGAAAGTTGACCGAAGTCAAAGATTTTCTAAGTTCAAGTTCTAAAATAGGGAAATGGCCATAAAGACTTAATGAATGACCCAGGCACCCAACCGTCAATCTCGACAAGTTATAAATGACTTGTAGCTGCTGAGGGAAAGCTCGAAACACGAAAAAAGCACAAAAAAAAGAAAATGACTGTGAGGGTCATTACAATATCCACTAGTAAAAAGACTTTCATCCTTGAAAGTTAGAAAAAAGATAGTACCTGAAGACTAAAAAAGGTGAGGATAGCGGGTCCACATATCGGTCTCAATCTCCCAAGTGGCATCCTCGACAGGGCCGCCACTGAACCTTAACTGATGGAATCTCCTTGGACCTCAACTTCCTAACCTGCCTATCCAAAATAGCCACAAGATCCTCCTCAAAGGCTAAAGACTCATCCAACTGAACCGACTCTAACTGAAGCACGTGAGACTCTTCTGGAATATACCAACGTAGCATAGAGACATGAAAATCTGGTTGAACACTGGAAAGAGCAGCAGGCAAGGCCAACTCATAAGAAACCTCCCCAATGCGACAAAGGATCTCAAATGGCCCAATGAACCTAGGACTGAGCTTACCCTTCCTCCCGAACCTCATCACTCCCTTCATGGGCGACACCCAAAGGAATACACTGTCACCAACCATGAACTCTAGATCCCAAACTCTCCGGTCAGCATAACTATTCTATCTACACTAGGCAGTGCAAAGTCTCTTCTGAATGACCTAAACTCTATCCATAGAATCAAGAAGAAAGTCAATACCCCAAGGCCTAACCTTGAAAGCATCAAATTAACCCACTAGAGATCTGAAACGCCTACCATACAAAGCCTTGAATGGAGCCATCTGAATGCTGGAATGGTGACTATTATTATATGCAAACTCTTCCAAGGCTAAACACTGGTCCTACTAAACCCCGAAATTAATAACACAGGCTCGCAACATATCTTCTAGAACTTGAATAGTATGCTCTGACTGACCGTATGTCTGCGGATGAAAAATGATGCTAAGCTCAACTCTAGTACCCAACTCTCTCTGAATAGACCTCTAGAAATGCAAAGTTAACTGAGTACCACAGTCAGAAATGATAGAAACTGGCACACCGTGCAAACAGACAATCTCTCGAATGTAGATCTGAGCCAACCTCTTGGAACTGTAGGAAGTCTGAACCGACATAAAATAAGCAGACTTCGTCAACCTATGCACAATAACCCAAATAGCATCCAATCTCCACAAGGTACATGGATACCCAACTACGAAATCCATAGCTATCCGCTCCCATTTCCACTCCGGAATAGGTAGCCTCTGAGATAAACCACCTGGCCTCTGGTGCTCAAACTTCATCTGCTGATAGTTCAAGCACCTAGACACGAAAGCTGAAATATCCCTCTTAATCCCACATCACCAGTAGTGCTGCCTCAAGTCATGATACATATTAGCTGCCCTGAGATGAATGGAATATCTAGAACAATGAGCCTTCTCCCAGATGAATCTAAACAAGTCATCAACTCTAGGAACGCAGATACAACCCTTGATCCTCAGAACACCCTCTAAATATAAGGTCGCCTTTCTAGTCTCACCGCCTAACATATTGTCATGAATGATCCTCAACCTCACATTATCAAACTGTTGTGCCCGAATCTGCTTCAACAAGGAAGATCTAGCCTCAACATAAGCAAGAATACAACCCGGCTCAAAAAAATCAAGTCTAACTAACCTGTTAGTGAAGGACTGGATGTCCCAAGCTAAAGGTCGCTCCTTTGTCGCTAAGAAGGCCAAGCTACCCATACTCACTGCCTTCTGGATCAAGGCATCCGCTACCATGTTTGCCTTGCCCGGATGATGAAGAATAGAGATATTATAGTCCTTCAGTAACTCCAACCACCTACGCTGCCTCAAATTTAGATCCTTTCAGCTGAAAAATGTACTGAAGACTATGATGGTCAGTGAAGATCACACAATGCACACCATAAAGAAAATGCATCTAAATCTTCAACGCAAAGACGACCACAACTAACTCCAAGTCATATGTGGGGTAGTTCCTCTTATGAACCTTCAACTGTCTGGACGCATAAGCAATAACTTCGCCCTGCTACATTAACACACAACCCAAACTAATACCTGAATCATCACAATATACGGTAAACACCTGGACTTTGACCGAAAGAGTAAGAATCAGAGCTGAAGTCAACAAGGCCTTGAGCTTCAGAAAGCCCGCCTCGCACTCATCTGACCACTTGAAAGGAACATTCTTCTGAGTCAATCTAGTCAATAAATCTGCTATAGAAGAAAACCTCTCCACAAACCTTCTATAATAACTAGACAACCCGATGAAACTGCAAACCTCGATAGGATAAATAGGCCTAGCCTAATTAAAAACTATCGCAATCTTCACCGGATCCACCATAATCCTATCCTTGGACACCACGAGCCCTAGGAATGCCACAGACTCGAGCTAAAACTCACACTGAGTGAATTTGACATATAACTTATGGTCTCGCAATGTTTGAAGTACAACTCGAAGATGCTGTTTATGCTCCTCTCTACTCCTCGAATATATCAGAATGTCATCAATGAACACAATCACAAATGAGTCAAAGTAGGCATAGAACACATGGTTCATCAACTCTATAAATGTTGTTGGGGCATCAGTCAACCCAAAAGACATAACTAGGAACTCATAATGGCCGTACCGAGTCCTAAATGCAGCCCTGATCCTCAACTGGTGATATCCAAACCTCAAGCCAATCTTAGAGAACACCACTGCCCCCTGTAGCTGGTCAAACATATCATCAATATGCGACATCGGATGTCTATTATTCACTGTCACCTTATTCAACTGTCTGTAGTCAATACACATACACATGGACCCGTCCTTATTCTTCACAAATAGAACCAGAGCATCCCACAGAGACACACTAGGCCTGATGAACTATCTACTTAACAGATCCTGGAGCTAATCCTTAAGCTCCCTCAACTCAGATGGTTTCATCCAATTTGACAGAAGAAATAGGCAGAGTGCCTGGCTCAACATCAATACCAAAGTCAATGTCATGATCAGGAGGGAGACCCGAAAGATCAGAAGGAAACACATTTGAATACTCACAAACCACAGGAACTGACTCTAGATAAGGTGTGGTGGCACTAGTATCATGGACGTAGGCAAGATAGGCTAAGAACCCCTTCCCAACCAACCGCTGGGCGCTCAGGAAAGATATAACTCCCATCGGTATATAGGTATCGGCACCCTTCCATATGATATGAGGGATACCAGGCATCCGTAGAGTAATAGTCTTGGCGAAGCAATCCAATACCGCATGGTAAGGAGATAGCCAGTCCATGCCTAAGATCATGTCAAAATCAACCATATCAAGTAAAACCAACTCTACCCACGTGTCGTTCCCCAAGATAGTCACCATATAAACCCGATACACCTGATCTACTATTAAAGAATCTCCTACTGGGGTAGATATACTCAAGGGTACATGTAATGACTCATAAGCACACTCCAGACGAGTAGCATAATAAGCAGATACATAGGAGAATGTAGACCCCAGATCAAATAGAGCAGAAGCAGACTGATGACAAGCGAAGATCATACCTGTGATGACAACATCTGAAGCCTCGACCTTTATCCAGCCCAGAACTGCATCTATGTGGCCTCGACCACCACAACCACCTGATCTACCAGACTGAGGGCCACCTCTAGTACCCTGGGGACCACCTCTACTACCCTGTGCACCGCTCTAGCTGGTGGTGCTGGAGCCTTAGGGGCTTGACCCATATGATCCTATCGCCTCTGGTGCAATACTGATGGGCACTCTCTTGCAAAGTGGCCTATCTCACCATACTCATAACAACCCCGGCTGAATATGCCCTGTTGTGAAGACCCAGCTGAATCAAAATGACTACCACGACCTGTTACCCCGAATGAGCACCTCGTGGAGTAGGAATAATACTCTGGCTACTTTGACCCTCAGCAGTCTGTAATGGCGCTTGAACAGGCCAGCTCAACTAGAAATGTTGTTGCTACTGACCCCTACCAAAGTGCCCTCTACCACTAGCCTGTGAACCACTAAAACTGCCCTGATAGTGGGGCCTCTTATTGCTGACCCCTTGGGCCTCATGAAGTATTCCCTCAATAGTACAAGCATGGTCTACTACCTCCATAAATGAATTGCCTAATGCTACCATACCCTCTGTAGCCAAGAAAAGGTGTAAAGTCAATCCTTTGAAAAAGCAACGCACCCGCTCGTGCTCGATGGGCAGAATCATAGTGGCGTGCCTAGCTAACTAATGGAAATAAACCTCATACTCAGAGACAGACATGGATCCGTGCTCTAACCCAGCAAACTGATCTATCAACCGCTCTCTCATGCTACGTGGTACATACTTCTCTAGAAAAGCTGCGAGATCTGGGCCTAAGTAAGTGAGGGTAAATCGGCTGGTCTGCAAGCTACTTATGACCTCCACCATTATTTCACTAGACCATCCAGCTGAAACACAGTGTAATCTACTCCATATGACTCAAATAACCCCAAATTATGCAATTTCTCCTGGCAACTAGTCAGAAACTCATGCGCATCCTCCCTAGAAGCACCTGAAAACCTCGGAGGACCCAATCTTAGGAACCTACCAAGCATCTTCTGATCCTCAAAAGACATAAGGGCCTAACTGGAATAGGTGGGACAACTGTAGGGATTGGAAATACCTCCAATATGGGAGCCACAGCAGCAGGCTGCGCTCCTAAACCCTGAGCTACTGTCTGGGCTGAAGTCTGAGCCTCATCTCTAACCTGAGAACCAATCAGAGTACCTGGTGAAGCTCCTGGTGGATTCATACCCTCAAGAAACCCAAATAACCAAACCAAAGTGTCCTGTAGCACTGGAGTAGCCATAAAACCTGCCGGATGCTGGGCTGGCTCCATAACCTCTGGCTCATACTGAACCTCTTCAACCCTAACCTCATGCTCTGGTGATGGTATCATCACATGGGCCCGAGCTAACATCGCAGCCTGACCCCTACCTCGACCTCTGGGTCAACCTCTACCCCATACCCTAGCTGCTCTAAGTGTAAGTGCAAGGGCCTCATCCTTACCCGCTGCTGATTAGATACAGACGTCATCGTATCGATCCAAGATATTCTACTAGACTCTTTGCTCATGTACTGACGAGACTGGCAAACCTAAAGCTCTGATACCACTCTGTCATAACCCAAAAATGGGTCGTGATGATGCCTACATAGCCCCCCAGTAAGCAAGCCAACCCAACCCAACCCAACACAATCAGAAGATAAATAAAGCAGTTTATATAAAGAAAGCGGAAGATATAAATATAAGAAAGATATGGACAATAGCATATATACATACCAAGTGTACTAAATATACAAAAATGGCCCTAAAGTGACCAAGAAGACAAAACATACAAAAGAACCAACACGGACCTGGTGTCACCGGTACAAGAGCATATAAAGTATGGAGTAGCTATAAAACAAACTCTGTCTACCCAAAATACAAAAATATAGACAGATATGATAGATGGAATGCATGTAAAGTCTCTAAGGCACCGGGAGCTCACTGCGATCCAAACTGCAACAGGCCTCGAATGATGGCCCTGCTAGCTCAGGCAGGCAGGCAGGCCCGTATAGGCTAGCGTAGGAGCACCAGCGTAGGAGTGCCAGTGCAGGTGCAACTAGGCACCCGCCTTGGTGCTATACCAGTAGCCAGCTGCTGTAAAGCCAATATTTTGGCAAACTTTGAAATAAATGGGCCCCCGGGAATGCATCCAGGGTCCCACGAACAAAAACAAGCTGAGCTATTCGACTAAAAATGACATTTTGGACTAAACAGAATCGATAAAAAGTCCAACAAAAATTGATTTAACGAAAAGTGCGCCCCACACCCAAAACCAACTATTGGCCAACCCTTACTAAAACAAAACCCAAAGGCCAAAAATAAGTGCAGAAGCCTCGAGACCCAAACCAAAGGTCCCTCTAGACCAAAGTTGACATTCCAGAGCTAAAATTACTGACGAAATTTCCATCTGAGGCCGTCTTCTCCAAATATTGACCAAAGTCAACCCACAAGCCAAGATGTCCTGAAAACACAAAAAATAACACAAAACCAAACTGAAAGCATCTAAACCCAGACCAAGGGTCCAACTAAACCAAAATCCCCATCCCTAAGCCAACAGAACTGTCGTAATTCTATTTTGAGCATGTTTACCAAGAAAGTTAACCAAAGTCAAAGATTTTCTAAGTTCAAGTTCTAATATAGGAAAATGGCCATAACAACCTAATGAATGGCCCAGGAACCAAACCGTCAGTCCTGGAGGTAACACACAAGAACTCCCAAGCCTAGACCCAGCTCAGAAATACAAGAAAAATAAATTTTTCCAAGCGTCAGTCAATCCACGAGCAAGATCCATGAGTCATGGAATAGTCCACAAGTCTTGAACTGGGCTCTTGGAATCAGATCAGAGCCCTAATGATTTTCCCTGAGAACCATGAATGGGTTCTATGGATTATGTAATGATCCATTAGTTGTGAAGCTGGTTCATGGAACCAGACTTGAGGGTCAACGAAAGGTCTAGGATCCACGAGTGGGATCTTCGACCCAGAACCTCGACAGAGTTCCACGGGTCATGGAAGCATCCACGGACCATGAGTTCCCACCCGTGGAACCTGACTCACAAATTTTTCTAGCAGTCTTCTTTTAATTATTTCAGGGGCATTCTAGTCTTTTACCTACCCTTCTAAATCTAATCCTTAGTCATTTTAGAGGGTAATTAAAGGGATTTTCACTCTTATTTCTCCATTCTCCCTAAACTAATCAGACTTAGCAAAATTTGGAGAAAAGTGAACGCTTTTTTTCCCTCTCAAGAACCAGCAGAAGAGTCTTCTCAAGTTCAAACTTCAATCCCAGGATTTCCTCCATAGATTCTCTTCCAGGTATATGGGATTTCATCAGTGGGTTTCATTCACCCGTTGAGTCCCTAGATTCAGTCCAGTTCCTCAGTTCTCTATTAGTTCTTCATACCTAGGGTTCCTAAACTTAATGAAACCCTTACAACTTTATGAAACCCTTACAATTCAGATTCTATTGCTTGTATGATATTTACTACATGTTCACTTGGGAACCTAGGATGTTCATATGTACAGAATTCAGTAACCCTAGTATGTGTAAAATTTTAGTATTCATAATTTATACTTTCTAGTCAGATGATTTAGTTAGTATGTTTCAGAACTAGAATGCTATCAGTTTCAGTACTGTCATATTGCATTCTCAGATGATTATCAATGTTTGAGCTATCCAACATTTTAGATTTTTGCATTCATTGCTTATGTATTCAGTTGGGAGAAGACTTAGTATCGAGCGGATGAAGGGACAAAGGTTCAGCTTCCACATTAGGCTGAGATCTTTAGTAGAAATCCCTAAGTCCCAGAACTATGACACCACCGTAGGCATGAAAGGGGTCAGCTGTCAAGCTAGGTTGGTCACCCTTGTACCTTGTGGACATCAGTTAGTAGATCCACATCAGACTTGTTTGTACCCTTGGCTAGGTATGAACACCCTTCGATCCAGGGTTACAGGTTGGCCCCATAGTTAGCTCAGCTTGGGGTATGTCATTTAATGGTAGCTCGCATAGTCAGACTCATATTGCATTGACCATGTGCCTAGTATCTATTTCAGTTATCCAGTTCAGCAGGTTATAGTATTCGTATTATTTACTTGGTCATTGCATTCAGTTTATCCCTCAGCTCATGGTTCAGTGTATGTTTCCATGTTCAGTCTTTATGATCTACAACTTTTCATATATCCTACATGGTCAGTATATTCGAAGTACTACCGCATATTTTTATGCTACATTTTATCATGATGTAGGTTCAGGTGCTCAGCATCTAGACCACGTTTAGTATGACTTTCTAGTCCTTACTCAGCATCTTAGTGGTGAGTCCTCATAGTTCGAGGATGGTAGTTACGAGGATGGTAGTTATTCTTACTCATTCCATTTTATATTTCAGTTTTTAGACTTTTAAAGTTAAATGGGGGCTTGTCCCAACAACTCACTTCAGATAGAGGCTTTCAGACATAGAACTAGAATTAACTTTTGAATGTCAGTTTTACCTTTCAGACTTGTTATGCTCTTATTTATATTATATATTCAGACATGTTTGGATTACTTTTCCCAACCTATATACCTAAATCAATTCTGTTTTCAGCACAAATTATATTTTATTTAGAAACTATCTAGATATGCCAGACCATGGGTTAGTTTGGGGTCACTTATGACACTAAGCACTGTGTTACATCTAGGGGGTAGCCTCAGGGCGTGACAAACTTGGCATCAGAGCATCATGTTCAAGTGTGCTAGGGTGTCTGACAGCCGCATCGAGTAGATTCTTCTTCATGGATGTGAAGAGCACCACACTTATGGGGGAAGAGCTATAAAACTTCATTAGGAAAAACTCCCATTCCTTCTTTTCCATATCATGCTATAGAGTATGAAGTCTATTTAATCTCCTTCTAACTCATGCTCAACATGTTTCAGAAGATGCCTCCCAAAAGAGCCAACGCAAGGAACCAACAGGCACCAGCAGACCCTCTGAATGAGAATGTCACTCATGCCGAATTCGGGGTTGCTTTTTAGGAGCTTGCTTAGGCCATGACTGCCCAGGTCAATTAGCAGGCTGTGGTACCAGCCCCACCTCAAACCAACCCTGCCACAGCTAGAATCCCAGACTTTACTTGGATGAACCCTCCAGAGTTTCATGGGTCCAAGTTCGACGAGGATCCATATGAATTTCTTGACGACATTCAGAAGGTGACAAAAATTATGGGTGTCACTCCGGTTGGTAGTGCAAATTTATCTGCTTACCAGCTGAAAGGAGTGGTCTATACTTGGTATCAGTAGTGGAAGGAGTTTCGTTGTGCTAATGCAGGTCCAGTGGATTGGAACTACTTCAAGACTGCATTCTTGGACAGGTTTTCCTACTTGAACTCAGGGAAGCCAAGGTCCAAGAGTTCATCAATTTGAAGTAGAATGATATGAGCATGAAGGAATACGCTCTCAAGTTTACTCAGTTGTCTAAGTATGCTCCGATGATAGTAGCCGACTCCAGAGCTCGTATGAGTATGTTTATGTCTAGTGTGTCCAATGATGTGGTCAAGAAGTGCAAGACTGCTATGCTGGTTAAGGAGATGGATATTTCTAGGTTGGTGACTTATGCCCAGCAGATCGAAGAGGAGAAGATCAAGAAAAAGGGAGGATACAACAAAAGAGCTAAGACAGGTGAATTTAACTACTCTCAGGAAAGGTAAGATGGTGGTTATCGATCTCAGTTCCATCAGAAATCTTCAGCTCCAGCCCTATCCTTTGCTAGTGCTCCAATGCCCAAGTCTAGACAGGACTGACTGGAAAGGGTGACAGGCTCTAAGTCCCAAGGTACAGTCACTAGCGGGCGTACTCATTCAGTTTTCAAAAAGTATGGTAGGAACCACCTAGGTGAGTGTATGCCAAGTAGTGAAAATTGTTTTGGGTGTGGCAAGATAGGTTGTCCAGTAGCTTCTCAGAAGGGCAAGGATGCTCACCCAAAGAATCAGGCTAGTTCTATAGCAGCGCTAGCAGGTTGCCCTAGTCGGCAGGGTGACTCATCTAGTACAGGTAGTGGTCAGCGCCAGAATAGGGTCTATGCTCTTCAAACTCGACAGGACTAGGAGGATTCT
Source organism: Jaltomata sinuosa (assembly GCA_003996215.1). Lineage (NCBI taxonomy): Eukaryota > Viridiplantae > Streptophyta > Magnoliopsida > Solanales > Solanaceae > Jaltomata > Jaltomata sinuosa. The sequence continues at coordinate 142,394 of QJPP01003027.1, read as the reverse complement.
CCCGATGTGGTACGTTACAAGTCTTTCATTTGTATGTGTATGTATTGTTAGACCCAGGGGCTACCCTTTATTTTGTAACTCCTTATATAGCAGTAAATTTTGGTGTCAGTCCAGAAATCCTCCCATAACCTTTCTCAGTCTCTACTCCAGTTGGTGATCCAGTTATAGGTAGACATGTATACAGAAATTGCCCTATCATAGTTTCTGAAAAAGTTACCTCAGCCGATCTTGTAGAGTTAGAAATGTCTGATTTTGATATTATTCTAGGCATGGATTGATTACATACCTGTTATGCCTCAGTTGATTGTAGAACTAGGATCGTTCAATTCCAGTTTCTAAACGAGCTAGTCTTAGAGTGGAAAGGTAATACCTCAGTCTGTAGGTCGATTCATCTCTTACCTTAAGGCCAGAAAAATGATTTATAAAGAGTATATCTATTATCTTGTTTAGGTTAGGGATCCAAACTCTGAGACCCCAACTCTTGAGTCAGTCTCAGTAGTAAATAAATTCCTAGAAGTATTTCCAAAAGATCTTCCCGGAGTTTCTCCCGAAAGGGAAATTGACTTCAGAATAAATCTCCTTCTAGATACCTAACCTATCTCAATTCCTCCTTATAAAATGGCTTCAACTGAGCTTAAGGAATTAAAGGAATAGTTGAAACACCTTCTAGATAAGGGCTTCATCAGACCCAACATCTATCCATGGGGTGCTCTGGTGCTTTTTGTGCATAAGAAGGATGGTTCTCTCAGGATGTGCATCGACTACCATCAGTTGAACAAAGTCACAATCAATAATAAGTATCCTATCCCCAGGATTGATGACTTGTTCAACCAGCTTCAGGGTGCTAGTTTCTTCTTTAAGATAGACCTCAGATTCGTCTATCATCAGCTCAGAGTCAGAGATAGTGACATTCTGAAGATAGCCTTCAAAACTCGGTATGGTAACTATGAATTTGTAGTTATGTCTTTTGGACTAATGAATGCTCCTGCAGCTTCCATAGATTTGATGAACAGGGTGTTCAAGCAGTATATAGACTTGTTCGTCATTGTCTATATCAATGATATACTTATATATTCTCAGAGCAAGAGAGAGCATGCAGGCCATTTGAGAGTGGTGTTGCAAACTCTCAAGGATCACAAGTTATTCCCCAAGTTCAGTAAGTGTGAATTCTGGTTGAAATCAGTTTCTTTTCTTGGTCATGTGGTGTCTAGTGAGGGAATCCAAGTTGATTCTCAGAAGATTGAGGCAATAAAGAACTGGCCTAGACCCACCTCTCTGACAGACATCATAAGCTTCTTGAGTTTGGCCAGTTACTACAGGAGGTTTGTTGAAGGATTTTCATCCATACCTTCCTCATTGACCAAGTTGACTCAAAAGAAGGTCAAGTTTCAGTGGTCAGAAGAGTGTGAGAAGAGTTTCGTAGAATTGAAAACAAAGTTGACTAAAACTTCCGTGTTAACTCTACCAAAGGGTTTAGATGGCTTCACAATTTATTATGATGCATCCAGGGTCGGCCTGGGCTCTGTCTTGATACAACATGGTAAGGTCATAGCTTATGCCTCCAGGCAGCTTAAGATTTATGAGAAGAACTACCCGACTCATGACCTTGATCTTGCAACGGTTGTTTTTCCCTACAGATTTAGAGACATTACTTGTATGGTGTCCATGTAGATGTGTTCACAGATTATAAGATCCTCCAGTATGTGTTCACCCAGAAAGAGCTGAATCTTTGCCAGAGAAGGTGGCTCGAGTTCCTCAAAGACTATGATATGAATATGCTCTACCATCTGGATAAGGCCAATGTAGTGGATGATGCCCTCAGTAGACTGTCCATGGGTAGTGTGTCACATGTTGAGAAAGAGAGGAAAGAATTAGCTAGGAATGTGAATAGGCTTGGTCGCTTAGGAGTTTTCCTCATGGACACAAGAGATGGTGGTGTGATAGTCAAGAATGGGTCAAAATCTTCATTAGTAATGGAGGTGAAGGAGAAACAAGACAGTGGTCCCATATTACTCTAGTTAAAAGGTGCAGTTCATCAGCAAAAGGTAGAGGTTTTCTCCCAAAAGGGAGATGGTGTACTTTGCCACCAGGGTAATTTATGTGTGCCAAATATGGGTGAGTTGAGGCAACAGATTCTGATAGAATCCTATAATTCTAGATATTGTATTCATCCCAGTGCCACTAAGGTGTACCATGATCTATGGGAAGTCAATTGGTGGAACAACATGAAGAAGGACATTGCAAATTTTGTGGCTAAGTATCCCAACTGTCAGTAGGTGAAAGTAGAACATCAAAAGCTAGGAGGTGTGACTCAGGATATTAGAATTCCTACTTGTAAGTGGTAGGTGATCAACAAGGATTTTATTAAGGGTTAACCTCTTACTCGCAGACAATATGACTCTATTTGGGTGATAGTGGACAGAGTTACTAAGTCAGCTCACTTCTTGGTTGTCAAGACTACAGATTCTGTGGAGGATTATACCAGACTCTACATTAGTGAGATAGTAAGGTTGCATAGGGTTCCCTTGTTTATCATCTCTGATAGAGGTCCTCAGTTTACATCTCATTTCTGGATATCATTTCAAAAGGGTCTTGGTACTCATGTAAATCTCAGTACAACATTTCATCCGCAGATGGATGGTCAGGCAGAGCGTACCATTCAGACCTTGAAGTATATGTTGAGAGTTTATATGATCAATTTCAAGGGTAGTTAGGTTGATCACTTACCTCTCATAGAGTTTGTCTACAATAACAGTTTTCATTCCAGTATTCAGATGGACCCATATAAGGCACTCTATGGTTGTAGATGTAGATCACCGGTCGGTTGGTTCAAAGTTGGTGAAACAGCTATGATTGGGCCATATTCGGTTCATGAGGTGATGGATAAAGGTCAACTCATTAGAGAAAGATTAAAGACAACTCAGAGTCGTCAGAAGTCCTATGCAGATGTAAGGAGAAGAGATTTTGGGTTTGAGGTGGATGATTGGGTTTTCTGAAGGTGTCACCCATGAAGGGTGTGATGAAATTTGGCAAGAAAGGGAATCTCAGTCCCATATTTGTAGGCCCTTACAGGATTCTGAGAAGGATTAGTACGGTGGATTACGAGTTAGAGTTTCCATCCAAACTCGCAGTGGTTCACCTAGTTTTCTATATTTCTTTGTTGAAAAAGTGTGTTGGTGATCCGACATTGATTGTGCCTTTGAAGAGTGTGGCCGTGAAGGATAGCCTCACCTATGAGGAAGTTCCAGTTGAGATTTTTGACTACCAGGTTCATAGGTTGAGAAATAAGGAAGTCGCTTTGGTGAAAGTTTTGTGAAGGAATCAGTCAGACGAGAGAGCTACTTGGGAAGCAGAAGAAGCCATGATGGCCAAGTACCGTCACCTCTTCCCTTTCGGTTTAGTTTCAGCTTGAGGTAATAGTTCCTCTCTAGTTTCTTAATTTACTCTTGTGTATTTCAGTTTCAATATTGTGGTCCCTCAATTATTCTTGAATTTCAGCATGTTTTCATGTCCATAGGACCCAACTCAGCTAGATATCAACTTCTAGTAATATGTTGGTAGGGATTGCAGCTCTTTCCCTCCAAACTCAGCATGTTTAGTCTTCATTCGAGGATGAATGATCCCAAAGGGGAGATATTGTAACACCTCAGAACTTCCAAGCCTAGAACCAACTTAGAATAACCAAAAAAATAAACTTTTCCAAGTGTAAGTCAATCCACGGGCCAGATCCACGAGTCGTGGACTGGGCTCGTGGAATCAGATCAGAGCCCTGATGATTTTCTCTGAGAACCACGAACAGGTTCTACGGACCGTGGAATGATCCACGAGTCGTGAACTCGATTCATGGAACCAGACCTGAGGGTCAGCGAAAGGTCCAGGATCCATGAGTGGGATCCACGACCCGTGAAGGTTTCCACAAGACATGGACCACCCTCGTGGAACCCATTCCAGTAGCTTAGAATTTCTGCCCAGGAACCCCGACAGGGTTCCACGAGTCATGCAAGCATCCAAGGACCGTGGTTCCCACCCGTGGCACCTAAGTCATAAATTTTTCCAATAGTCTTCTTTTAATTAATTTTGGGGCATTCTAGTCTTTTCCCTTCCCTTCTAACTCCAATCCTTAGTCATTTTAGGGGGTAATTAAAGGGATTTTCACTCTTATTTCCCCATTCTCCCTAAAAGAATCAGACTTGGAAAAATTTTGAGAAAAAGGAACGCTTTTCCCTCTCAAGAACCAGTAGAAGAGTGTTCTCAAGTTCAAACTTCAATCCCAGGATTTCCTCCATAGATTCTCTTCTAGGTATGTGGGATTTCATCAATGGGTTCCATTTACCCATTGAGTCCCTAGATTCAGTATAGTTCCTCAGTTCTCCATTAGTTCTTCAGAGCTAGGGTTCCTAAACTTTATGAAACCCTTGCAATTCAGATTCTATTGCTTGTATGATATTTACTACATGTTATCTTGGGAACCTAGGATGTTCATATGTACAGAATTCAGTAACCCTATCATGTGTAAAATTTCAGTATTCATAATTTATACTTGATAGTTAGATGATTTAGTTAGTATGTTTCAGAATTTGAATGCTATCAGTTTCAATACTATCATATTGCATTCTAAAATGATTATCAGTGTTTGAGCTATCCAGCATTTTAGATTTTTGCATTCATTGCTTATGTATTCAGTTGGGTGTAGACTTAGTACCGAGCATATGAAAGGACGAAGGTTTAGCTACCAGATTAGGCTGAGATCTTTAGTAGCAATCCCTAAGTCCCAGAACTATGGCACCACTATAGGAATGAAATGGGTCAGTTGTCAGGCTAGGATTTTCGTCCTTGTCCCTTGTGGACATTAGTTAGTGGATCCACATAAAATTGGTTTGTACCCTTGTTAAGGTATGAACACCCTTCCATCCAGGGTTACAGGTTGGCCCCATAGTTAGCTCAGCTTGGGGTATCTCAGTTAATAGTAGCTCGTACAGTCAGACTCATATTGCATTAACCATGTACCCAATATCTATTTCAGTTATCCAGTTCAGTTCAGCAGGTTTTAGTATTCATGTTAGTTACTTGGTCATTGCATTCAGTTTATCCCTCAGCTCATGCTTCAGTGTATGTTTCCATGTTCAGTATTTATGATCTACAACTTTGCATACATCCTGCATGCTCAGTACATTTGAAGTACTAACACATATTTTTGTGCTACATCTTATCATGATGTAGGTTCAGGTACTCAGCATCCAGACCGCGCTTAGTACGAATTTCCAATCCTTACTCAGTAGCTCAGTGGTGAGTCCTCATAGTTTGAGGATGGTAGTTATGCTTACTCATTCCATTTTATATTTCAGTTTTCAGACTTTTAGAGTTAGCTGGGGGCTTGTCCCAGCAACCCACTTCAGATAGAGGCTTTCAGACATAGAACTAGAATCAGCTTTTGAATGTCAGTTTTACCATTCAAACTTGTTATGTTCATATTTATATTATATATTCAGACATGTTTGGATTACTTTTCCCAACCTATATACCTAAATCAGTACAGTTTCCACACAGATTGTATTTTATTTAGAAATTGTCTAGATATGCCAGACCATGGGTTAACTTGGGGTCCCTTGTGACACTAAGCACCGTGTTACATCCAGGGGGTAGCCTTGGGGCATGACACTGGTAAGTTATAAATGTCTTGTAGCCATTGAGAGAATGATCGAAATACGGAAAAATTACAAAAAATAGAAAATGACCGAGATGGTCATTACAACGATACAAGCCACAACTTCAAAAATTGTTGTTGCTAAAGCAATGAATTTCTTAGATCGCAATATAATTAATAAATCTCAGTATAATTTTTTTATAGATATATTTCTTTGGGATCATTTATGAAAAAAACTCATGCTTTTTTAGAAAATATTCTGTCATATAATCACATTATATATTGCTCGCTGTTTGAGGTTTAGCCTTTTTTTCAATATTAATTTTTTTCACTAACAATCATGTTTATTTTAAAATATATTTCTTTTGCTTGTATGCAACCATAGAAGATCTGATATTTTCTGAAATTAGTCTATAATCATTAATGTTGTGTCCTATCGAATATAAAATGTTATTAATATTTTTTAGAACTCTATATTGAACATTTTTTGCTTCATTGTTCAATAGATTTTTGAAGTCTTCAGATATAGACACCTCAAAAAATTTTTCACAATTCTCTTAGATTACCAAGAAGACAATATACCAATGAAGTTGCAAATAAGTATCTCAAACTGAATGACAATTGATAATTCACAACTTCAATCATACATTTAGTTAAATTATTGACACATTGAAGTAATTTTCTTTTTTCAGCAGCCTCTCTAAATGTATTGTAGGGTACGTTATTGATAGTTTGCAGATTTTTATATGATTTTGATCATGTTACATTCATTAATAATAATCTCAAATAATATCTCCCGCCTTTGTTGGATGATATGTTACAACACATTCAATAACATTATTTTTTCAATCACATAAAATGTTCTGAATATTCTTTATAAAATAGATTGAGCTCTTTAGTATTGTCATTTTCTCTATTCATAACAAAAAAAATTGTCACCATTATTTTTCTAATCATAGGGTTATTTATGATTGTAGCTTGCTGCATTCTTAAAAGAAATAAATTATTGTCCCTTAAAATGTAACTGAAGATGTTATACACTTAAATTCATTTTCTTAATAAAAAATGTAATGACCCTTCCGGTCATTCCCGCATTTTTTCTTTCATTGTGCTAATAGAGCATTCCTATAGTAGATCCAAGTCATTTATGATTCACTGGAACCGGTGGTTTGGTGCTCTGGCTGTTCGTTAGGTCGTTATAACCATTTTTCTATTTTAGAGCTTTAACTTAGGAAATCATTGACTTTGGTCAACATTCTTGATAAATATGCTCAGAATCAAATTCTGACAGTTCTGTTAGCTTCAGAGCATGGATTTTGGTCTAGTTAGACCCTTGGCTGGGGTCTACGAGCTTTCGGTTTATTTTTATCTTGCCTTCTGTGGATTCAGGCTAGTTAGCCTTAGAAGTTGACTTTTGTCAACATTACGAGAAGACAGTCTTGGATAGAAACTCTCTCAGTGTTCTTAGCTTCAGAATGTTGAATTTGGGCTAGAGGGACCTTTGGTTTGTGTCCTGAGGCCTCCAGACTCATTTTTTTCCTTTATGTTTCATTTTGGTATAAGTTAGCCTAAGTTTGGTTTCGGGCGTAGGGCCCACTTTTCATTAAATTAACCTTCATTTGGAATTTTGTCATTTCCATTGAGTCTAGAATGCTATTTTTAGTTGAGTAGCATAGTTTGTTTGTGGTTGTGGGACCCCAAATGCATTCCCGAGGGTCCATCCAAGATCTTTTATAGTTGTGCTTGCAACTGGTTGCTGTTGTCTTCTGGCATGGCGCAATGGAGGGTGCCTTGGCCAGACCCGTGCTACCGCGCCTGTAGTGCCTGACAACTTTGGTAGAGGGTGCTCTTGCGCCTCATCGCCCATTGTGGCGGTGGCTCCCCTGCGGCGCCTAGTCGACTGGAAGCTTATAAGCTTGCCTTCTTCCTCTTTTTCATTTTAACACTTCCCAAATCAAATTTCCTCCATAGCTCTTGAGGTCCCAAGCTCCTTTAGCAGGTCTGGTTCATTCCACAATTATGGGGGTGATTACTTCTTGTCCGTGATCGTCTTCTTGTCATAATTTGGTATGTATTCTCGTTTAATTCCATTTAGTTTCTTTTAAATTCCCTCCTTGATTCTTGAGGTTCTATGGGATATTTTGAGACCTTCTGTTGCTCTAATTTTGCTCAAGTTTTGAGTATGCGCTCCTCACAGTGTTGACAACATTAGTAGTATTTTCATTTTTTGTTTCAAGTTGCGGGGACCACGGGTCTGCTTTTGACTCAGATAAAATTTTAACAATATGGGTGTTGTTAGCCTTGTTTAATGCATAGATTATGTTCTTGATAGTGTGTTAGCTGTTTAGAGCTTCTCAGAGTAGTTCAGGCTTGGGGTTTAGCTTCCCAACAACTATTCAATGGATGCCAAGTAGGTTATGGTTTCCCTACCTTAGACTTTGCATATATAGGCTATAAGTGTATTATTTAGCATCCCTGGGTTGAGTTTTCTAGGTTGGCACCCCAGACCTTGTCCGCTTTCTTTCTGTCCATTTTATTTCATACATTCATTTTAGTGTTTGATCTCATTTTGTAGTATTACCCTTGTGGCCCCGTGTGACCTTGTATTTGCCTTTGGACCATGAATGGTGGGATAATTGGGAAATATTCGTGAGTCCCGGACATCAATTTACTATTATGAGCTGGTTATTTGTGCTATAGAGCGGAATGAGCCTGTGTAGGGCCGGTACGTTGATTGTGAGCTGTTGGGCTATTGATTGCTTACAATCATATCATCATCATGAAAAAGGTTTTCTGCATTGATTTTATTACTACAAAGGCTGTGGGGAAAGTTATCACCAGTTTTCTAACTTTACATGGCCTCGAGGGTCCGTTTTTCATATAAATGACTAAAAGTGTGTTTTAACTAGGTTTTATGGATCTTTTTGGAGTAAAAGAAATTTTTGAGATGATTTCTACACTGATTCTAGACTCAGCTAGGCCGAAGTACTAGACATGATTTACTACTGATTTTGATACTATACTAGGCTCGACGAGGCCAGAGCACTGGACTTGGCTTTTTCCACTGATTTTAGACCCGGATAGACTCTGGGCATGGTTATTGAGATATTGAGAGTTATATGTGGTCACAGAGATCTCCATGGACCTTACCAATCTAGACTAAGGGTTATGGGCAGAGAGTGCCGGGGAAGGGGTATACGGGGTAGTTGAGGTATACAGGGGAAACCTTCCATGGGTCCTACTTGCTGGGCCTATGGGCACCTCAGGAGGTACATACGGTACCACTTAGTTTCATCATATACCATTATATCATTCATTTTATGTACGGTTCCACCCTTGTTTGCTATTTATTGAGTGTACACTCTGGTAGTATGGAATGCCAGAGGGTTTGTTTTCACTTGTATGTGTTCCTCGGGTTTATAGGTGCCCGCTGGGACTGTAGGTAGATTAGTTTACCTTCTTCTATCATAGCACTTGTTCATATTATAGTTACTTGTGTGTTATTATTCGATTATCCCTACTTTGTGAGTTGTATTTCAAGCATGATTATATTTAGTTGATTTTTCTTCCTTGCCTGTTTATTGAGGTTACCGGTATACCGCCATATTTCTTAAACTCTCTCTATATATTATTGTTGTGAGGATTTAGGTGCATTCTCTAACCTTTCACTTGTGTTTTGTGATATATATTTATTTTGTGGCTAACATGGTATGTTTGTATTCTCTTTATCTCATATCTATGTTAGTTTCCATGTGCTTTCCCTGTTAGTTTCTATGACTACTTCTTTCTTATCTGCTTTATACGTCTTTTATATCTAATATGTGCTCAGTTGGCCTATGATGCCTACTGGGTACTTGTTGCTTTATAATTAGTGCTCATACTACACTTCTACATCTTCTGGTGCTGATCCTTGTATGAGCTATCATCGTTGATCGCACGTAGACTCGTGTAGTGCATCCAGACATATGAGATTTAAGGTGATCTCCTGCTGACCGGGGCTTGACTTTCATCTCTTAGGAGCCAATATCCAGTAGAGTCCTGCGGATTGGGGCGAAGACATCTGTACTCTATCTTTGGGAGGCTAAAGTGGCATTTTAGAAAACATGGATCTTTTCTTGCTTCTATATCATGCCTCTTATCTTAGATAGTTCTTGGGAATCTCATTTGTTCTATTTCACTCTTCTGTAGATGGATCATACAAGATCTTCGATAGCATATGAGGGCGAGACTCTGACACTGTCACACCCGATTGCAGCTAAGGGCCAGGGTGATCATAAAGGTAGAGTCCGAGGACGTGCCCGAGCAGCGACACTAGTTAGAGCTACTGGGGTTGAGGTTGAGCCTGAGTTAGTACCAAAGCAGCATCCCATGGACCAGGGGGCAGCCTAGGTGCCACCAGGGCCAGCAGCAACATCAATACTAGCCCCAGCTCCTTTGTCTGATATTCGAGGTTTGCTTCTTCAGTTGCTAGGTATGATTGGGGGGAGGGGGTCAGCCTTCAGATATAGAATATACATTCGCTCAGGGGGCAACCTTGGATGCTCAGAGTTTAGGAGGGTAGTCTAGTATTATGGCTCCCCGTACAGAGGTTCTTACATTACCTTCAGTTGACCAGCCTCTTGCTCCTCACCCAGTTATGACGAAGTCAGAGCAGAAGGCTTTGGGTCAGCTTTTGATATTGTCTTCGCCGAGGTTCTCAGGTGCACCATGTTAGGATGCTTATGATTTCATTTCTTCCTACGAGGAGATGCTTCATCATCTTGGGTTGTTGGATATTCACGGGGTCAGTTACATTACTTATATGCTGGAGGGCCCAACTAAGCTTTGGTAGAGGGCCCATGTAGCTTGAAACCATCCCAGTATCCTTAGTTGACTTGGAGAGAGTTTTATGAGGCCTTTATGGCTAAGTTCTTACCTTAGAGTGACTGTGAGCGTCATAAAGAGCAGTTTACCAGACTGATGCAGGGATCTATGTCCATATCTGAGTATGAGACCCGGTTTCACCAGTTGGCTCCTTTTAGGGCTATAATTATCCCTACAGATATAGACAGGGTTCGTTAATTTGTTTTGAGGTTGAGGATCGAGCTTTAATAGACTGCTGATATACTAGTTGCCAGTAGGCAATTATTTTAGGCTATAGCAAATCATGTTCGTACTATAGAGGATTTGCATTGTCATGATCCCGAGGCCAGGGATAGTAGGCCATGTCATATAGCCAGTTGCAGTGGTTCCTATTTTTATGGTAGAGGTGGAGGCTAGTGGGGACGAGGGTATTAGCCACAATAGCACCAGGGTCATTCTAGCTGACCAGTTCAAGCATCACTTCATACTTCAGGTACACCACAGTTTGATCAGGGTAATAGTGGTCAGTATGGTTACAATAGTGAGTCATCGAGGGGTACAACATCTGGGGCATCAGGCCGTGGTGCCCATACCAGTTCAGCAGGTTTGTCTCGGTAGAGTGGGCCATCAGGGCCATATTATGAGTGTGGCATCATTGGTCACTATGCTAAAAAGTGCCCCCAGTGGGGTCCAGTTCAGCCAGCCGCCTAGCCGGCTCAGCCACTTAGAGTAGTGCAACCACTATTCATAGAAGGTGGTGACCATGGTAGAAGTGGTACCTAGCATAGCAGGACAGGTGGTCGGGATGGTAGTCGGTCAGGTGGTGGTCGGTGATAGTTCGATGTGGTCCTTGATAGATCGGAGGTAGAGGCCTTGGATACGGTGATCACAAGTATGATTTCTGTCTTCTGCCAATCAACATTAGCATTGATTGATCCTAGTTCTACATGCTCATATGTATCTGCCTACTTTGTTCCTTATTGGGGTTGGCTAGTGAGCCATTATATGTTCCTGTATTTGTTGCTACCCTAGTAGGCGATTCTTTAGTAGTGGATCAAGTTGTTAGGTCCTGTTTGATAGACGTTGGTGGTCTTGAGACTTGGGTTGGCTTGCTGATATTAGATATGTTTGATTTTGATGTAATTCTAGGCATGGACTAGTTATCCCCTCACCGAGAGGTTTTATATTGGTATGCCAAGACCGTTACCATATCCATGTCTGGCGTATCCCTGGTTATGTTGCAGGGTTCTATTAGTCGTGCACCATCTGGGATTATTTCTTATCTTCAGGATAGGAAGTTGATTTGCGCAGGTGTGTGGCTTATCTATAATATGTCCCAGATGTTAGTGCTGACACTTCTTCTCCCGAGTCAATTCTTATGGTTAGAGATTTTCTAGATGTATTTCTGACCGACTTGCCAGGTCTCTCACCTGAGTGAGACATTGACTTTGCCTTTGAGTTAGAGCGGGGCACCAGGCCCATTTCCATTACGTTGTATCATAAGGATCCAGTTGAGTTGAGGGAGCTTAACATTAAGCTTCAGGACTTGTTAGCTATGGGTTTCATTAGGACGAGTGTGTCGCCTTGGGGTTGCTCCAGTTCTGTTTATAGAGAAGAAAGATGGTTCAATGAGGATGTGTATTGATTATTGACAGCTGAATAAGGTGACTATGAAGAATAGGTATTCGATGCCGCGTATAGATGACTTGTTTGATCAGCTCCAGGGTTCAACCATGTTTTCTAAGATAGATTTGAGGTGAGGCTACCACCAGTTGAGGATTAGGGTGGAGGATATCCCTAAAACAACATTCAGGACACGTTATGGCCACTATGAGTTCCTGGTGATGCCTTTTGGGTTGACTAATGACCTCGCAGCTTTCATGGACTTGATGCACAGGGTGATCTAATCATACTTGGATTCATTTGTGATAGTCTTCATCAATGACATATTGATATACTCATAGAGTATAGATGAGCATGAGCAACACTTGAGGATTGTACTCCAGACTTTGAGAGATCATCTACTTTATGCCAAGTTCTCAAAGTGCGAGTTTTGGCTTGATTCAGTAGCATTCCTAGGACATGTTGTGTCTAAGGATAGGATTAGAGTGGACCCAGGGAAGATTTCAACCATTTGTGATTGGCCAAGGCCTACTACTCTAACCGAGGTTTGCAGCTTTGTTGGGTTGGCAGGGTACTACAGGCAGTTTGTTGAGAGGTTTTCTTCCATAGAACCACCTTTGACTAGGATAACTAGGAACGATGTCCCATTTCAGTGGTTGGATCAGTTCAAGAATTGTAGACTTTGTGCCTTAGAGTTCGATGTTGGTGATCTAGTGTTCCTTCAAGTGTCGCCCATGAAGAGCGTGATGAGATTTGGTAGGCAGGGTAAGCTTAGCCCCAGGTATATCGGGTCATTTGAGATTCTTTAGAGGGTTGGTAGAGATGCTTATATGTTAGCTTTGCCTCCGATGTTTTCTGCTATGCATCTAGTCTTCCATGTATCAATGTTGAGGCGGTATGATCCGGATGAGTCACATGTGTTGCAGTGGGATTCAGTGCATTTGGATGAGAGTTTGACCTTTTTTGAGGAGCCAGTAGCCATTCTAGCCAGAGATATCAGGAGATTGAGGTCTAGAGACATTTCTTTGGTTATGGCTCAGTGGAAGCACCATCCAATCGATGAGGCTACCTGGGAGACTGAGATAGAGATACGAGCTCAATATCCACAATTATTTGAGCCTTCAGGTACTCAATTTTCTTGACTTTCACGGACGAAAATCCTTTTTAGTAGTGGATGATGTAATGAACCTTTAGGTCATTCCTGCGTTTTCACTTTCTTTGTGCTCTTAGAGCATTCCTATAGCGGCCCTAAGTCATTTATGGCTCGCTGGGACAAGTGGTTTGGTGACCTGGCCGTTCGTTAGGTCGTTATGACCATTTTCCTGTTTTAGACCTTTAACTTAGGAAATCATTGACTTTGGTCAACATTCTTGGTAAACATGCTCGAAATCGAATTCTGACAGTTTCTTTAGCTCTGGAGCATGAATTTTGGTCTAGTTGGACCCTTGACCGGGGTCTGGGAGCTTTCGATTTAGTTTTATCTTTCCTTATGTGAATTCAGGATTGTTGGGATTGGAAGTTGACTTTGATAAACATTCAGAGAAGAAGGCCTCGAATGGAAATTCTGTCAGTGCTGTTAGCTCTAGAATGTGAACTTTTGGTCAGAGGGACCTTTGGTTTGGGTCCCGAGGTCTCCGAACTCACTTTTGTCCTTTAGGTTCCATTTTGGTATAAGTTGGCCTAAGGTTGGTTTTGGGTGTGGGGTCCACTTTTATTTAAACCGACCTCTGTTGGGAATTTTGTCAGTTGTGTTGACTTTGGAATACATTTTTTAGTTGAGTAGTGTAGTTCATTTGTGTTCATGGGACCACGAATGCATTCCCGAGGGTCCATCCAAGATCTTTTGTGGTTGTGGTTGTAGATGGTTCGTGCTGTCTTCTGGCATGGCACAATGGTGGGTGCCCTGGCCGCACCTGCGCTGCTGCACCTATGCCTGGGTGCCGCACCTGCAGTGCCTGACAGCTTCGGCAGAGGGCGCACTTGCACCTCGTCGCCTTCCGTGCCTGCGCCTAGTCAGCTGGCAATTTACAAGATTGCCTTCTTCCTCTTTTTCATTTTAACACTTCCTAAATCAAATTTCTGTCATGACCCAAAATTGGGCCGCAATGACACCTACATAACCTCCCAGTAGGCAAGCCAACCCAATAACACAAAAGATAACATAAAGCAGTTTTAATAAGGAAAGCGGAAGAGAAATATAAGGAAAATAGGGGACAATAGTATAGATACATACCAACTGTAATAAATATACAAAAATGGCCCTAAAGTGACCGAGAAGACAATATATGCACAAGAACCAACCCCGGACCTGGTGTCACCGGTACAAGAGCGTCTAAAGTATGGAGTAGGTATACAACAAGTACTGTCTATCCAAAATACAAAATATAGACAAAAATATAGATGAAAAACAGTAAAAGTCTCCAAAATGCTAGGAGCTCACCACGATCTGAACATCAGCTGGCCACGAATGATAAGAGGATCAACGAGGGTGACTCGTACTAGGTGATTTTTCAGAAAAATATATAGAGTGTAGTATGAGTACCAAAACAACAAGTACTCAGTTGGCATCATAGGCCGACCGAGCGCAGAAAGATAAAATATAATATAAGTTACATGAAAGTAAGCTAACTACAGGGATCCACCTAAATCTAGTTATCAAAATAAAATAGAACTAACCGAGTTGATGGAGAAGGAGATAATAACAACATTTAAATCAAGGTAACACACCATCCAAGTACACTCAAGCTAATGCAATGAAATGAGGGAGGATGTGATACATGAATGTATAAAAAAGTAAAAGTAAAAACCCGGTATCAGGTGCCCCGGGGCGCTCAAAATTTAACCTCGAACTCATCAACATATGCATAGAAAGTAAAACTTGGAAATGTGTTCATCGGGGTACCCAAAATCAATCATCGGACTCATCAACAGAAAAGTAAACAGAGAAAAGGTCTGGGAACGTCCCTCGGACCGTCGTAAAAGTCATATCTTTTCTTTCCTTTCCAAAATCAGTAGTAAAACCAAGTTTGTTCCTTTAAGAATCCAAAAATCATGATAAACATGGTAAACCTCAAGTTTAGTCCAAAATCCCAAAATTTCCTTTCCTTTCTGTACCGATAGGCATGAAAATGCAGTTTGAGTATGTAAATTTACAAATTCAGATAATACATTACACAACAAGGCAAAACAGGGCAAAACACCCTCCAACCAAGAGAACTGACCTGGAACTCCATCCAATCTGTGCTATAGCCTCAGGCCCACAGTTACACACGATGAAGAATAAAGTGAAAAGAACGGAAATAACTACTAAAATAACAAAGAACATCTACTCCACCTTTAAACATTCCTAAAAGCATACTAGGGTTCTAGGCTAGCCACAATAGCTCCTAAACTAAGGATAAACAATAATAATTCTAATCTACAATCCGAAATGGCCAATTTATACAAAAATTACAGGATTTAAGCATATATCTTCCCTAAGATCCAATCTAACATTCAAGTAATTTATAAGATATAAAATCTAACAAAACTCAGTCTAGGAAAGTAAACCGTAACCTACCTCAGGGCTAAACTGCAAACACGAACTATCACTCATGTGCCTTCCCCTTTCGAACAGCCTCAGAAAGCTGCCATACCATCAAGAATATAACCCAGGTGTCAAGATGAGAAGAATGACACCCATATTTCTATACAAAAAATTAGGCTAGAAATCGGGTCAAAAAATGACCCTCAGGGCCCGCACAACAAAACAGAGAACAAATTCCACAATTATGTTCACAACTGGGCTAAGAATCCATGCCCAAAATTTGAGCGCGAAACTTGTTTCGGGGCCCAAAATAGCCACGAAGTCCACTTTGATCAAGAATTAAACCAAGGATTTCGACGGAAATTTAAAGGAAAAAAAATGAGAATTTAACAATGGGAAAGAGGAGAGAAAACAAGGGAACTTCCTAGAATACTAATGGAGGAAATAGAGTGCTTGAACCAGTCCTTAAGCTCAGTTCTAATGGGAGTTTTCAAAATGTTTGAGGAAAAAATGAAGTTGGAATGTTTATATAGAACTCAGCTATTTCCGCAAATGTGGAGGTTTTTTCGCAAATGCAAATGTCGCAAAAGCGACAAACCCTTTGCAAAAGCAAAGGTCACTATTCCTCCATGCCTCCGCAAAAGTGGAGACTTCTTCGTAAATGCGATGTCCGCAAAAGCAGGCATTTTTCTACAAAAGCGGACCTTTACCGCAAAAGAGGAGAAAGTCCACAAATGCGGCCATCGCAAATGCAGTGAAAAGTCCACAAATGTAGACACACCAGCAACAACAAAACCAACAGAATTTTTAAGGCTAAAAAGTCAACGGACGGGCCCTCGGGATTCAACTGAGGTCCCGCAGACATAAACGAACTATGCTACTCAACCAAAAATGGCATTTTGGACTCAATAGAATCAACAAAAATCCCAATAAAGATAATTTTACTGAAAAGTAGGCCTCATGACTAAGAACCAACTTTTACCAAAATGGAACCTGATAGGCTAAAACTAGTCCGAAAGCCTCGGGACCCGAACCAAAGGTCCCTTTAGCCCAAAGTTGAAATTCCAGCTAATAGGGCTGATGGAATTTCCATTCGAGGCCGTCTTCTACCAATGTTGACCAAAGTCAACTATACAAGCCCAACTAGCTTGAAAACACGAAAAGCAAGATAAAACCAAACCAAAAGCTCCTAGACCCCAACCTTGATTCTGAGTGCGTTTACCAAGGATGTTGACTAAAGTCAATGATTTCCTAAGTTTAAGTTCTAAAACTAGAAAATGGTCATAACGACCTAACTAACGGTCTGGGCGCTGAACCTTCAATCCCAACAAGTCATAAATGACCTGTAGCCACTAAGGGAAGGCTCAAAAAATAGAAAAGCTCGAAAAATAGAAAAGCATGAAAAATAAGAAAATAACCTGGAGGGTCATTACAACATCCACTACTAAAAGGACTTTCATCCTCGAAAGTTAAAGAAAGGATAGTACCTGAAGGATCAAAAAGGCAAGGATAGCGGGTTCGCAAGTCGGTCTCAATCTCCCAAGTAGCCTCTTTAACAGGACGATGCCGCTATTGAACCTTAACTGATGGAATCTCCTTGGATCTCAACTTCCTAACTTGCCTGTCCAAAATAGCAACAGGCTCCTCCTCAAAGGTCAGAGACTCATCCAATTGAAAATAATCCCACTGAAGCACGTGAGACTCATCCAAAATATTCGCCGCAACTTAGAAACATGAAACACTAGATGAAGGCTGGAAAGAGAATGAGGCAAGGCCAACTCATAAGCAACATCTCCAATGCGACGAAAGGATCTCAAATGGCCCAATAAACCTGAGACTGAGCTTGCCTTTACTCCCAAAGCTCATCACGCCCTTCATGGGCAACACCCAAAGGAACACATAGTCACCAACCATGACTCTAAATCCCAAACTCTCCAGTCAGCATAACTTTTCTGCCTACTCTGGGCAGTGCGAAGTCTCTCTTGAATGACCCAAACTCTATCCATAGAATAACAAAGCAAGTCAGTACCCCATGGTCTAACTTCGAAGGAATCAAATAAACCTACCAAAGATTTGCATCGCCTACCATACAGAGCCTCAAATGGAGCCATCTGAATGCTGGAATAGTAACTATTATTATATGCAAACTCTGCCAAGGCTAAGCACTGGTCTCACTGACCCTCAAAATCAATTACACAGGCTCATAACATATCTTCCAGAACCTGAATACTGCACTCTAACTGATCATCACTTTGCGGATGAAAAGTAGTGCTAAGCTCAACTCTAGTACCCAACTCCCTCTTAATAGACCTCCAGAAATATGAAGTAAACTGAGTACTATGGTCAAAAATGATAGAAACTAGCATACCATGCAAACAAACAATCTCATGAATGTAGATCTGGGCCAACCTCTCAGAATTGTAGAAAGTCTGAACAGGTAGAAAGTGAGAAGACTTCGTCAACCTATCCATGATGACCTAAATAGCATCGAATCTCCACAAAATATGTGAAAAACCAACTACAAAGTCCATATCTATTCGCTCCCATTTCCACTCTGGAATAGGTAGCTTCTGAGTCAAACCACCTAGTCTCTAGTGCTCAAAATTCACCTGCTGATAGTTCAAGCACCTAGACACAAAAGCTGAGATATCCCTCTTCATCCCACACCCCCAATAGTGCTACCTCAAGTCATGATACATTTTATCTACCCCGCGATGAATGAAATATCTAGAACAATGAGCCTTCTCCAAAATCAACTTGACCAGGTCACCAACTCTAGGAATGCAAATACGACCCTCAATCCTCAGAACACCCTCCAAATCTAAGGTCACCTTTCTAGCCTCACCGCTCAACACCTTATCACAAATAATTCTCAACCTTGCATCATCAAACTGTTGTGCCTGAATCTGCTTCAACAAGGAAGATCTAGCCTCAATACAAGAAAGAATATAGCCCAGCTCAGAAATATCAAGTCTAACCAACCTGTTAGCCAAGAAACTGAATGTACCAAGTTAAAGGTAACTTCTCTGCTACTGAGAAATCCAAGCTACCCATACTCACTGCCTTCAGGCTCAAGATATCCTCTACCACATTTGCCTTGCCCGGATGAGAAAGAATGGAGATGTCATAGTCTTTCAGTAACTCTAACCCTCTACGCTGCCTCAAATTTAGATCCTTATGGATGAAATATACTGAAGGCTATGGTGGTCAGTGAAGATATCACAATGCACACCATATATATAATGCCTCCAAATCTTCAATGCGAAGACTATCGCTGCTAACTTTAAGTTATGAGTAGGGTAGTTCCTCTCGTGAACCTTCAGCTGTCTGTAAGCATAATCAATAACCCGACCCTACTGCATTAATATACAACCCAAAAAAATACCTAAAGTGTCAAAATACTCTTTAAATCCCTGACCCTTGATCGGAAGAGTAAGAATTAGAGCTGAAGTCAACAAGGCCTTGAGCTTCAAAAAGCTCACCTCACACTCATCTGACCACTGAAAGGGAACATTCTTCTGAGTCAATCTAGTCAATGAAGCTTCTATAGAAGAAAACCCCTCCACAAACCATCTGTAGTAATCTACCAACCCAATGAAATTGTGAATCTCAGTAGGAGAAGTAGGCCTGGCCCAATCACGAACTGCTGAATCTTCACCAAATCTACCATAATCCTATCCTTGGACACAACGTGCCCCAAGAATTCCATGAACTCAAACCAAAACTCACACTTAGTGAATTTGGCATATAACTGATGGTCACACAAGGTCTCAAGTACAACTCTCAGATGCTTCTCATGCTCCTCTCTACTCGTCGAGTATATTAGAATGTCATCGATGGACACAATTACAAAAAAGTCTAAGTAGGTACTGAACACATGGTTCATCAACTCTATAAATGCTGCTAGGGCATTAGTCAACCCAAAAGAATGACTTAGAACTCATAATGGACGTATCGAGTCCTAAATACAATTTTAGGATATGCGTAACCATAATCCTTAACAAGTGATGACTGGATGTCAAGTCTATCTTAGAGAACACCACTGCTCTCTGTAGATGGTCAAACAAATCATCAATATACGACATCGGATATCTGTTCTTAACTGTCACCTTATTCAGCTTCCTATAGTCAATACACATATGCATGAACCTATCTTATTTATTCACAAATAGAACTGGAGCAGCCCACAGAGACATAATAGGCCTGATGAACCCTATACTTAATAGATCTTAGAGCTGATCCTTAATCTCCCTCAACTTAGTTGGTTCCATCTGGTATGGCAAAATAGAATTGGGTCGGGTGCCCGACTTAATATCAATACCAAAGTCAATGTCACGATCAGGAGGAAGACCTAGTTTATCAGAAGGAAACATATCCGAATACTCTCAAATCATAGGAACTGACTCAAGTGAAGGTATGGTGGTACTAGTATCATGGACATAGGCAAGATAGGTTAATCACCCCTTTCCAACTAACTACTGGGGGCTCAGTAAAGATATAACTCCTTTCGGCATGTGGATATTGGAACCCTTCCATACTATAAGAGGTATACAAGGCATCTATAGAGTAACAGTCTTGGCAAATCAATCCAAGACCGCAAGGTAGGGAGACAACCAATCCATGCCTAGGATCACATAAAAATCAGCCATATCTAGCATAATCAGGTCTACGCATATGTCATACCCCAGGATAGTCACCACACAAGCCTAATATACCTGATCCACTACTAAAGAATCTCCTAAAAGTGTAACTACACACAAGGGCGCATGCAATGACTCACAAGCAGCCTTCATTAAAAGTATGATGACCCTTCAGGTCATTCCTACGTTTTTGCTTTCTTTGTGCTATTAGAGCATTTGAATAGCAGACTTAAGTCATTTATAGTAGTTGGGACTGGTGGTTTGGTGCCCTGACCATTTGTTAAGTCGTTATGACCATTTTCCTATTGTAGAGCTTTAACTTAGAAAATCATTTACTTTGGTCAACATTATTGACAAACATGCTCAAAATAGAATTTTGATAGTTCTGTTAGCTCCAAAACATGGATTTTGGTCTAGTTGGACCCTTGGACATGGTCTGGGAGCTTTCGGTTTAGTTTTATCTTGCCTTCTATGAATTTAGGTCAATTGAGCTTGGAAGTTGACTTTGGTCAACAATTGGAGAACACGGCCTAAGATGGAAATTCTGTCAATGCTGTTAGCTCTGGAATATTGACTTTAGGGTAGAGGGACCTTTGGTTTGGGTCCTGAGGCCTCTGGACTCATTTTTAGCCTTTAGGTTTTGTTTTGGTAAGTTGGCCTAAGGTTGGTTTTGGGCGTGGGCCCTAATTTTTATTAAATCAACCTCTGTTGGGAATTTTGTTAGTTTTTTGAGATTGAAATGCCATTTAGTTGAGTAGCGTAGTTTGTTTGTGTTTGTGGGACCCTAGATACATTCTCGAGGGTCCATCCAAGATCTTTTGTGGTTGTGCTTGTAGCTGGTTATTGCTGTCTTCTGGCATGGCATAGTGGTGGGTGCCGCTGCCATGCCTGTTCCTAGGTGCTGTGCCTGTAGTGCCTGGCAGCTTTGGCAGAGAGCGCACCTGCGCCTCATTGCATGTTGTGGCGATAGTTTTCCTACGGTGCCTGGGTCGCGCCTGCGCCTAGTCGGCTGGCAGCTTATAAGCTTGCCTTATTCCTCATTTTCATTTTAACACTTACCAAATCAAATTTCCTCCATAGCTCTTGTGCTCCAAAGATCCTTTACCAGTTCTGGTCCATTCCACTGTGCGTGGGGTGATTACTTCTTGTCCGTGATCATCTCATTCTCATAATCTGGTATGTTTTCGTGTTTAGTTCCATTTATTTTCTTTTAAATTCCCTCCTTGATTCTTGAGATTCTATGGTCTATTTTGAGCCCTCCCGTTGCTGTAATTCTGCTCAACTTTTGAACATGTTCTCCTGGCAGTGTTGGGAGCATCAGTAGTATTTTTATTTTCAGTTTCAGATTACAGAGCCCACGAGTCTGCTTTTGACCTGGATTTTGACTCAGCTAAAATTTTAACTATATGGGTATCGTTAGCCTTGTTTTAATGCGTAGAATAAGTTCTTGATAGTGTGTTATCCATTTGGAGCTTCTCGAAGCAATTTGGGCTCGGGCTTTGGCTTCCCACAGCTATTCGTCGGATGCCAGGTAGGTTACAGTTTACCTACCTTAGACTTTGCATATATAGGCTATAATTAGGTTATTTAGCATCCTTGGGTTGGGTTTTCGAAGTTGGCACCCCATACCTTGTCTGATTTCTTTATGTCCTTTTTATTTTATATGTTCAATTTAGTGTTTGATCTCATTTTGTAGTATTACCCTTGTGGCCCTGTGTGGTCTTGTATTTTCCTTTGGACCATAGATGGTGGATAATTGGGAAATGTTTGTGAGTCTCGAACATTGATTTGCTATTATAAGCTTGTTATTTGTGTTCTAGAGAGAAATGAGCCTCTATAGAGCCGATAGGTTGATAGTGAGTTGTTGGGCTATTGATTGTTTATGATCATATCATCATCATGAAAAAGGTTTTCTATATTGATTTTATTACTACTATGGCTGCGGGCAAAAGTTATCACTAGTTTTCTAACTTCGCATGGCCTCGAGGGCCTATTTTCTGTATAAATGACTAAAACTGGGTTTTAACTGGTTTTTATCGATCTTCTTGGAGTAAAAGAGATTTTTGAGATGATTTCTACACTGATTCTAGAATCGGCTAGGATAGAGTGCTAGACATGATTTACTATTGATTTTGATACTATACTAGGCTCGGTGGGGTCGGAGCACTGGACTTGACTTTTTCCATTGATTTTAGACTCAGATAGACTTTGGACATGGTTAGTGAGATATTGAGAGTTTTATGTGGGAATGGAGACCTCCATGGACCTTGTTGATCTAGACTAAGGGTTACGGGCTGAGAGTGCTGAAGGAGGGGTATACAGGGTAGTAGAGGTATACGGGGGAACCCTTTCATGGGTCATACTTGCTGGGCCTACGGGCACCGGAGAAGGTGCATGTGGTACCACCTGGTTTCATTAGATCACATCATATCATTCATTCTATGTGTGGTTCCACCCTTGTTTGCTAATTGTTAAGTGTACGCTCTGGTAGTATGGGATGCCAGAGGGTTTATTTTCACTTGTATGTGTTCCTCGGGTGTATGGGTACCCGTTGGAACTGTAGGTAGATTAGTTTTTCCACTTCTATCGTAGCACTTGTTCATATTATGTTTACTTGTGGGTTACTATTCGATTATCCCTAATTTATAAGTTGTATTTCAAGCATGATTATATTTAGTTTCTTTTTCTTCCTTGCCTGTTTATTGAGGTTACTAGTATACTGCCATATTTCTTAAACTCTCTCTATATATTATTCTTGCAAGGATCCAGGTGCGTTCTCTAACCTTTCACTTGTGTTCTGTGATATATATTTCTTTTGTGGCTAGCATGGTATGTTTGTATTCTCTTTATCTCATATCTGTGTTAGTTTTCGTGTGCTTTCCCTATTTGTTTATGTGACTACTTCTTTATTATCTGCTTTATACTTCTTTTATATCTAATATGCACTCAATTGGCCTATGATTCCTACTGGGTACCCGTTGCTTTACAATTCGTGCTCATACTACACTTCTGCATCTTCTAATCCTAATCCTAGTGTGAGCTATCATCGTTTATTGCACGTAGACTCATGCAATGCTTCAAGACATATGAGACTTAAGATGAGCTCCTGTCGACCGGGGCTTGACTTTTATCTTTTCTTTTGTACCATGCACTCTTTTTGTTATTCAGAGATAGTTGTATATCCTATTTTGTACCCTCTTGTACTCTGTATATTGTATATCCTATTTTGTACCCTCTTGTACTCTGTATATTTAGTAGCGACTCTTGTATGGTGATACCAGGTCGTGGGATGGTTTAGTTTTCTCTCTCTCTATATATATTGTATGTTACTTCTTCTTTTTTATGTATTCTCTACGTTCTTCCTCTTACTACTCTATCTTGTGCGTGCTTTGCTTTAGTAGTAGCACATTACTAACTGTTCTAGGCCATGGGAAATGGTTCACCTATAAGGGGATCATAGGTGCCATCATGACCTGAAAAATCAAGTCGTGACATCTTGGTATCAGAGCCTATGTTCACCAATGTCATATGTATAGGGGCCAATGTCTAGTAGAGTCCTGCAGATTGGGGCGGAGACATCTGTACTCTCTCTTTGAGAGGCTACAATGGCATTTTAGGAAACATGGATCTTTTCTTGCTTCTATATCATGCGTTTTATCTTAGATAGTTCCTAGGAATCTCATTTGTTCTAGTTCACTCTTCTACAGATGGCTCGTACAAGATCTTTGACAGCAGATGAGGGCGAGCCTACGACACTAGCACACCTGACTGCAACTAGGGGCCGAGGTGGTCATAAAGGTAGAGGTCGAGCATGTGCCTGAGAAGCGACACTAGTTAGAGCTAGTGGGGTTTAGGTTGGGCCTGGGTTAGTACTAGAGCAGCAACCCATGGACCAGGGGGCAGCCCAGGTGCCACCAGGGAGAGCAACAACATCAGTACCAACCCCAGCTCCTTTGTCTGATATTCGAGGTTTCCTTCTCCAGTTGCTAGGTATGATTGGGGGGTCCGCTTTCAGATATAACACATACATTTGCTCAGGAGGTAGCCCTGGGTTCTCATAGTTCAGGAGCGTAGCCTGATACTGCAGCTTCCCATGTAGAGGTTTTTCCAGTACATTCAGTTGCCCAGCCACTTGCTCCTCACCCAGTTATGACAAAGTCAGAGTAGAAGGCTTTGGGTCAGTTTCTGAGATTTTCTCTGCCAAGGTTCTCTGGTGCACCTGGTGAGGATGCTTATGATTTCATTTCTACCTGCAAGGAGATGCTTCATCATCTTGGGTTGTTGGATACTGATGGGGTCAGTTACACTACTTATCAACTGGAGGGCCCAATTAAGCTTTGGTGGAGGGCCCAGGTAGCTTGCAGACCATCCAGTCTCCTCAGTTGACTTCGAGAGAGTATTATGAGACCTTTATGGATAAGTTCTTATCTCAGAGTGATCTTGAGCATTGTATAGAACAGTTTACTAGACTGATGTCAGGATCTATGTCTATATCTGAGTATGAGACCCGTTTTCACCAGTTGGCTCCATTTGGGGCTATGATCATCTCTACTGAGCCAGACAAGGTTCGTCTATTTGTTTTGGGGTTGATGACCAAGCTTTGATAGACTGCTGAGATACTAGTTGCCAGTGGGGAACCATTTCAGGCTATAGCAGACCATGTCCATACTATTAAGGATTTGCATCATCATAATCTTGGGGCCAGAGAAAAGAGGCCACGCCATCAGGCAGTTTCAGTGGTTTCTAGTTTGGTGGTAGAGGTGCAGGCCAGTATGGCTGAGGGTATCAGCCACAGTAGCACCAGGGTCAGTCTAGCCGACTAGTTTAGGCATCACTTCAAACTTTAGGTGCATCTCAATTTGATCAGGGTCATAGTGGTCAGCATGGTTACAACAGTCAGTCATTGAGGGGTACAACATCTGGGGCATCAGTTTGTGGTGGCCATACTAGTTCAGCCAGTTCGTCTCGGAAGAATGGTCCATCAGGGCCATTTTATAAGTGTGGGATCATTGGTCAGTATGCCAGAGAGTGCCCCCAATAGGGTCCAATTTAGCCAGCCGCTCAGCCGACTCAGCCAGTTAAAAAAGTGCAACCACCAGTCAGAGGAGGTGGTGACCAGGGTAGAGATGGTGCCCAACATAGCAGGATGGATGGTCAGGATGGCAGTCAATCAAGTGGTAGTCGGTGATAGTTCTATGCGATCCCTGATAGACCGGAGGAAGAGGCCTCAAATGCGGTGATCATAGGTATGATTTCTGTCTGCTGCCAATCAACTTTAGCATTGTTTGATCCTTGTTCTACATGCTTGTATGTATCTACCTACTTTGTTCCTTTTTGGGGTTGTCTAGTGAGCCATAATCTGTTCCTGTATCTGTTTCTACCCCAGTACGCGATTCTTTAGTAGTGGATCGGGTTTTTAGGTCCTGTTTGATTGCCGTTGGTGGTCTTGAGACATGGGATGACTTACTGATATTAGATATGTTAGATTTTGATATGATTCTAGGCATGGACTGGTTATCCCCTCAGCAAGAAATTTTGGATTGTTATGCCATTCTTGGCATATCCCCAATTGTGTGGCAGGATTTTATTAGTCGCGCACCATCTGAGATCATTTCTTATCTTCAGGATAGGAAGTTGATTTTGCATGGGTATTTGGATTATCTAGAATATGTCCAGGATGTTGGTGCCAACATTTCTTCTCTCGAGTCAGTTCCTGTGGTTAGAGATTTACTAGATGTGTTTCTGACCAATCACCGGGCCTCCCACTTGAGTGAGATATTGACTTTGCCATTGAGTTAGAGCTGAGCACTAGGACCATTTCCATTACTCTGTATCGTATGGCTCCAGCTGAGTTGAGGGATTTTAAGGTTCAGATTCATGACTTGTTAGCTATGGGTTTTATTAGGCCGAGTGTGTCACCTTGGGGTGCTCCAATTCTGTTTGTAAATAAGAATGATGGTTCGATGAAGATGTGTATTGATTATCGGCAGTTGAATAAGGTGACTATGAAGAATAGGTATCCTATGTCGCGTATAAATGACTTGTTTGATCAGCTCCAGAGTTCAGTTGTGTTTTCTAAGATAGATTTGAGGTCAGGCTACTACCAGTTGAAGATTAGGGTGTAGGATATCCCTAAGACAACATTCAGGACACGTTATGGCCACTATGTGTTCATGGTGATGTCTTTTGGGTTGACTAATGCCCCCGCAACTTTCATGGACTTAATGCAGAGGGTGCTCCAGCCATACTTGGATTCATTTGTAATAGTCTTTATTGATGACATACTAATATACTTGTGGAGTAGAGATGGGCATGAGCAGCACTTGAGAATTGTACTCCAGACTTTGAGAGATTATTAACTTTATGCCAATTTCTCAAAGTGCGAGTTTCGGCTTGAGTCAATAGAATTCCTAAGACATATGGTGTCATTCCCCGAGGCTACCCCTTAGGCATAACACGGGATCTAGGACACGAGTGCCCTAGATTAACCCTTGGCCATAGCATACTCAAATAACTTAAGGAAATAAAGCGGAAGCATACATAGAGAGGAGATAGAAATCTATAACTGAAATAGCCAAAAAGTCTGCAAGGAACTCATCCAGAATACAAACTAGCTATGTCTGAAGCCTCTAAATCTGAAATAATAGTTGATGGGACAAGACCCCAACTAACTCATGAATCCCAAATAAAAGGGGCATAAAGAAAGCCAATCATAACTCCAATCCTCGTATGAAAAGGACTCACCAATAAGATCCAAACGGCTGACACTGACTAGCCACACATTTGAGAAAGGAAACCTGAATCTTCATCATCAAGAGGATGCAGCACAAAATGTGCGTCAGTACTATAGGATGTACTGAGTATGTAATATATGCATGAATATAATGAAAACATACGTAAAACTGAGCTTATGCAAAAATAAAATATCATAAGTACATGTCATAACTTGAGTGGTAAACATGAGATAAGAGTCAAAACTTCAAAATAGATATCATAATCTTACCAGTCAAAATGTTCATACGGGACTTTCTTATAACTGACATTAGACCATGCGAGCTACATGGAATCTAACTATATAACCCTAGTTAGCAAAGCTGACTTGAACCGTGCCAAGGAATGGGTCACCATATCCAACTATATAACCCTAGTTGGCAAATCTGCCCTAATACCCGCTAAAGCACAGGACACCATACATCAAGATGTGGAACCACTCTAATAAGAAAATAGGGCACTTTATAACCTACGTTGGTAACGTAGTTTTAGACTTGGGTAATGAAACCCTCATCGATCGGTGCTAAATACTACTCCCAAAACATGTACATATAGCTCATAAATTCATAGTGGCACAATCTCATGCCAAATCTTGTTGAAAAGCATGAAAATACATCGTGCATCATGCAATTCTTATATCATAGGTTCTTGAAGCTTAGCATAGCCATAATTCAAAATATACTTTTCCTCCTTAAATTCATACTTGAAGAATTAGGCATACAATTCATAAATACATAATGACATATTATCTAAGCATGTAAACTTTCACTTGAAAACATGCAATTCAATGGAATCATGCTAGAAATCAACTTTAATGCATGAGCTTTTGAAACCAATTAAGGAATCATAAATAAACCATAAGAAACCATGAACTGATTCTTAGAACTGATTCACAAGCTTTCCCTAATTTAGATCAAAACCCTAATTTCACAAGTTCATAATTCAAAACAAGAATTAGGGATTTTGGGCACAGAGGTGAGAGGAACCCATTATTGAATACCCACATACCTTATTGAAGCAAGCTTGATTCAAGGGTGAAAAGAATAGGAGACTTGATGTTGGAGCTTGAGACTTGGAGCTTGAAGGAGTCATTTCCTCTTTTTGTAGGTGGATGAGGGAATAATGAATGACTTAGCTAATAAGGGTAGAAACCCTACTAAAAGTGGCCAAAACGACCTCACTTAAGATTTAAAAGGGTGGGTAATTAGAAAAATACCCCTGGGACTTAAAATAGAAGCTACAGAAAATCCTGCCTCATGGGCTACTCGAAGGGAATCACACCCACGACGGCCCATCGAGCCAAGACATCAGGTAAGCTGAGATGAGGGAAGGGCTGCTGGACGATTTTGATGGCGCGTCCCATGGCTCATCGCAACCATGACATCTGTGGCGACTGCCCATCAAGGAAGGGGATCTGGGGAGAATTCTGCTAGACCATTTTAATGGTGGGAACTGATGGGATGTCGTACCCATGACACCTCTCGTGGCTGCCCATTGGCTGGAAGGGTGCTTCTCGATAGTTGCTGGCCAAACCCCATGGCATACCCCATGAGCCGTCAAAACTCTGATGCCCGTGGAAGCTGCCTGTCGTGACTAATAAATTTTAGAAAACTTTAGGTTCTGAGCTAAATAGCTGGTTTGGATTTTGGGGTGTTAAACATGGTGTCTAAGGATGGGATTAGAGTGGACCAAAGGAAGAGTGCAGCCATTTGTGATTGGCCGAGGCCTTCTACTCTTACTGAGGTTCGTAACTTTGTTGGGTTGGCAGGGTACTACATGCAGTTTGTTGAGGGGTTTTCTTCCATAACAGCACCTTTAACTAGGCTTACTAGGAACGATGTCCCATTTCAGTGATCAGATCAGTACGAGGATAGTTCTTAGAGGCTTAAGGCCTATTAAGGGTCATGGCTTCTCAGTATATTGTGATGATTCGACAGTTGGTCTTGGTTGTGTGTTGATGCAGCAGGGTCATGTGATAGCATATGCGTTGAGGCAGCTGAAGGTTTACAAATGCAACTACCACACTCATGACTTAGAGTTAGCGGCAGTAGTCTTCGCGCTCAAGATTTGGAGGCATTACTTATATGGGGTTCATTCTGAGATCTTCACCAATCACTGTAATCTTTAGTACATCACGAGTCAGCGGGAGCTGAACTCTAGGCAGTGGAGATGGATTGAGTTATTGAAGGACTATGACTTCACTATTCTTTATTATCCTAGCAAGGCAAACATGGTAGTGGATGCCTTGAGCCAGAAGACAGTGAGTATGGGCAGCCTAGCTTCTCTTTCAGTTTTGAAGCCAATATTGGCCTTGGACATCCAGTCCTTGGGTACCCGTTTGGTTAGACTTGATTTGTCATATCCTACTAGAGTTCTTGCCAGTATTAAGGTTCATTCTACTTTTGTTAATCAGATTCAGGATCGTCAGTTTTAGGATAAACGGTTATGTTACATTCATGATTAAGTTGTGTGGGGTGAGGCCAACAGGGCTACCTTAGATTCTGTTAGTGTTTTGAGGTTTGATAGGTACCTTTGTTTTTTGAGGGTTGAGGATTTGATTTCGTTAATTCTCTGTGAGGCACATTGTTCCATGTATTCCATCCATCCGAGCACAACTAAGATGTATAGAGATTTGAGGCAGCTTTACTGGTGAAGTGGTATAAAGTGAGACATAGCGGAGTTTGTATCTCAGTGCTTGAACTATCAGCAGGTTAAGTTTGAGCATATGAGACCTGGTGGATTGATGCAGAGACTTCCCATTCTTGAGTGGAAGTACAAAAGGTTCACTATGGATTTCATAGCATGGTTTCCATGTGCTTCTTGAGGTTTTGACTCCATTTGGGTTATTGTTGATGGGCTAGCCAAGTCTGCACACTTCTTGCTGGTTCATTCTTCGTATAGTGCAGAGAGGTTGGTTCAGATTTATCCTCATGAGGTTGTTCGTTTACATAGGATTCTAGCTTCTATCATTTCAGACCATGTCACTCAGTTGACCTCTCTGTTCTAGAGGACTATTTAGTGAGAGATGGGTACAGAGGTTCATCTTAGTATGTCATTCAACCCTCAGACAGATGGCCAGTCCGACAGGATTATCCAGGTCCTGGAGGACATGTTACGGTCCTGTGTTGTTGACTTTGAAGGTTCATGGGATCAGTATATGCCATTAATAGAGTCTGCATATAATAATACTTTTCACTCGAGCATTGGCATGGAAGCTTTTGAGGCATTGTATGGTAGGCATTGCAGATCGCCAATGGGTTGGTTTGATATTTTGGAGTCCAGTCTGTAGAGTACAAACTTGCTTCATGATTCCTTAGACCGAGTTTGGGTGATTTAGGACAGACTTCAGGCAGCCCAAAGTAGGCAGAAGAGCTACGCAAATCATAGACTTCGTGCCGTAGAGTTTGGTGTTGATGATCTACTATTCCTTCGAGTGTCGCTCATAAAGGGCGTGATGAGATTTGGTAGGCGGAGCAAGCTTAGTCCTAAGTATATTGGGTCATTTGAGATTCTTTAGAGGGTTAGCAGTGTTGCATATATGTTAGCTTTGCCTTTGATATTTTCTGCTATGCATCCAGTTTTCCATAAATCGATGTTGAGGCAGTATTTTCTGGATGAGTCACATGTGTTGCAGTGGGATTCAGTGCAGTTGGATGAGAGTTTGACCTTTTTTGAGGAGCCGATAGCCATTCTAACCAGAGATGTCAGGAGATTTAGGTCTAGAGATATTTCTGTGGTTTAGGTTCAGTGGAGGCACCATCAAGTTGAGAAGGCTACCTGGGAGATCGAGAGAGATATGCGGGCTCAGTATCCGCAATTGTTTGAGCCTTAAGGTACTCCCTTTTCTTGACTTTCGTAGAGGAAAGTCCTTTTTTGTAGTGGATGATGTAATGACCCTTCCGGTCTTTCCCAAATTTTCACATTCTTGGTGTTGTTAGAGCATTCCTATAGTGGCCCTTCAGGTCATGATGGCACCTATATCCCCTCTAGTCGGTGAACCAATCCCCATAGCCCGAAACGGTTAGTAACCTAGAATAACCTACCTAGAATAACCAACCCAAGGATACTAATTAATGCAATTATAGCCTATATACACAAAGTCTATGGTAGGGAAAATAATAACCTACTTGTCGTCCGATAACAAGCTGCTAGAACGACGATGTCCAAGCCCAAGCCACTATGAGAATCCCCGATTATGAACACACTATCAACACAATTTTCTATGCATCAATACGAAGGCAATGATACCCATAATGCTAGAAACATAGCCGAGTCAAAATCTGAGTCACAAGAGAGCCCATGGGCCCTGCAACCCAAAGTCGGAAACCAAAAACACCAAAATGTTCCTTATGTTACGAGGAGTTCATGCTCCAAAATTGAGTGGAAACGGACCATCAATGAAGGCTCAAACAACCCAAAAACAAAGGGAATCAAAGAGGGAAAATAATGGAATTTAATGGAAATTAACGAGGAAACTTACCAATTTAAGAAGCCAAGAACAAGCATGGACCAAAAATATATTATCCTCCAAGGTGTAGGATCAAACAGGTGAAAATTGGTGGTGTTTTGAGCTAAAATCAATGGGAAAAACGCTTAGGGAAGATGGTGAGGAAGGCTGGAATTTTAAAAGAAAGGCCAGCTATATATGCTGCCACGCCCAGGCGCAGAGGCGGCCATGCAGGGCTTAGGCGCCAATGCGGGCGGAGGGGGCCTGGTGCCAGGGCGGCCAGGCGCGCGCAGGGGCACCACACTAGCAACCAGCACAAGCTGATGCCAACTATGGAATTTTTCTACTGAAAGGACCTCCGAGAAGCATTCGGGGTCCCGCAAACACAAATGAGCTGAGCTATTCAACTAGAAACAATATTTCAGACCCAACGGAATTGATGAAATTCCCATCTTAGGTTGATTTAATGAAAAGTGGGCCCTGCGCCTAAAATCAACCTTTAGGCCAACTATTCCAAAACAGAACCTAATGGTCGAAATCAAGTCTGGAAGCCTCAGGACCCAAACCAATGGTCCCTCTAGCCTAAACTCGACATTCCGTAGCTAACATCGCTGATGGAAATTCCATTTGAGGTCGTCTTCTCTAAATTTTGACCAAAGTCAACCATACAAGCCGAACTGGCCTGAAAACATAGAACGAGAGAGAATTCCAAGCTTAAAAGCTCCCAGATCCGGACCAAAGGTCCAACTAGACCAAAGTCCACGCTCCGAAGCTAATCGAACTATCAGAATTTGCTTCCGAGCGCTCCGAGCTAATCTCCTAATTAAAGGCTCTAAAATAGGGAAATGACCATAAAGACCAAACAAACAACTCGGGCACTGAACTACCGGTCACAACAACCCATAAATGACTTGGGGCAGTGACATGCAAGCTCTAACAATACAAAGAAGGCAAAAATGCGTAAATGACTGGAAGGGTGATTACATCATCCACTACTAAAAAGAACTTTTGTCCGTGAAAGCCAAGAAAGAAGGAAACACCAGAGACTCCACAACTACGAATATAAAGCCCATACCACTCTCTCGAAAAACCCGAGTAGCCTCCTCGACCGGATGGAACCCAACAAAACTAAACCAAAGAGAAGCAACCAAGCCATAACTCCTTACTAGCCAAGCTAGACTCCAACCTTTAACTTCCAAAACTCCAAAGGTCTATCAATCGAATTGAACTTCAAAAAGCTCAACCGGAAAGCACCAACACAACACCAAAACCAAGAGAACCAAGGCGATCAACACACAGAACTCGAAACCTCGATACCACAACTAAGTCCACCCATAAAACCATCAACTAAGCCTCTAACTCAGGAATCCATTGGCCTGCAAAACCCTTCTATCAACTTGAATTTTTCGCACAATGACCACGAAGCTTCACCCAAGTCAAACACTCGATCCACCCTCAAAACATCAACTAACCCATCAGAAATCCATACTTCTCGCTACACTCAACCTCAAATGAGTTCACCTTTATACTAAAACTCTATCCAAGTCAAGCCCTAGTCTACTAGCTTTTGTCATACAAAATAACAACCCGTAGCATATCTTTGAAAACTGTAGTAGTCTTCCTCGACTAACCATCAACCAATGAACGGATACCTTTGCTAAGATCAATCTCGATACTTGAACCTAACTGAACCAACCATTGGAGCCCAACTGCAACTAGCATACCAGGGTCAGGAAAGACATGTATGAACACCCTGTGTCAATGTATAAATTTCCTAACTATCGAATAGAACCAACCTCACTAAATAGTGCCAAGTATGATTCAACTAGAAGAGAATGAACCAGGGAAACGTTCCTAAGAAGACCCAAACACAAAACCAAGTCTCTGCAAGAGTGTGGTAAGCCGTACCACGAAGTCCGTATACTTCCAACTAAGCTCCAACTCTAGGAATATCGTTGTTGCTCCAAACACTCAAACATCATTCAAATTTAGGATTACCTTACTAGTCTAACCTCAGAAAGAAGTCCACCAAGTCATGAATAGCAAGTCACCAACCGGTAGGCAAGGGAAAAGACGCCTGAAGTCCAAAGTCGCCACCTAGCTATTGAAAACTTCAACCTCTCAACTCGTCACCCACTGGCTCGAAGCATCTACCTTACTGTACCAATATGCAAACCACCAACTCTGAAAGCAACTAATATCTCATAATTCCCAGCCTACACTAGCAGAGCCTAACCAATACTGGAATCCCACACAATAGATAACATCTCGGAGAGTCAACCAAATCATGCTTCCATCTCTCAGAAAACAAAGGTAACCACCAATCCTCAAATACCATCAGAACCTAAAGTAGCCCTGTCAGCTTCAACCCGCACAACCAGATCACATATAACACACCAACGCTGATCCACAATTTGACACACTAAATCTGTCAAACAAAGGTAAAAATGGACCTTGTACTGACAAGAACACCATTAGGATCTGGCAAGTCCAGCCTAATCAAATAGTTAGCCAAGGACTAGATGTACAAGGCCAACTGTCACTCTGAAACTGAAATAGAGAAGCTAAACCATTCGTACTCACTGCCTTCCGACAAAAAGATGCTGTAATCAAAGAGAACCTTGCACGAACCATCTGAAGTAACCTTCTAGCCCACAATTCAAAAACCCCATTCCAACTGCCAAACAATGCCTCTATCGAACCCCTGAGTAGACTCATCCGCCATCGATGAACACTATAGAGACTGGGCTAACTAGGCTCTGAATACACAATTTTCCCAATCCATAGATGCTACTGAGACTTAGGTTATCCAAAGGATGTAACAAACAACTAACAGTCGATGCAACAAGCTCCCAAAGGTACTTATTAGGAAAACGTACCACTTCAATCTCTACTACAAGGAAATCTGACCTCGTACTCATCTGATGGAAAAAAGCCACTACACTCTGTAGTTGGTCAAAATCAAGTCACTAACACACAAACCCAAGCAAACCCTCAGTCATCACCTCAGTGAGCTAATAGAACACATATATGCAAACAAGGAGTCATCTTTTTCCTTTTTCAAACCAAATGAAACCCTTTCCAAAGATACCCTGAACTTGACAAACTCCTTCTTTGTCGATTCTGGAGCTGTTCCCTAAGCTCTAACAATTCTACTGGCATCACTTAGTAAAGTAGGAAAAAAATAGGTCGAATGCCCAACTAAACCACAACACTACAATCAAAACTTAACCGTAATACCTTCATCAAAACTCAACCACAATGGTACGATCCTAAACTCGACCACAATACCATCATCAAAACTTAACCACAATGCCACAATCAAAACTCAACCCAACTAGAACTGGGGAAAACAATAGAGATAACTTAACCAGACTTGAAACAGAGGAACACAATAAAAATACCCATAAAGCTGCAAACTTTCCAAACCAATCAAACAAAGAGGGTCGACTCTAACCCCTTGGGAAAAGAAAAACCACCTAGTATCCACTTGCATAACCAACACAAATCTCCTGAAGACAAAATAACAACCCTCGGTACACCACTACTGGCACCACACCACACAATAGAGAGACTACTAGAAAATGCTAGATAACGGCCTAGGCAACAACCACCTAAGACCGCTAGAAAAGAGATACGCAAACCCATTTCTAGAACCACAACAAAATCAGAAACAATGCTAACATGACCTACCCACGAGTCACAACTTCGGGTAGTCACCTCTCAAGGACAACACACCCTATCCACTACTAAAAATAATTAATTTACCAAGAAATTACACACATAAATGCTACAACTCAAATAGTAATACAACGAAATAAGAAACAGGTAGGCATATATGCATATACATGAAAAAGGTTAGATTCACAAAGCAACAATTCCAGAACTAGATGGTGGTAACAAAAGTTTTACTTGTAACAATGATATCTGGAACCTCTACCTCTGTCCTACCAAGAGGGGCATCAGACTTTCAATGTCTATCTTTAGACTGAGTAGTCGATGTTGAAGGCTCAATCATCTCGCACCAAGGACAATCCCTAGAAAAGTGACCAACCATTCCACAACTATAGCAACACTAAGAAGCCCTGGTCTAATGCACGGAGCTTGTCAACTGTAGATAAATACCCAAACCGCTTCGCTGAAAGCCACCTCTAACCAACTGGGGACCACTCCTACGACCCTGTACACCACCTCTAGCTAGTGGCACTAGAATCTTGGAAGATGAAACCTGCTGACCCTGTTGACTAGAAGGTGTGATAGTGGGGCAATCCCTAGCAAAGTGCCCATGCTCACTGCACTGAAAACAAGTCCCACTAAATAAAGTCTGACGGGGAGCTCTCGCTGAACCTGACTGTCCACCACAACCTATACGCCCTGAATGCAAACCTCAAAGAACCTAACCTACAGCGTGTCTACTCTGCTCAATATGCT
The DNA here is from genome assembly GCA_003996215.1 of Jaltomata sinuosa. Classification (NCBI taxonomy): domain Eukaryota; kingdom Viridiplantae; phylum Streptophyta; class Magnoliopsida; order Solanales; family Solanaceae; genus Jaltomata; species Jaltomata sinuosa. The sequence goes on along the minus strand of QJPP01003027.1, from coordinate 106,470 downwards.
TTGTACAACCATCCTCTGAAACCCGTGTAACCATTAAAACTGGCCTACTACATAGGAAATAAGAAACTAATCTCTACCAGAAAATCTCCTACCTTAAGATTGAGAACCTCAGAAACTGCCCTAATAGGGATACCCCTTAGAACTACCTCCATATGCCTCACGATATAATCCCTCAATAGCCCAAGCATGATCAAACACCTGAAGAAAGGTAGTCCTAACTATCACCAAGTGCTAGGTTGCTAAACAGAATGGTCAAATCAATGCTCCAACAAATACCTAAACTCTCTCAAACTCTGAAGGCACAGTCTTAGCAGTATGCCAAATCAGCTCGTAAAACCTTGCCTTATACTCCAAAACTGACATACAACCTTGCTGAAACTTGGAACCTCAAATCTAACCAAAGCACCGCTCGAAAGATTGGGTACTGCCCCAATATGTGGTACTGAAACACCCACTGAAGGACTCAGAGTCCTAGCCATGGTGTCCTGAAGAACTGGGATAGCCATAAATCCTACCGAAGGCTAGGCTGGCCCCAAACCCCCTAGATGATGCAATATATTCTCACTCTGACATCCTGGTGCTGGAGAAAGTACTAAAGTAACAGGTGTAGTAGCCTCGACATCACCCTCTATCATATTCATCCTAGGCATCTGATAAAGAATGGAACAAATGAGGTTTAAAAGTCAATAGAGCCATGAATGAACGATAAGGTGCCATGGATATGGAACTTTTCCTAATAATTCCTTGTAGCCTCTCCCAAATAAGATATAGATATTATTGTACCAATCTGCGAGACTCTACTTAGACACTTGTTCTTATACCAATGACATCAGTAAACCTAGAGCTCTAATACTAAGCTGTCACAGCCCAATATCTCAGGTTATGATGGCACCTACAACCCCCACACTAGGCGAACCAATTCCCGTAGCCCCGAATAGTTATTAATGGGATACACCTAATCTAACACACACAATAAGAAGAAAATAAGTGGAAGCAAATATAAGATAGAACAATGCAAAAGCAAATAACCTGAATATATAAACATAAGAAAACTACACCAACCTAAAGACCTGGTATCGATAGTACATGAGCCTCTAATAGAATACAAGTACTAGAGATAACAAAATAATAAATACAACTTTCTCCGAATATACAAAGAGTAATAGTGCTAAAAGATGAGATATGGTCAAGCCCTGGTCGTCAGGAGCTCACTTTAGTCTCAAATATTCAAAAGCTGCACGAGTCTCCACGCAATCAACAACGAAAGCTCACACTAGGATCTGCACTAGAAAGATGCAGAAGTGTAGTATGAGCACCAATTACAAAGCAATAGGTACCCAGTAGGCATCATCGATCGACTGAGTGCATATAAGATATAAAAGCAGTAAATAGCAGATAGAAAAGAAGCAGTCACAGAAGCAATAAAGAAAGCACATGAAAACTAGCACTGATAGAAGTCAACAAGAAGTGCAAATATGCTATGTTAGCCACAGAAGATATATATAACACGGAACACAAGTGAAGGAAATAAGAACGCACCTGGAGTCCTTGCAATAAAAATATATATAAAGAGAGGGTTTAGAAAGATGGTAGTATACCGGTAACCTCAAGTAAAATGGGAAAGAAGGGAAGCAATTAAACATACTCATGCTAGAAGCAATATACTTAATGAAATCATGCTAAAAACCCAACTTCAAGATAAGAACAGACAAAATTCAACCTCACAAATACAACCCTAGGATAGGATAATCTACACCACAAGAATCGAAAGCCACTAATCAACACCATGATAAAGGATAGAATCTGCTAACACACAACTACATAGAAGGCCACATAACAGTGCCACAATGATATAGGACCTACTAATCCATCAATGATCAAAAGTCCAAATAACCAAAACTTCAAAAGGCTAGAAACCACTAATCCACCAATAACCGAAGGCCATAACAAGCTCTACAATATGACATAAGTAATATAATCTACCTACAGTCCCAACGAATGCCTATACACATGAGGAACACAATCAAGTGAAAACAAACCCTCTGGTATCCTATACTATTAGAGTGTACACTGAGCACACAATAAACAAGGGTGGAATCCAAATACAATATGCATGATAACGTGATTGATGGAACCAGTGTGATAGTAACCCTGTATATACCTCTTCTGGCGCCTATGGTCCCACCAAGTAGGATTCATGGAAAGACACGACCCGTATACCTCAACTGCATCATATACCCCTCCTCTGGCATACTTGGTACATAGCCCCTAGTCCTGGATCAGCCGGGTCCATGGAGGTCCATGACCACTTACTAAAATGTGAAATCTGAAAGTATAACTGCCCAGAGTGTATCTGGGTCTAGATCAATAATTGGAATCTAATAGTACATGCTTGGAGTCAATCTGGGTCTAAATCAGTAGTAATCTCAAAACCCCATCAAAGGGTGCTCAGAGTCCATCCGGGTCAAAATCATTGATCAATGTCTCAAAAACCCTTATAAAGGGTGCTCAGAGAATATCTAGGTCTAAATCCATAGTAAAAACATGTCTAGCACTATGGCATAGTTGAGTCTAGTATCAATGTGAAAACTGGTGATAAAATCATCATAATATCTACTTTACTCCAAGAAGATCCATAAAATCAGTTTCAAATTCATTTTATAATCATTTTATCGGAAATGGGCCCTCAGGGCCATGCAAAGTTTAGAAAGTTGGTGATAGTAGACACGAAGCCAAAATAGTAGTAAAACATACAAAAAATCCTTTGCATGAATGATATGCTCGCAATTAATAGATTAGCCCAATGACTCACAAATAACTTATCGGCCCTACACAAGCACAATCAGCTCTACAATATAGATATCCTGCCTAAAGTAATATCTCGATGTTCGGGACTTATGGACATTCCCAATTGTCCCACCGTCTATGGTCCAGAGGAATATACAAAGGCCACACAGGGCCACAAGGGTAATATTACAACACTACAATGAGTACTACAAATAACGTAAGAAATAAATGGACCGAAGAGACAGACAAGGTCTGGGATATCAAACTAGAATAACCAACCCAAAGATACTAATTAATGCAATTATAGCCTATATACGCAAAGTCTAAGGTAGGGAAAACCATAACCTACCTATCGACCAATGATAAGCTGCTAGAATAAAGATGTCCAACCCCAAACCACTCTGAGAATCCCCAAATCTCAAACACACTATCAACATAATATTCTATGCGTCAATACGAAGCCAAAGATACTTATAATGCTAGAAACATAGTCGGGTCACAAGCGAGCCTGTGGGCCCCGCAACCCAAAGCTGAAAATAAAAAACACCACAATGTTCCCCATATTCCCAGGAGTTCATGCTCAAAAATTTAGAGGAAACTAACCATAAATGAAGGCTCTAACATCCCAAAAACCAAGGGAATCAAAGAGGGAAAATAGTGGAATTTAACAAAAATTAACGATAAAACTTACCAATTTAAGAAGCCAAGAACAAGCACGGACCGGAAATATATAATCCTCCAAGGTGTAGGATCAAACAGGTGAAAATTAGTGTTTTTGGAGAAAAAATTAATGGGAAAAATTCTAAGGGAAGATGGTGAAGAAGGATAGAATTTTAAAAGAAGAGCCAGCTACATAGGCTTCCATGCAGGGCACATGCACGCAGGCACCAAGGCGGGTGCTGGTGCCAGGGTGGCCAGGCACACGCAGGTGCACTATACCAGCAACCAACACAAGTGATGCCAACTATGGAATTTTTCTAATGAACAGACCTCTAAAAAGCATCATGGATCCCGCGAACACAAACGAGCTGAGCTATTCAACTAGAAATGGCATTCTGGACAGGAAGCGTCACAGCCACCCCCGATGTCGATCTGCAGTATTAGTTTAAGAAAGTCATTTGGTTTTTAACCTAGAGCGATTGGTTTACCTGTATCATGCGAATGTCCAACACTTAGGTGCTTTTTATGTTCATCCTATATGAAAGATGTATGACATGTGTGGATAATGAATGATCGAGAAAGCCCTATACTTGACCTAATTCCATCGTAAAGGATTGAAAGAAAGACAGGAAGCTTTGCCGAGTTTTAGAGGTGTGGGAGGTCAAAAAAAGAGTTCAACCATTCCCTAAACCCAACGAAATTGACAAAATTCCCATCGGAGGTCGATTTGATGAAAAGTTGACCCCACACCCAAAATCAACCTTTAGGCCAACTATTCCAAAGTAGAACCTATGGGCCGAAATCAAGTCTAGAAGACTCAGAACCAGAACCAATGGTCCCTCTAGCCTAAATTCAAACATTTTGGAGCTAACATCACTGATGGAAATTCCATCCGAGGTCGTCTTCTCTGAATATTGATCAAAGTCAACCACACAAGCCCAACTGGCCTGAAAACACAAAATGAGACAGAATTCCAAGCTGAAAAGACCTCGGATCCTGACCAGAGGTCCAATTAGATCAAATTCCATGTTCCTGAGCTAATGGAACTGTCAGAATTTGATTCCAAGCACGATTACCAAGAATATTGAACAAAGTCAATGATCTCCTAAAAAAGGCTCTAAAATAGGGAAACAACCATAAAGACTAAAAAAAGGCCCGGGCATTGAACTACCGGTCCCATCAAGCTATAAATGACTTGGGGGCACTATAGATAAGCTCTAATAGCACAAAGAAGGCAAAAATGCATAAATGACCGGAAAGATCATTACAGTTTTAATGTCTGATCTCATTTTGTATTATTACCCTTGTCTCCCTGTGTGGCCTTGTATTTGCCTTTGGACCATAAATAGTGGGATAATTGGGAAATGTCTGTGAGTCCCTGATATTAATTTACTATTGTGAGCTGGTTATTTATGTTCTAGAGCAGAATGAGCCTATGCATGGCCAATAGGTTGATTGTCAGCCATTGGACTATTGATTGTTTGTGATTATATCATCATCATCATCATGAAAAAGGTTTTCTTCATTGATTTTATTATTACTATGGCTGCAAGCTAAGTTATCACCAGTTTTCTAACTTTGCATGGCCCCGAGGGCCCGTATTCTGTATAAATAGCTAAAAGTGAGTTTTAACTGGCTTTTATGGATCTTCTTAGAGTAAAAGAGATTTTTGAGATAATTTTTACACTGATTCTAGACTCGGATAGGAAGGAGTTCTAGACATGATTTACTACTAATTTTGATACTATACTAGGCACAGCAAAGCCGGAGCGCTGGACTTGACTTTTTCCACTAATCTTAGACTCGGATAGACTCTAGACATGATTATTGAGATATTGAGAGTTGTATATGGTTGCAGAGACCTCCAAGGAAAATTATGATCTGGACTAGGGGGCTACGTGCTGAGAGTGCCAGAGGAGGGGTATAAGGGGTAGTAGAGGTATATGGGGGAAACCTTCCATGGGTCCTACCTACTGGGCTTACGGGCACCGGAAGAGGTACATACGGTACCACCTGGGTTCATCATATCACTTTATATCATTCATTTTGTGTACGGTTCCACCCTTGTTTGCTATTTATTGAGTGTACACTCCGGTAGTATGGGATGTCGGAGGGTTTGTTTTCTCTTGTATGGGTTCCTTGGGTGAATGGGTGCCCGCTGGGACTGTAGGTAGATTAGTTTACCCGCTTCTATCGTAGAACTTGTTCATATTATGGTTACTTGTGGGTTACTATTTGATTATCCCTACTTTGTGAGTTGTATTTCAAGCATGATTATATTTAGTTGCTTTTTCTTCCTTTCCTGTTTGTTGAGGTTACCTGTATACCGCCATATTTCTTAAACTCTCTATATATATTGTTGTTGCAAGGATCCAGGTGCGTTCCCTAACCTTTCACCTGTGTTCTGTAATATATATTTGTTTTGTGGCTAGCATGGTATGTTTGTATTCTCTCTGTCTCCTATCTGTGCTAGTTTTCGTGTGCTTTCCCTGTTTGTTTTTGTGATTACTTCTTTCTTATCTGCTTTATACTGATTTTATATCTAATATGCGCTCAGTTGGCCTATAATGCCTACTGGGTACCGGTTGCTTTACAATTGGTGCTCATATGCTGATCCTAGTGTGAGCTATCATCGTTGATTGCACGTGGACTCGTGCAGTGCTTCCAGACATATGAGATTTAAGGTGAGCTCCCGGCGACCGGGGCTTGACTTTTATCTCTTCTTTGTACCATGCACTCTTTTTATTATTCAGAGACAATTGTATATACTATTTTGTACCCTCTTATACTATGTATATTTAGTAGAGGCTCTTATACTATGATATGAGGTCATGGGATGGTTTAATTTTCTCTCTCTATAATATTTCAGGTTGCTTCCTCCTTTTTATGTTTTCTTTACGTTCTTCCGCTTATTACTCTATCTTGTGCGTATTTTGCTTCAACAGCAGCCCTTTACTAACCGTTCTGGTCTATGGGATTGGTTCGCCTACAGGGGAGGTCGTAGGGGACATCATGACCTGAGAAATCAGACTGTGATAAAAAATTAAATAAATTTCAGGTAACTTTTTACGGAGACACTCATCGAGCAGATTGATATTTTTTTGTTTCATCTATTTCAATATTTATATTATTGTTATGTATGTGAAATGCAATCTTATCATACCCCTTGCAAATGTATTTATAAATATATTTATCAGCTCTAATAACCTAACAAACTTTAATATTTATGTGGCAATTGAATTTTCTAATCAAGAAAGGATTGTAAGGGACAACCCATGAGTTATCAAGATACTAAGTTCTGATTTTACCAATATCTCTTATCTTTTGTTTTTTACAATTGGATATGAATTCTTTTCTTTTGATATTTGATCGGTAAAATTTTTTAGATACTTGAATTTGCAGTGATTTTATTCTTCCATACATAATTTTGTTGGATTTAAGTTGCCACAAGATCCATGCATCATATGCAGGCGAACATGTTATTTCAATTATTGTTATGAATTAGAATCAGTCAACTGGACACAATTAATATTATCGTAAGATTTTGGAGTCAATAGTTTATATTCATTGATAAGTATAATAAGAAAATATGCATGAAGTAAATCACATTTCTAAAATTCTATCGTATATATAAAAGCTGCAACCTTTTTGAAGTATATATATATAAAAGATATATGATTTAAGTTTTTTAAGCTTTGCTCTAAATACTTTACTAATTAAATCAGGTCTATTTTGTGCCTCAGATAATTATTGGCTATTTTTTATTTCCGATCATGATGGATAACAAGTCATTATTATGAATAGATCAAATTTATAAAAATATTGCACTAAAGCAATAACGTTCATATATCATCAACGCATATTTCTTAATCTTCCAATAAAGATAACAAGAATGAATATTTTTAATGTTAAAAGTATTTCTTTACCCAAGTCTTATAATATCAAAGAATTCATGTAGCTTTTCTGTTCTATAAAAAGTTAGATTAAAATAAATAAATTCACTTTCTGTATTTTAAATTTTATGTATTCATCTACTGAAAATTATTGAAACAATCTTTCAGAAAGTACAGTTTCATTTGCTTCATTTTCTTTCATTTGAAGTTTATAACAGTAGTATTCACACACAAACACAATATTTTTTTTCTTTCTCTAAATTTTGAGCCTTCGTGTCAAAATATTCATCAATAAAATACATATATGATACTTGATAAATATTCATGTTCATAATAAGCTTATCGTTTTAATTTTTTTTTAGCGGTGTAATTTTTTATATCACGATATCGATCACTATTGTAAGAAAATAACAATGAATATTGTAGTGGATCATAATATCCATAATAGGTTCTGTATTTAAGATCTACTACTGCAAGTATAAATTCGGATATGAGGTGCAGAACTAATTTCACTAATTCTTTTTTTTAATCCATATTGCTACCACTTCAGATGTAGTAGGAAGGTTATATACTCGTTGATCTAAACCTGAGTCACATTTATGTGCAGTATAAACATTCAATAGATCTAAAACATTTATTAAGAATTTTAAACAATAGATTATGAATTAATTTTTAGTATACTCATTAGTTTTTTGACTACTAATTCATGAACTTTAATTTGTCTAAACAAATTATTTTATTAACTAATTTGTTATTGTTATCATAAAAATATAACGGTAGATTTCTTGCTATTTGATCGGAGGGAGAGGAAGGGGGGGGGGAAGAAGAGTTAGTCATTTGTAAAGTGATACATTTGACCTTAAACTATAAATGTGCAGATATCATAATTTGTTTTGTCAATTCTTTATCATAATTCACAGCAAGTGATGTAAATTCTAATAAATTATTGTATGTTTTAATGTATGCTGAAAAATACTTAAATTCTTCAGTATTTTCTGAATCTAGATTACGTAATTTAATATATGCCTAGTCATAAATCAACTTAATCAAACCGTTGTTGCAATAAAATTCAGGAGGCTCACATTCAAATCTTTTTTTCACCGTAAAATTTATAATTAAGAACAATCTTCAAATGCACATAGTGAGATTGTAGTTGACCTATGCTTAAACAACTTATTCTACGTTATTTGAGAACTATATATATTTTGAGTACATAATTAGAACAAGTAATATATAATATCACAACAAATGATTGGCACAAACCTTTGTTTTGATAATCCTTGAAGGAATATTACTTTTTGAGCTAGATGTATCAGATGTCGAACCTAACACCAAAGAGCAATAAGTTACTTTTGTGTAATAATTGTGTAACAAAGAAAAAATATTATTTTTATTATCGTACTTATCTATTTCATACACAGATAGACTGAAGGAGCTATATTCTTTTGCTTGTCGAAAGTGACGGGCAAAGCTTCAAAATGAGATTTATTGGCTAACACATGTAATAAAATACACATTTTCTGTCATTTTATTATAATCACAGGTAAAAGATTTTCAATTTACTTGAGGAAAAAAAGTCAACAAGAAAAATTTAGTAATATTACTGACTACTGCAGAAATAGTAGAAAAGTCCAATAAAAGAAGATTCTGAGATGCAAGATAGCGGCCTTGTAAGTTAGTTGCACGTTGACTTTGCACCAAAAAACTTATAATTTCTAAAAAAGTATTTCTTTTTAACTCTAGTCTATTTGTTCGGAATTATAAAGCTACAAGTAGTATATAATAATATTGCAATAAAATAATTAGTGCGAACCTTTGTTTCGAATAATCTTTGAAGCCACATCACATTTTGAGTTAGATGTACCAGATGTCGAGCCTAATACAAAAGAGCAATAAAGTTATTTTCGTATAATAATTGTGTCAGAAAGAAAGAAAATATTATTTTTATGGTACTTACCTATTTCATACACGCAGGATAAAAGAGCTATACTTTTTTTGCTTGTTGAAAGTAACGGGCAAACCTTAAGATGAGATTCATTGGCTAACACATGTAATAGAAAACATATTTGCTATCATTTAATCATAATTACATGTAAAAAAAATTCAATTGACTCAAGCAAAAAAAGTTTAATCATGTACCCTGCTGCTGCAAAAATAGTAGGAAAGTCTATTAGATGAGAATTCTGAGACACAGGACAACGACCTTGTTAGCCAGCTGAACACTGATCTTGAACATGAAAGTTGCAACTTTCAAAATAATATTTCTTTTTAACTCTTATCTGTTTGTTCGATGTTATAGTAATAGCTCTTCTTCTTTTTTCCCGCAAAAATTAATTTATACATTTCATGTCGCTTAAGCTTTATCTCAAAATCTCTTTTTGCTAAGCAGGGATGATTGTTTTTATAATAACCTATTCCATCATTATAGTATGTTAGGGTGCAAATACCCGTCTAGAAAAGTTCAAAAGATGAGAGTTGATAAAATCTCAGGCTAAGGTGTGTTTTGATGAAAATATGGTGTTATGTACTTATGTAGCAATTTTTTATTCGTGATTTGAGGTTTGATGTTATGGTGTGTATTTATGGATAGTCGACTAATGTAGAGTTCCGTATGAAGTAATTGATGAAAATCGATGTCATAGAACTTCGGTTATGGTGGTTACTATGTTAGAATTAATTTGTGATGTCTAAGAACCATGGTTGTGTTGTGAAAGGAGGGATTTTGAGTGAGTTTTTGATGTTTTATTTTTGCATTCGCCGTAGCAAGATGGACTTCCACCATAGCGAGTCTGCCATAGCGGATCAATTTCTACCATAGCGGTCCTGACAAACTATCAAAAACCACCATAGTGAGCCTTTATCCTCCATAGTAGCTTGACGTAGTGAGACGCGGCCCGCTGTGTCGAGTGACGGAGTAGATTCCTGACTTAAGTGTATTTTTCAGAGTTTATTTTCCAAAAACTCTAAGTATTGTGAAAGAGCAGTGGAGAGGCAATTTCCCCCTTGAGATAGGTGATTTTCTTCTATTAAGGTGGGTGATTCCTCCCTCTTAACATCATTTAATTCCTTGTTGATCAAAGAATCACAGGAATAAAGTATATGGGAAATTGTGAGTTTAGAGTCATGAATGTATGAAAAGTGGAAAAACCCTATGGGTAGGTATAATTTCACCTAGAATTGATCCTTGGATGTTCTTTTATGATTCAAAGCATGAATTTGATAGTTCTAAACAAGATTAGGACTAATGGGGAACCTTGGGTTCTATGAAGGTATGACCTTTAAGTATAAAAATGACTAAAAAGGGTAATTTGATAAGAAACCTCTTGAATGTTGATCATGTGATTATTGTGGGACTAGTTGGTGAATAAGTAGCTCTTGGGGAACGCTACTGACCTCGGATAAGGGTAAAATAAATGGGTTAAATTCCCAAGACATGAAATGAAAAGTAAATGATTAATTACTCTTGTATTTATTATTTACAGACATTGAATGCTCAGAAGCATTGAGGAAGAGAAAGGATACTGCTAAGTACCTTGTGGTTGAGAATTCGACAGTCAAAGTAGGTTACAGTTTAAATTAGAGTTGAGACTTGTTTTAGCGCATTTATGTGGATGAATTATATGACTTGTGATTGGTGTTCAGACATATTTGAATGATGGTTGTTTTCATGTTGTGCTTGAGTAAATAATTTGTGTATACATGAACCTGAATAAGGAACTTGAATGATTAAGTTACGTGTAATTAGTGCACATGATGTATGCTAAGAGATAGTCTTGGAACCATAGGTTCACTTGGTTAGGAGTCGGGTACCACGAGATGGTACAATTATTGTTAATGACTATTGTTAGTTGAAGCGGGTACCACAAGCTGGTAAAGATTTGACATTGTTTCTCTTATTATAGATCGGGTACCACAAGTTGATATAGTACATAGACCCTAATGCATCCCCTGCAAGTCATAGCTAGTTAGGCAAAAATAAGACCCTTTAGCATATGTGTACACACGTTTACATTGATTTTTCCATAGTTAGCTATTGTGAGTTGAAATAGTGCGCTGAGATGAGATTAATGGTAATGAGTACTTTTGTGAAGGTTAGATGGACATAAAATTCACGTGATATGACTGCTGAAAGTGCTTATTCTTACTTTGTTGTGGACATGCTCGGTGACTTATGTGATCTTGTTACAAATGTTGATAACTTGATTTGAGATGATTATCTGATAGACTGGAATATGTGCTAAGTGTTGAAGTGCCTTTTACTTGTTATTTGATTTTATTGTATATCTGTTGTAAATTGAGTCAGCCCATGATACGTATCAGTACATAGTGGTTTGTACTGATACTACTGGTACACTTCATTTGTTGAGTGCAGACTGGGTTCTAGAGGCTCAGATGTGACCTCACCTTTAGCTAGACTGCAGACTACGATCAAACAGTGAGCACTACATCTCAGGCTTCCATGGATCCTCTTTGAGTCATTGTCCTTCTTTTTGATGATGGAACTCTTTTATTGTTATAGTTTATTTTTAGATATCTTAGACATTGGTTATGTTTAGTATTCTTGTACGATTACTTTCAGTTCTTGGGGAATGTAATAGCTAGTCAAATCATTCCGCACTTTACTTTATTAGTTCTTTACTATGATTTCTATTTAAAGTTTGTTTTTATTCTCTCTCTTCTAAAATTTGCTAAGTATAAGGGTTAAGGTTCGAGTTAGATGGTTCTCCCATAGGAGGGTTAGGATGGTTGCCATTCACGGCCATTTAGATCGTGACAAAGTTGGTATTAGAGTCCCAGGTTCGTCAATCTTATTGTACGAGAATGTGTCTAGTAGAGTGTTTAGAATGGTATTGAGACGTCTGTACTTTTTTTCAAAAGGCTACATGATTTTAGGAAAACTCAACTTCTTTCTTCTGTTGTGCTATTACTTGATTCCAATTGGTATATGTCAATCTAAATTTGTATCATACTCTTTCACTCTTATTCTAGCAGATGGTGAGAACACATGCTTTGGAAGGAAGGGTAGCGGTGCCCAAACCTTTTATTGAGGCTGTGGTTCGCAATAGAGGTAGGGTGAGAGGAAGAGACAGAGGAACAAGGGGCACATCCACTTAGGGTGGAGCTCGACCTGCAGTTTCAGTTCATGAGAGGGAAGAATCTCCTTTCCCACATAGAGATCTTCTCGAGGTTCTAGAGAATTAAGAGGTACCAATTTAGGATGATGAGGCAGCACCAGTTCAGGTAGGTTCACCAATAGTTCAAATGTCTTTAGACATGATCCAGTAGGTTCTGAGTTTTCTGAGTGGACTGACAGGGAATGGAACTACACCTGTAGGTCCCAAACACAAAATCTGGTAGTTCAGCATGATACTGTTGTAGCTCCTCGGATGAATGCATCTTTTGATATAGGTATTCTTCCACGACCAGTGATAGGTCTAGTAATAACCGCTGATGGGCATGATCTTTTCTGCAAGTTTGTAAAGAAGAAACATTGGGTATTTCATGGGTTGGAGTCCGAGGATGCTTATGAATTCATTATTGATTGTCATGAGTGACTTCATAGGATAGGTATAATTGAAAAGTATGGGGTTGAGTTTGTGACTTTCCAGCTACATGGTGATCCAAAATTTGGTGGAGAGTAGGCCTACTGGACACTCCCAATGACTTGGAGTCAGTTTTATCAGGTTTTCCTAGAGAAGTACGTTTTATGTACTATGCGAGACATGAGGACAGATGAGTTTGCTAATATTGAGTAAGGTAATCTATCAGTTGCAGCCTATGAGGCTCGGTTCCATTCACTTGCCCGATATTCTACACAATTGATTAATATTTAAGAGGAATGAATTTACTATTTCATGAAAGGGATGAATATAGGGCTACAAATTTCAGCTTTACAAGTAGCATCCTTCGGTAGGTCTTGTTAAAAATATTGAAAGCGTAAAGCAAGAGGCTTACGCGAAGATGGCTTCAAAGAAGGCTCGGCCAAGGGGCAATTTCAGTGTTTAGTATTCTAAGGGTTAAAGTTCACATGGGTATCTTGCGTGTCCTATTCAGTCTTGATGCAGGTGTCTGCTGGGTGTCCTTCAGGGGCCAATTAGTCTTCTACAAAGTTTGGTGGTTATCTCACTTCATCTGCTCCAGTGCAATGACCTACCTTGGTGTGCTTGCTATGAATGTTGTGAGGTTGGTCACATTAGGATGAATTGTCCTTATTATTGACAGAAAGGTCAGCAACAGACTTCCAGAGCTCCGGCAGGTAGAGAGGGTAATGACTATGGTAGAGATCATTTGCAGGGCAGGCAGGGTAGTCACATAACTTGCAGAGGTGAAACCCAGCCCAACCAATGTAGTGGTAATGGAAGAGGAGGTAACCATCCTAACAGGGGTGGTGCACAGGTAGGTGGTAAGAACCATTTCTATGCATTTCTAGGAAGGCCCGAGACAGAGACACCTGATGCAGTTATCACATATATTATTCTTGTCTATAATTGCATGGCTTCAGTTTTGTTTCATCCTGGTTCTACTTTCTCATATGTTTCTGGCTGGTTTTATTGAGGTATTAGACATGATTTATGAGTTAGTTAATTTTCATGTTCATGTGTCTACCAATTGGGCAATTCTATGATGGTTGATAGAATTTTTTGTGCTTGTCCGGTTAAGATTGTGGGAAGGAAATCTTTGGCTAATGTAATGACATGTTCCATCGTTATGGTGAAATAAGTCATAAGTACTCAACTAGAAAAGTTCCTAAGATGAAAATTGAAAATCTCAGGTTAAGGTGAGGTTAGATAAAAATATAGAGTGTTGTGCCTTAGAAGTGATTCGTGCTTTGTGTGATGTAGTGTGGTATTGTGGTGCATATTTTTGGGTATCCAACTACCGTAGGGTTTCTTAGGATGTTTTGGGATGAGAATCAGAGTCACAAAACTCCATATATGATAGTTGTTGCGTTGGGAATAATTTGTGGTATCTATAAAATAATGTGTGTTGTGAAATAAGAGGTTGAGATCAAGATAGAAGTGTTTTGAAAATTGTCCTTCATCACAATAAGAGGATGCCTCATCACAATGGCCTATCGTGATGAACGATCCTCATTGTGATAACCCATCACGACAAAGAAAGCATCCATCGCGATGAGGAAATATGATAGTATACCTCAGCAACCTGTAGTTTTCTGAGTTATTTTTCTCATTATTCTATTATGTTCTAGAGTTCTAAGAAGTGGGTTTTCCAAGAAAACTAGGGAAATCTTCATCGTTGAAGGTAACTAATCCGTAGAACTCTTTGTTTAATGATCATTGATCTTCCTTAGACCTTGGGGGGAAGGATTAATGGTGGAATTCCTGCATTTAAGCCCTAGAAGTATGAACTTGAGGAAGAACCATTTGGGTAGGTGTAAAATTATCTAGAATTGATCCTAGGATGTATCTTTTCTATTCCGAGCATGAAATTAGTCATTTATAACTTGATTAAAGTTAATGGGGAACCTTGAGTTCCATAAAGGTGAAACCTTTAGGCATAAAAATGTTGGAAAAGGTATGAACTTGCTTAGAAGCCTTTGAATATTGAATCTATGAATGTAATAGGGATAATTAATGATTAATTAACCCTTGGGGAATGCTAGAAACCTCATTTAAAGGATAAAATTAATGGGTTGAATTCCCAAATCCTAAAATGAAGGGTAAATGGCTAATTACTCTTATATTATTATTATTTTTAGACCTTGTGCATTCCGGAGAGTTAAGAAAGGACAAGGCTGTGGTGAATTAGCTTGCGGGTGTTGTATCTTCACTGGAGGTAGGTTATGGTTTGAATTAGAGTTGAGAATCATCTTACTAGATGTTCTGTGGTAGAACTGTATAACTTGTGATTGGTCTTTGTACGTGGTTGAATTATATATGTTGTTCCTGTTATGCTTATATGAATAGGCAAGATGAATAGGAAGCGATAAGTGTGCTGAAATGGCTAAGCGAGATAGTGTCTTGGACACTAAGTATATTCATGAGAAATAGGTTTGAGAGACTAGTATTCTTGATATTGATATTGATACAGATGTCATGGATCAGATACCACACCGGTATAGTACATGGACACCTAGGATCCCCTGCAGGTCATAGCTAGTGGAAATAAATAAGACCCATAGCATGTGTGTACACATTTTTACTCTTTTATTCTTATATTGCATTGCCATACTATCTTTGGTAGTTAATTTGGTTGTGGACTAAGACTAGACTAGAGATATAGTGATATGAGTGGAAGTTAATGGACATACCAATATGTGAGGTGATCATTGAAGGTGTTGATTCCTTTCTTTGCTAGTGATGTTTTGGTGATTTATAAAGTTGAGATTGTTATGTTTGAATTGACTTAAAAAGACTACCCATTGACTGATTATTTTCCAAGTGTTGAAGTCTTTTTACTTGTTATATGTTTTGCTACATTCATGTCTTATTTTGGGTCGGTCTATGATACCTACCAGTACATATTATTTTATACTAATACTACCCTGTGCTATACTTTTATTGAGTGCAAACTGTGTTCCAGAGGTTGAGACCTGACCTCGATTAGAGTAGCAGCATTGACCACAGATCCAAAGGTTGAGCACTACTTCCCAAGCTACTATGGATCCTGCACGAGTTGTTGTTCCTCTTCTAGATAATGGAAATCTCTTACTTTACTATTTTTAATACTTACTGGATATCTTAGATGATATTGATTTAGAGTTCTGGTCGATGACTTTTAGTTTATGGGGATATTTTAGTTAACTATTTCTGCATAGTCTATTCTTTCATTTATATTAGTATTATTTCCTTTATGACTTAAGCGAATTGTTATATATTAATTATTACAATTGGTTAAGTCTAAGAGTTGGGTTCGGGTTACTTGGTTCTCCCACCGGAGGGTTAGTATGGTTTCCAATCATGGCCCGATAGAGTCATGATAACTGATTTAGTAATTCTGGACATGGTGGATTTTCCCATCATCCTGGGGATGAGTTAGTTGTCTTTGGACCATGCTATATTAGATTTTCATGCTAAGACGATGACTATGGCCATGCCTGGGTTGGATAGACTAGAGTAGGAGGGTAACTATAGTCCTGCTCTTATGAAGTTTGTATATTTCTGTCGTGCTCAGAGTTTGATAGGAAGGGGGTGTTAGGCTTTATTAACACATCTTTGGGAAAATAGTGCAGAGGTCCTAGCTATCGGTTTAGTTCTTGTGGTATGTGAGTTTCAAGATGTATTTCTTATGGATTTGCTCAGTATGCCACCAAATAGAGATATTGACTTTTATATCAATTTAAAAATGAATACACGCCTCATTTTGATTCCCCCTTATAGAATAATGTTGGCTGAGTTAAGAGAGCTTAAGTATCAGTTGCAGAAGTTGTTGAGTAAGGGATTTATCCGTATGAGTGCCTCCCTATGGGGTGATCTAGTGTTGTTTGTTAAAAAGAAAGATGGTAGTCTACATATGTGCATAGACTACTAGCAGTTGAATAAAGTTATGATCTGTGACAAGTATCCTCTTCCTCGAATCAATGACTAGTTTGACCAGTTAAAGGGTGCATCAGTCTTTTCAAAGATTCATCTGAGTTTTGGATACCATTACTTAAAAATTTGGCCTACTGATATTCCAAAGACTATATTTTGGACTAGGTACGAGCATTACGAGTTTCTTTTGATATCTTTTGGGTTGACTAATGCCCCACATGCTTTAATGAGTTTGATGAATGGGATATTTAAACCCTATCTTGACTACTTTGTAATTGTGTTCATTCATGATATCTTAGTGTATTCTAAGAGTGAGGAGGAGCATAGGAACCACCTTAGGATTGTGTTGGGTTTGTTAAAGGAGAAGGAGTTGTATGCAAAATTATCTAAGTGTGAATTCTAGTTGTCTTTGGTGTCCTTTTTAGGGCATGTAGTTTCAAAGGAAGGAGTGATGGTAGACCCATAGAAGATTGAGGCAGTAAAGAATTGGGCTAGACCCACTTCGGTGATCAAAATTTATAGCTTTGTGGGGTTAGCTAGTTACTACCGTAGGTTTGTGAAGGGTTTTGTATCCATTGACCCGCTTGGATCAGAAAGAGGTACCCTTCTTTTGGTTAGATAAATGTGAAGAGAGGTTTCAAAAGCTCAAGTCCTTGTTGACTATCGCTCCTATTCTTGCCTTGCCAATGGAAGGAAAGGACTTCATTGTGTATTTTGATACCTCACGATATAGTTTAGGTGTTGTACTAATGTTGGAGAAGAATGTTATTGCATATGCTTTGAGGAAACTAAAAGTGCATAAAAAGAGTTATCCGATTCATGACTTAGAGTTGGCTTCTGTGGTTTGTGCTATCAAAATCCAGAGACACTATATATACGGGGTTCATTGTGAAGTGTTCATCGATCACCGTAGCTTGCAACATGTATTCACCCAGAAGGACTTGAATTTGAGGTAGCGGAGGTGGATAGAGTTACTCAAAGATTATGATATTACTATTCTGGACCATCCAGGTAAGACTAATATAGTAGCCGATGCATTGAGTAGAAAGACTGAGAGTATGGTAGCCTTGCATATTTGAAAGCTACTAGGTGTCCATTGGCTAGAGAAATTCAAACTCTAGCTAACAGTCTCATGAGGCTGGAAGTGTCTGATAAGTAGGTAATCTAACAACTTATTGAGCCTTTATCCATGAATTATTGCTATGTTTTGAATAGATTTAGAGGTTCATATGGACTTTATTGATGTCTATGCAGGTACTTGTGATCAAAGATGGAAAACAAGGAAATGGACCCAAAAAGAGCTTAAAAGGAGTGAAGTGTGAAGTGATCGGAAAAGATAGAGATACTGACCCGAGATGCGGTGCCCATGTGACACGCACAAGTTATGTTGCGGAATGCAACTACACCGATGGAACCATAAAATTCACTGAAGAATCTGCTAAGAGGTGTGGTCGTTGTGCGACACACATAACTCATGGTGCAAACCGCACCTTCTACACACGAGGCCTCCAAATTAGCTGAAGTCACTGGTCTAACTGAAGATGGTGTGCAACACGCACATCACGATGTGCGAACTGCACATCGATTCACACACCACCCGAAGGGCAATTTTGTCCAAAAAATTGGTGATGTTTTGGGAAAGTATAAAAAGCTAATTTAGGCACAATTGTAAAAAGATTTTTTTAGATCTGAATATTTTCCAAGTAATTTTAGCTTTGAGAATAAGTTTTCCTCTCCAAGAAGAAGAGGGTTTCAATCCATTCTCTCTTCCAAATCTTGGTTTACCATCTGTGTACAAAAACTGAGCTTAGAACTTGAGATTACACTTGAATGAAGAGCAATTTTACTTACCCAATTGGTATATCTCTCTCTTAGTATAAGTGGATAATTTCATTTGTCTAGGGATGTGTTGATAACAGGTTCTTGACTAATGGGTGTGGGTATTGCTAATTCTTGCTTATAAAATTGTTGATTTGACATGGGTCTAGTAGTTTAACGAAGTTTTAATCCTAAAATTGGTGGTTGCAAACATTGATTTTCCTTACTTGGCTATGTTGTTGCTTTAGAGAGAATTTCATAGTTTCGAATGTGAAATTACTAGTGGGAACTTGGGCTTCCACCTAGATTGAGGCTAGAGATAGCTCATATCAAAGGAATCACCCATTTAAGGGTCTAAGCTAGAGATTGTATGACCTCCCTTAGCTTGATCTTGGTTGTTTGTTGTTAAATCGATAGTGCTCTAACCAAGATTTTCGAATATATGGTTGTTGATCGAGAGATAAATGATCCATACCCATGACCAAGGCTACCTATGTCAATGATCGAGAATAAGAATGAATAAGCAATTACCCTATTCTATATTAGATCCCCATTGGATGCACATCCCTAGTAATCTACTCAAATTTGTACACCCGTTTGACTTTGTTGCTTTGTTACGAATTGAGATTGTTGTGACAGAATCCCAATTCCCCCAATCCTTTATTTTCCTATTTTCGAGCATTTACTCTCTTAGTGAAGTCATTTCAATACAATCATTATTGTGCTATCGCCAAGTCTCTGTGGGTACGACCCTGAGACCTGTTGGGTACTTATAAATGTGTGTTGCTTGACGATCACCATTACCTCCATCTGTGGAGAGTAGGTTTGAGCGTTTATCAAAAATGGCATTGTTGCCGGGTATTTGATTTGATAGCTATTTTTGATTGTAGATTTGAAATCACTTAGAGAGTGCTTGTTGCTTTTATTTTGTTTCTTGTTTATGGTTAATTGCAGGCACACATAACTCAAGCATCAATGCCCAGTACTTCTCACTCAACCCATGTATACTTAATTTTGATACATTGTTAGACCTAAAGTTGGAAATTTTGGGAGCCGAGGGAGCAATGGGTGCAACCTTCACTAAAGAGATTGAGGATTGGTTAAAGAATGGTTCACGAAGGGATAGAGAGTTGTCAATTGCCTCCACACTTCTTGAATTTATTGTGAGGAGTGTAACAAATGACCGAGTTAAAATAATTAACGTTATTGGTGTTGTTGGGGATTGAGGCTAGTTGACGATGTTGAAAGTTTGAATGGAGGTAGTGATGAGGTACTTGTAGCAGACCACGCGGTGGGTTCCCATGGAAGCTCTCAAAGTTTTGGCATGCATGATCATGGGAATCAAGGTCGGAACGAACAAAATGATGGCTCTAGGATTTAAAGTATGCTTGTACAGGTGTTAGAGAAAGTAGGGGCAACCTATGGAGTCATCGAGGAGTTGAGCCACGACCTTGGAAGTCTTTCCCAAACCGTGCAATATCACTCCATAGCTATTGAACATCTTGAAGATAGAATGTGTTGGCTTAGCTCGCAATTCAAAGCTAAGCAAGCCAAGAATTTAAAAAGGAGTAGTGGTGTTGAGAGCCCACTCAACCCCGTGGATGTTGTAATGCCAATGATAAGCAAACCTAGAAACAAGCGAGCTTGGGGAAATGGTTTAATCAAAGCTATACAACGTGAGAGCGAGCTGCCTAAAGTTCTCAGACCTTTTCCTACATGTCCGCCTCCCTTCCCTCAACGTTTGTTGCAAGAAAAAATGGATGAAGCTTTGAGAGATTTTGAGTCTATGTTGAAAAGAATCACCATCAATATTCCTGCAATAACTTCTTTTAACAAGATGCCCGAATATGCCAAGTTTGTGAAAGAATTATGCACCACTTGCAACCTAGATGATTTTGGGGTGGTTCAGCTGTCCCCTTTTAGTAGTGCAATTCTTTCGGGTGAGTTCACCAATGATGCAGTGATGCCGGGTGAACACACCATTTGTGATTTGAAGGGAGTTCACAAGTCCACAAGGTTGGTTTGCTATGAGAATGCAAGTGTCAATTTGATGTCTTTGGCCACCTTTAGACGACTGGAGTTGGGATAGCCTACTATCACAAACATGAAGTTCTTTATGAGGGATCAATCAATGAAGCACCCCGTGGGGGTAGGTTGCGACATTTTGGTGAAGGTGGGACAGATTATATACCTTATGGATTTTGTTGTGTTCGATTGCAAAGGGAGATTTGATATACCCATTATCTTGGGGCAACCTAGTCTTAAAACAGCGCGTACCATGAGCAAAATGGACTCGGAGAGTTAAAGTTTGCTGTGAATGATGAAGAATCCACATTTGATGTGAATAGATCTATGAAGCAATCGAGTGATCTCTAAATGGCATTTGCAATTGGCAAGATTGAGGAAAGTGTTTTACTTGCACATGAAAAGGGGATTTGTAGATGAAGTGTTAGAAGCGGTACTGTTGAATTATGATGGTGAGGCGATAGAAGAGTATGATGATATTTGTTGTGCGTTGGTAGGAATAGGCTCCTACTCTTACCGCCCAAAGAAACTCGATCTCGATCTAAAGAACAGGAAAACTCCACCATCCAAACCCTCAATCATTTAACCACCGACCTTGTTGCTTAAACCATTGCCATCGCACTTGAAATACGCCTACTTGGGAGCTAACGAGACCTTGATGGTCATTATTTCCAACAAGTTAAGGGACAAGCAAGTGGAAGCTTCTTTTAAGGTATTGAAGAAGCACATTCGAGCTTTAGGATGGACCATCGCTGACATCATAGGTATACCTTCGGGGATATGCATGCATAAAATTAACCTCCAAGAAGAAAGCATCCCTTTCATTGAGCACCAATGAAGGCTAAACCCACCAATGCAAGACGTGGTGAAGAAAGAAATTATTAAATGGTTAGATGCGGGGGTGGTCTTTCCCATATCAGATAGCACTTGGGTTAGCCCAGTGCAATACATGCCAAAGAAGGGTGGAATCACCATGGTTCCAAATGAGAAAAATGAGATGATTGAGCTCAGACCTGTCACCGGTTGGAGAGTGTGCATGGACTACCAAAAATTGAACTATAAGACAGAAAAAGACCATTTTCCTCCCCCGTTCATGGATAAAATGCCAGACCGATTGGTGGGTCATGGCTTTTATTACTTTCTAGATGGTTTCTCGAAGGTGGAATATCCTCTATGAAAGTTGCTCGAAAAAGAAGCCAAATTCAACTTTGATAAAAATTGCATGAAGGCTTTCCTCACTTTGAAAGACAAATTGACATCTACCCCCATCATCATCGCACTGGATTGGTCAAAGCCATTTAAGATCATGTGTGATGCTAGTGGCGTAGCTTTGGGGGCAGTGCTTGGGCAAAAAAGAGAGAAACTCTTTCACCCAATTTATTATGCTAGCAAGACGTTTAACATAGCCCAAACAAATTACACTGTGATGGAGCAAGAATTATTCACTGTGGTGTTTTCTCTTGAAAAATTTCGAGCATATATCTTGGCGACACGAGTGGTTGTGCACACTAACCATGTGACAATCCGATACTTAATGACTAAGAAGGATGCCAAGCCCCGGTTAATCCGTTGGGTGCTACTTCTTCAAGAATTTGATTTTGAAGTGAAGGATAGGAGGGGGTGTGAGAACCAAGTGACTGATCACTTGTTGCGATTGGAAGAAGAGGGAAGGCCTATGGGGAAACTTGAAATTAACGAATCATTCCCTAACGAGCGCATCTTGGCTGCATCTCATGATCTAACCCCATGGTTTGCTGACTTTACTAATTATTTGGCAAGTGACTTACTTCTGGAAGGATTGAATTCGCATAAAAAAAGAAGTTTCTACATGATATCTAGAAGTACTATTGGGATGAGCCTTACCTCTTTCGGATTTGCGCCGATGGAATGATCTGGAGGTGCATTCCCGAAATTGAAATGATGCCTATTCTTAGAGCATGCCATTCCTCACCCGTTGGTGGCCACCATGGGGTATGTGCACGGCTGCGAAAGTGTTATGATGCAGATTTTATTGGCCAACTCTGTTTCAGGATTCCTATGACTTAGTAAAGGAATGTGATAGGTGTCAATGCGGAGGGGCATATTTCTATGACATTAACTTCCGTTGACTCCAATCCTTGAAGTAGAACTGTTTACCATGTGGGGTATCAATTTTATGGGGCCCTTTGTAAGTTCACATGGGAACACCTACATTCTAGTGGCCGTGGACTATGTGTCCAAGTGGGTTGAGGTTGTGGCTTTACCAAATAATAAGGAACGAAGTGTCGTGACCTTCCTGAAAAAGCATATATTTGCTAAGTTTGGTAATCCCCATGCCATCATTAGTGATGGGGGATTAAATTTTTGCAACAGGTTGTTTAGCACATTACTGGAGAAATACAGGGTCAAACACAAAGTGGCCACTCCTTACAATCCTCAAACAAGAGGACAAGTTAAAGTGTCCAACAAGGAAATCAAATCCATCCTTTCAAAGTCAGTGAATGTGCATCAAACGGATTGGGCCCGAAAGTTAGATAACGCTCTATGGTCATATAGGATGGCATAAAAGACCCCGATTGGTATGTCTCCCTACCAACTAGTCTTTGGCAAATCTTGTCACTTCCAAGTTGAATTGGAACACAAGGCATTGTGGGCCTTGAAGAAGCTAAACGTGGATTGGGAAAAAGTTGCTTGTGCTAGAGTGGTAGACCTTAATGAAATGGATGAGTTCCGACAGCGGGCTTATGAAAGCTCCTCTATCTACAAAGCCCGGATGAAGCGCTACCATGATCAGCATATCTTAAAGCGAGAATCCAACCCGGGTGATTGGGTACTCTTATTCAATTCTAGACTCCGGCTTTTTCTGGGAAAACTAAGGTCCAAATGGTCGGACCCTTTTAAAGTGCATCAAGTCTTCACCAATGGAGCCATAGAATTGGAAAATGAGGATGGGTCGGTCTTCAAAGTTAATAGGCAGCGCATGAAGAAGTACTTGGGCATTCCGGAGGAAGTCGCATGCTTAGAAGCCATTTTACTTAATGAGCCTTGAGTGGGAGGTACCTTCATCGAGCCGTGTCATTAAACCAAGCGCTTTTTAGGCGGCAACCCAAGCTATTTTGATTTTTATTTTCTGCATTTTTTTGCTTTCTGGTTTTACTTTGTATGTTGTTTTTGTTAGCCTTGTAGTTGTGAACCAAGCTAAGGATATGTGAGAAGCTATCGGAGTGTGCGATGCCCCAGACGATCACATGACAGAAAGTGCGCATCGCACAACTGGTCGCACAAGCATAATAGAAAGATGAGAAGTTGGGCTATACAACCTGCGATGGTGTGCGGTTGCATGTGTGATTGTACGCGTTTCACACCTCTTATCAGAAAACTGACATTTTTCCCTGAGAATCCATGCCACAATGCGATCAATGGGTAAATTCGCACACCTCGAAGTGCATGTCACATGTCTTTCACACAGGAAGCAAATAGAATCACGATCCAAATTACCTAATTTATTTATGCGATTGAGGTGCGTCCGCATTTAGCACAAGTGCCTTAGGGAGTATTCTATTTTCTCTAGATAATATCATTAAGGACAATGCTCCGTTTGTGTTTGGGGGTGTTTTATTTGGATATCGCCTTGTTAATAGTAGTTTAGCAATACACTCTGAGGGTTTTCTTAATACCGCAGTTCTTTCCCAAGGAGCAAAAGTTTTGTTTATTTTCTTTTTCTTTTGTTTTTTGTGTCGAACTGGGTTGGTGCTTCCCTATGATATATTGAGAGGCAACTTTCTTAAGGGAAAAATGCCAAGTTTTAGTTTAAAATTGAGTCTGTAGTTGCTTGTCTCAAAATGGACCCCCAAAAAAAAAATCTTGGTAAGTTGTTTTTGAAAATAAAAGGAAGAAGGGAAATGAAATTTTGAGGAAAAAAACATTCTCTTGTCATGACTTGCACACTCTTGCTTTGGCTTGATTGACTCACAAACGAGTGTGTATTGAAATTGAAATAGCTTATCGAAAGTCATTTGTCCTAATTGATTTTGAGACTAATGAGAGAAGTCTTGTGGCATGATTCCTCGTGTGGTGAGGCTTTACCTTGATTCTTGTGCATGCGTATCATCTAGAACTTGCCCCAAATGTGATTCAAGGTGAAATTCTAGGTGTAATCAGCTCGAAAGATGACCTTAGGACCTTTTTGATAGCCACTTCACCCAAATGACTTCCCTCAATATCAATCCTAGTGAACCTCATTGAGCTTGTAACCGTTCTTCAGTACCTTGTTAATACCTTGACCTTCTTGGAACCTTTATCTTGGCACTCGTCCTTCCTCATTGCTTGAAAGTGAAATGTAGGCTAAAAGCCTAAGTTTGGGGGGGCGGAATGAAAATACAACATAGGAAAATGCCTAAGTTTGGGGGTGCATGTAATCAAATGAGGAGAAGAAAAAGAATGCACTTCAAGTGAAAGGTAGCACCTTAGGTTTGAATTGAAAATTGCTCCGAAAGCCAATCCAATGAGCGAAAAATGACAAGCAAAAATTAGGTGCTACCAAATGAAGGCGATAAAAGGAGTTGAATGATCATGATTGAAAAGGAGAATCTTGGGTTGTGTGAGGGAGTAGTAAGGTGAAGTCAAAATCTGAAAATGTGAGCGGTGTTTGAAAGGTAACAAAGAGCATTAGGGAGGTGTAGTCACTTGAACCAAATGAATTCCTCTCCTTAGCCCTAGCCATCATCGTAATCCACAAGTCCTTGGTGATTTAGAGCTTGGCTACCCTACATTAGTGGTGATTTACATGAAGAGCAAGCCTATGGTTCGACGGGTGTGCACTTGAACTTCCTTGAGAGAGTGAGAGTGTTCTTGGTACTCCTATAATCCCGTTGTTTTGTGAATTGCATGATTGTGAGTGGGATTCTCTCTTGTGGTGAGTGGCATCATGCACTCGAATTGAAATATGAAGTCTCTATTTCAATTGAGAGGAATGAATGAGACAAGTTGTGTGGAAAATCTTGAGTCAAACCTTGACGATCCATGCCAACGACTTGAGAAGCTTAAATGTCTTGTTTTGAATGACAAAATTCCCTTGATTTTGAATGAGAAATGAAGTCCTTTTGGAAAAGGTTTTGAAATGACCAATTCCTTGATAGTGTGGTGGTTCAAATTGAGATGAGTATTGTAGTTGAGTATTTTGTTTGAGTCTTTTTGTTTATTCCTTTTTCTTAATTTTTAGTATAGTTGTAACATCCCAAAATTTGATCCAGCTTTTAAACTCAGAAACTAGCAGAAATTTTGAAACTTCCAGGGATCACAAGTCAAGTTCACGACCCATGGAAGGAACCACGAGCCGTGGAAGTGACCCGTGAAACCATTCCTGTAGATCATCCCCAGGTTTGAGAACCATGAGACAGGTTCATGATCTGTGGATGGTTCCACGAGTCATGGAACTAACTCGTGGAACTCAGACTGAGGGTTGCCAGTCTCCCCAGGAACCACATGTAGGTTCCACAACTCGTAGAAGTTTCGACGGGTTGTTCTCTTAAATCATGGGAAGTCTTTCGCAACTTGAATTTTGGGCTCAAGAACCACGAGTCCAATCCACGACTGGTGGAATTTTACGGCTCGTGAAAGGGACCCGTGGAACCTGAAGCTGAGTTTTAAAATAACTTTTTCTTAATTAAGTCCTAGGGGTATTTTTATAATTACCCACCCTTTTAAATCCTAATGAGGTCATTTTAACTACTTCTAGAAGGGTTTTCACCCTCATTAGCCTACGTCCCTCCTCAAATCATCATTCATCTCCCAAAAAGGAAAATAACTCCTTCAAGCTCCAAGTCTCAAGCTCCAAGTTCAAATCTCCTTTTCTTTTAAATTTCAAGTGGGTTAGCTTCAATCAAGGTATATGAGTATTCAATAATGGATTCCCTCCACCCTTATGCTCAAAACCCCAATCTTCTAAATTGAATTAATGGATTTCTAAATTAAGGTTCTTACCTAAATTAGGGAAAAAGTTATGGGTCTTCTCCTAATGCATCAATTCCTGATTTATTATTACATTTCTATGATTTAATTGAAGTTCCTCAGTTGATTTCAAAAGACCATATGTTAACGATAAATTTTAGCATGATTTCATTGAATTGCATGTCTTCAAGTAAAATTGGTATGTTTAGACAACATGACCTCTATTTTCATGAAATTGCATGTCTAATTCTTCATGTTATGACATTAGAAAGGAAAGTATATTTTGAATTATTGTTTTGCAAAGCTTTAAGATTCATGACTTATGCATTGCATGACATCAAATATGTCCTTATGCTTTTCCAATAGTTTTGGACATTAGATATGTCCCTATGTTTTATGAAACGTTTGGCATCCAGATATGTCTACCTAAGTTATGAACAGTTTTGACATCATATATGCCGTAAGTATTATGAGCTATATGTATATATTTTTGGGAGTAGTATTAGCAACGAGTTAGACAGGGTGAGAGTATCCTTAGTCCCAGAACTACGTGCCCCCGTAGGTTCTAAGTCCCCACAGTTGGGCATCAGATTTAGTGATCACGCCACAGTCATGCCTCTATGCCATGGCAAGGTATATTGAGTCCTTTTTATGGGGAGTATACATCAGATTCCATGTAGCTCACATGGTCTATGTCGGTTAGAGAACCTCCCACAGAAACAGTATCAGGTTTTAAAATACATTAAATCTTTGCCTTCAGATTTCAGGACCATTATGATTACTATGATATTTGTATAACTTATTTTGACATTGCATTGAGTCTCTTGCATTTTAGTTTCACATTTATAGCATGATTTCATCTTTACAAATTTATTTAGCATGTTTATCTCAGATTCATGTTATCTCATATATTCAGTACATCCTATACTACTGACACATTTTGTGCTGCATCCTTTTATGATGAAGATTTAGGCACCTGCCCTCAAACTCGTTGCTAGGCTACGCCGGACTTTCAGCTGATTTTGGTGAGTCCTCATTATTTGAGGGCTAGAGATAGGGTATCCATCTTTATGTTTTCATTTCAGATTTCCGAGTTAGCTAGGGTCTTGTCCCAACAACTCTTTATGTTATTTAGAGGCTTTTTAGACATAGACAGTATTCGGTCTCCTCTTTGGATGTGTATTCCTATTTGATTTGATTATCGATACATTTTATTTCAGATCTTCCTATTATGCTTCCGCTTGCCTATTGATTTACCTGAGTTATGCTATGACCAAGAGTTAGCTTGGGACACTTATGGTCCCAGGTCTCGTGTTACGTCTATGGGGTAGCCTCAGGGCATGACAATAGTTTAGTCCTTTGTGCCTTGATTAAGTCTAGAGCATAATTCATTCCTTATCTTGTGAGTATCTTGCTTGAGGACAAGCAATAGTTCAAGTTTGAGGGTTTGATAAGTCGGTAATCTACCAACTTATTGAGCCTTTATCCATGAATTATTGCTATATTTTGAATAGATTTAGAGGTTCTTATGGCCTTTATTTAAGTCTATGTAGGTACTTATGATCAAAGATGGAAAACAAGGAAATGGACCCAAAAAGAGCTTAAAAGGAGTGAAGTGTGAACTGATCTGAAAATATGGAGATTCTGACCCGAGATGCGGTGCCCGTGCATCATGCACAAGATATGGTGCAAAATGCACCTACACCACATGGAACCATAAAATTCACTTAAGAATCTGCTAAGAGGTGCGGTCGTTGTGTGACCCGCACAACTCATGGTGCAAACCGTACCTTCTTCGCACAATGCCTCCAAATTAGCTGAAGTCACTGGTCCAACTGAAGATAGTGTGCGACGCGTATATCACGATGTGCGAACCATACATCACAACACACACCACCCGAAGGGAAATTTTGTCCAGAAAATTAGTGACGTTTTGGGAAAGTATAAAAAGCAAATTTAGGCACAATTGTAAAAAGATTTTTGCAGCTCTGAATATTTTCTAAGTAATTTTAGCTTTGAGAATAAGTTTTCCTCTCCAAGAAGAAGAGGGTTTCAATCCATTCTCTTTCTCTCAGCCACTAGTGGCTTATGTAGTAGTCGACATTTCTACGTGCTCCTCCTTGCCCCCTACTTAAGAACCTAAAGGTCACCTTTGGATGTTGTCATGACGCTTTGGTTACAAAGGTTACCGCGGTCTAGGTTTATGGATAATCCTTATTAACCATTGGTGTACAAAACTGATCTTAGAACTTGAGATTACACTTGAATGAAGAGGAATTTAACTTACACAATTGGTATATCACTTTCTCTTAGTATGAGTGGCTAATTTCATTTGTCTAGGGATATGTTGATAATGGGTGATTCACAAATGGGTATGGGTGTTGCTAATTCTTGCTTATAATTGCTTATTTGACATGGGTCTAGTAGTTTCACCAAGTTTTAATCCTAAAATTGGTGGTTGCAAACATTGATTTTTCTTACTTGGATATGTTGTTGCTTGAGAGATAATTTCATAGTTTCGGATGTGAAATTACTAGTGGAAACTTGGGCTTCCAACTAGATTGAGGCTAGAGATAGCTCATATCGAAGGAATCACCCATTTAAGGGTCTAAGCTAGAGATAGTATGACCTCCCTAAGCTTGATCTTGGTTGTTTGTTATTAAACCGATAGTGCTCTAACCGAGATTGTTGGATATATAGTTGTTGACTGAGAGATAAAAAATTCATACCCATGAACAAGGCTGCCTATGTCAATGATCAAGAATAAACATGAATAATCAATTACTCTATCCAATATTAGAGCCCTATTGGATGCACATCCCTAGTCATCTACTCAAATTTGTACACCCATTTTACTTTCTTTCTTTGTTACGAATTGAGATTGTTGTAACAGAATTCCAATTCCCCCAATCCTTTAGTTTCCTATTTTCAAGAATTTACTCTCTTAGTGAAGTCGTTTCAATACAATCATTATTGTGCTATTGCCAAGTCTTTGTGGGTACGACTCTGACACCTGTTGGGTACTTATAAATGTGTTTTGCTTGATGATCGATGTTACCTCCATCTTTGGAGAGTACGTTTGAGCACTTATCAGTGTCTAAGAGAGGTATATTATTGGCATGTGTTGAGGAGAGGTCCTCATTTCTTGATCAGTTCAAGGCAAAGGATTTTGAGGATGCAAAATTGAGTAAGATCCGTGACAAAGTGTTGCAAGGTGGGTCCAAGGAGGCCATGATTGATGATGAGGCTGTTTTGCAAATTAATGGGAATGTTTGTGTGCCCCGTGTTGATGAGTTGATACCTATGATTCTAGCTGAGGCTTACTGTTCTAAGTATTCTATACATCCTAGTGTGACCAAGATGCATTGCGATTTGAAGCAACACTATTGGTGTGGTCAAATAAAAAGAGACATAGTCAATTTTGTGGCTAAGTTTCAGAATTTTTCGCAAGTTAAATATGAACATCAAAAGTCTGATGGTACTCTTCAGAGGATGCCCATTCCTAAATGGAAGTGGGAGAGAATAGCCATGAATTTTGTGGTTGGTCTTCCCAAGACTTTAGAGAAGTACGATTCGATATGGGTTATTGTGGATAGACTGACAAAGTCTGTGCACTTCATTTTGATTCAGGTGACTTACAATGTGGCTAAGTTAGCTAAGATTTATCTCAATAAGGTGGTTCAATTGAATAGGGTGCCTATTTCTATTATTTCAGATAGGGGTACCTAGTTTACTTTGAATTTCTGGAAGGAGTTTCATGAAGAGTTGTGTACAAGGTTGGAACTTAGTACAACTCTTCACCCTCAGATTGATGGATAGTCTGAATGGATGATCCATGTATAGGAAGACATGCTTCGGAAATGTGTGATGGATTTTGGAGGTCATTGAGACCAATACTTATCATTGGCAGAATTTGCATACAATAATAGCTATCACTCGAGCATAGATATATGTCCATTTGAAGCATTGTATGAGATGAGGTGTAGATCTCTCATTGGTTGGTTTGATTTAATTGAGGTAAGACTATGGGGTACTGATCTTCTTAGGGATTCTATGGAAATGGTGAAGTTCATCCTAGAAAAGCTCCTAGCGGCTCAAAGAAGACAAAAAGCGTATGCGGATAGAAAGATGTCGGACATGTATTTCATGGAGGGTGAGAAAGTCTTGTTCAAGGCCTCACCCATGAAGGGTGTTATGAGGTTTGGTAAACGTGAATATCTAAGTCCAAGATACATTGGACCATTTGAGATACTTCAGAGTGTGGAGTCGGTGGCCTATAAATTGGCTTTGCCTTAGAATTTGTTGAGAGTTCATCCCGTGTTTCATGTATCCATGCTTAAAAAGTACCATGGGGATGGTGACTACATTATTCGCTGGTGTTTTCAAGAAAAAAATGGTTTTGTGTTTTGACTATTTATGAATTCATTTCGAAAACCAAGTTAAAGTTTCAAAATATTTTCAAATAAAAGCAAGAGACACCACTTAGTTTAATTAAAGAAAAACCAAGAAAAATATATAATGATTTCGAAGTCTAAAACAGATAAAGACTTAGAAAAATTAGTGGTTTTGGGTAAGAGGTCCCTATTAATGTTTCGAGAACGTTTTTAAGGCATTCGAAACATTCGCTAACTCGCGGTTATCCGGACTTGTTAAAAACATAACTTATTTGACAAATTTTGAAAGGGAAGTTCGATTTTAATTTGATTTAGACAACATGAGAATCATTAATAGTGAGACAATTTGATAAGAGAAGATTGTTAAAGTTGTTTCAAGAAAAGACATGAAGAATTTGCTTAAGGGAAGAAAACACGCTAAATTATCCTTGAAGTCAAAAAACAGTTTAAACATGTAAAGAAACCATTTTGCAAATGAATCAAGGCATTTTTAAAAGATGAACTGTTCTTCTTTTGGGGGAAATCCAACTAGATTAAAGTCAGTTCAAATTATACAAGTTAATTCTAATTAATATAAAGTAAAGAGTTTAAAGGAGTAAGAGAGGTAATTAAGCCTTTTGGGTTAAATATATTGGACTTTTAGTCCGAACCCGTGTCCTAAATCTAATTTGAGGGCCCTTTTAGACCCACTGTCGTTCAACTTTAGACTTTTGGTCCAATTTTTTTATCCTCTGCCCATTTTGGACCGTTGCCACTGCTGCTGTATTATCATGGGTCAGGCCCACTTTTGCTTCCATCATCTACTGCTACTATCTATTTGTATGAGCTTTTGGCCCAATCTTCTCTTTCAGTCTGTTCGTTCTAGTCTCAAACGGGTTTAACTCAAAAGATGTTGGGCTAGGCCCAACAGGAGATGTAGGAATGATTTTGGGAGTCCCAGTTGGACTCGAGATAGTAAAGAACAAAGAAAAAGAGATAGATATTAGAAATCGATTTAAGCATAACTTTAATATATCGAATTATAAATGCATGCAAATAAATTTCTATCTATTCAAACTTCAAGAAAATAAGAGTAGATTAAGTGTCAATCATGCTTAGACAGAAAACATGAGACATTTAAGCTCTTTTATCAAAAAATATGTCCAACAAACAAAATATGTTGTAGAGTGGGAGATGGAAAATAGATGAGCCAAAATGACCTATTGATCAGCTCTAAACAATGACAATTTTGCATAAAGACATATATTGGAAGCGAATTCTTTAGCATAGCAATTTATGATAGCAAACCCAAAAAATCTCTATTATGCTCAAGACAAATTCACAACAATCATGCATCCATCAAGTCAATTTGATACCCTTTTTTTCTGAAAATTATGCTTGCAGATGTAGACCTTCGAAAGAGGAGAAGTAAATCAAATTTATGATAGAACTATGACTCCACATTCCATCCTAATAGATACATCTGATTTCCACAAAAATAGGTTTATCTTAAAGAAAATGAATCCTTAAGCTGACCAGTACTTTAAAGCAAGAAGATGCAGATTCAATACATAGAGATTTGTGAAATAAAGGAGAGTGATTTATTCAGATTAGATGGTTTAACTCATGAAGATTCACTTAGAATTCTAAAGTTTGGATTGCAGAAAATGAATCTTCACAACTAGTTATATCAAACGAAAGACAAGGAGGAATCCAAAACTGATTCATGTTATTTCCATAATTAATCCATAGTCATTACTTTGACGATAAAGAGAAACATCTAGAGGCAGTCACAAATCAAGATCTAAAGGAGTGAGTCATGTTCAAAGCATGAATATATCAAGCTAAGGAAGGATACATGCTTCTCAAACTCGAACTTGACCAAATACAGGTAATTTTTAGGAGAAGAAATCAGGGTATCAAACATAGTGCATAGGGGAAAGGGATGGGGAGAAGCACCAAACAAATTCAAACTGAACCATACAGCCATAAGACATCTAGAGCTTGAATGGATACACAATCATTGAGAAAAGAACACAATTATATTCTTCAAATTCTTCCATACTACGAACCTAAGCAGTTAGCATTAGTGGACTGCCAAACCATGGAACATGAATAGATTTTAAAAATTCAAGCATATCGGAGATATAAAGCAGAGAAGATTAATTTATGGACATCTATGAAACAACAAGCAAATCAGGATGAGATTTTCCAAATAACTTATGAACCCCTCATCAAGATAGTTTTAGACTCTCTTCTAAATCAATGAAACAAACAACATACGAACATTTACAAAGAAACAGTTCGGAAAAGAGAAAATGAAAATGAAAAACAACAACATTTTTATAATAGTCCAAAGAACATATTCTAAATATTTGTTCATATTTTCTCGACCCTAAATTCAACAAGTACAACCTAAAGCCAGCAGACGCATTTCTAAAAGGAATTAAGTAGACACTTTACAACATGCTAAAAGAAATGAAGAAAAGGAAAAAGAAAAAGGATGAAAGGTTTTACCTTTCTTGGAGCAGCGTCTAGGATGGAAAACTTCATCGAAACAGATCCACCACCGGAAAAAGAAACTCAAATGCAAATTTCTACCTTGAAACAGTAAAAAAGAACTTCAAATTCTTCACTCAAAGATCCCCGAGCTTTTCAAGGTTTTTTAGGGTTCCTTTTGTGCTGAAAAATGTTACCCCAATACTGAAAATAATGGGGTTTATATAAGAGGGGATTTGGGTGAATTTGGAGGCTAACTTTCATGTGGGAGAGGGGATTTTCAAGGACTTTTTGGGGATTTTGCTAAGGGAATTCAAATTTCTGAGAGGAGATAAGGCTGTGAGTTGGAAATTGTACCCTTATAGACGATCTTGATCGAGGTTCATATGAAGAGGAGGCATATTTGATCCACTTCTCCACTCCAATACCTTATTGGTATAAGTCCCATGCTCAAGCGTAGGAGTACAATTTTGAGAGGAAAAATTATTGGGAACGAAGGGCGGTGATTGGGTTTGTGCGTCTGTTTGAGAGAAAAATGAAGAAGAAGAGCTAGGGGTTTAGGGGGTCATTTGGTTGTTGTGAATCTGAGTATAGGAGAAAGAAAAGGGAGAAATAAGGGTGTGTTAAGTGGGCCTGGACCGGGTCAGGCAAAACAAAGGGAAAAATGGGAGTGGGCCAGCGGGTATTCGGGCAAATTGAGCCCAAATCGTCCAAAACACAAAGGAGTGATAAGGGTTGTTATAAGGTGTTTAGGATATGGCCACATTTGCAAAATGTGGCCATTTTAAGTTTGGTATAGACAAATTGAGAGGAATTAGGGAAAATCCGGCAAAGATTTAATTGATTTTTAAAGAAATGGGCTAGATTTGGAATAGAGACAAATCAATTAAAACCAATTCTTAAGCTTTATTAATTTAAAAAAATTGAAACAATTATTACGTTTAACACATAATTACCTTGTTTAATAATAATGAAATTAATTTATTTAATTAATCTCTCATTTTGAATTAGTTTGGAGGAAAATAAGCATTTAATCTTTTAAAAAAGATTTTCTTCTGAATTTAGACTTTAAAGTAGTTCTTTAAGTAAACTTATATAATTTACACAGAATTAAACATAAAAAATATAAACTCTTACTCAAGACTACTATAAAGCTGATTTGAAAAAATGTTTTATCCTTTTTACAAAATAATTATTTCCAAAATTGTTTAAAATTTTAAAAAGGCTCAGGATTAATTTATGACGTGGAGGGTAAAAATTAGGTGTCAACAACTGCCCTTCCCTTTGGGTAGGGTGAATGTACGGAACCCTGGGAAAAGGGAATTGACGTCCTAATAGATACATCTGATTTCCACAAAAATAGGTTTATCTTAAAGAAAATGAATCCTTAAGCTGACCAGTACTTTAAAGCAAGAAGATGCAGATTCAATACATAGAGATTTGTGAAATAAAGGAGAGTGATTTATTCAGATTAGATGGTTTAACTCATGAAGATTCACTTAGAATTCTAAAGTTTGGATTGCAGAAAATGAATCTTCACAACTAGTTATATCAAACGAAAGACAAGGAGGAATCCAAAACTGATTCATGTTATTTCCATAATTAATCCATAGTCATTACTTTGACGATAAAGAGAAACATCTAGAGGCAGTCACAAATCAAGATCTAAAGGAGTGAGTCATGTTCAAAGCATGAATATATCAAGCTAAGGAAGGATACATGCTTCTCAAACTCGAACTTGACCAAATACAGGTAATTTTTAGGAGAAGAAATCAGGGTATCAAACATAGTGCATAGGGGAAAGGGATGGGGAGAAGCACCAAACAAATTCAAACTGAACCATACAGCCATAAGACATCTAGAGCTTGAATGGATACACAATCATTGAGAAAAGAACACAATTATATTCTTCAAATTCTTCCATACTACGAACCTAAGCAGTTAGCATTAGTGGACTGCCAAACCATGGAACATGAATAGATTTTAAAAATTCAAGCATATCGGAGATATAAAGCAGAGAAGATTAATTTATGGACATCTATGAAACAACAAGCAAATCAGGATGAGATTTTCCAAATAACTTATGAACCCCTCATCAAGATAGTTTTAGACTCTCTTCTAAATCAATGAAACAAACAACATACGAACATTTACAAAGAAACAGTTCGGAAAAGAGAAAATGAAAATGAAAAACAACAACATTTTTATAATAGTCCAAAGAACATATTCTAAATATTTGTTCATATTTTCTCGACCCTAAATTCAACAAGTACAACCTAAAGCCAGCAGACGCATTTCTAAAAGGAATTAAGTAGACACTTTACAACATGCTAAAAGAAATGAAGAAAAGGAAAAAGAAAAAGGATGAAAGGTTTTACCTTTCTTGGAGCAGCGTCTAGGATGGAAAACTTCATCGAAACAGATCCACCACCGGAAAAAGAAACTCAAATGCAAATTTCTACCTTGAAACAGTAAAAAAGAACTTCAAATTCTTCACTCAAAGATCCCCGAGCTTTTCAAGGTTTTTTAGGGTTCCTTTTGTGCTGAAAAATGTTACCCCAATACTGAAAATAATGGGGTTTATATAAGAGGGGATTTGGGTGAATTTGGAGGCTAACTTTCATGTGGGAGAGGGGATTTTCAAGGACTTTTTGGGGATTTTGCTAAGGGAATTCAAATTTCTGAGAGGAGATAAGGCTGTGAGTTGGAAATTGTACCCTTATAGACGATCTTGATCGAGGTTCATATGAAGAGGAGGCATATTTGATCCACTTCTCCACTCCAATACCTTATTGGTATAAGTCCCATGCTCAAGCGTAGGAGTACAATTTTGAGAGGAAAAATTATTGGGAACGAAGGGCGGTGATTGGGTTTGTGCGTCTGTTTGAGAGAAAAATGAAGAAGAAGAGCTAGGGGTTTAGGGGGTCATTTGGTTGTTGTGAATCTGAGTATAGGAGAAAGAAAAGGGAGAAATAAGGGTGTGTTAAGTGGGCCTGGACCGGGTCAGGCAAAACAAAGGGAAAAATGGGAGTGGGCCAGCGGGTATTCGGGCAAATTGAGCCCAAATCGTCCAAAACACAAAGGAGTGATAAGGGTTGTTATAAGGTGTTTAGGATATGGCCACATTTGCAAAATGTGGCCATTTTAAGTTTGGTATAGACAAATTGAGAGGAATTAGGGAAAATCCGGCAAAGATTTAATTGATTTTTAAAGAAATGGGCTAGATTTGGAATAGAGACAAATCAATTAAAACCAATTCTTAAGCTTTATTAATTTAAAAAAATTGAAACAATTATTACGTTTAACACATAATTACCTTGTTTAATAATAATGAAATTAATTTATTTAATTAATCTCTCATTTTGAATTAGTTTGGAGGAAAATAAGCATTTAATCTTTTAAAAAAGATTTTCTTCTGAATTTAGACTTTAAAGTAGTTCTTTAAGTAAACTTATATAATTTACACAGAATTAAACATAAAAAATATAAACTCTTACTCAAGACTACTATAAAGCTGATTTGAAAAAATGTTTTATCCTTTTTACAAAATAATTATTTCCAAAATTGTTTAAAATTTTAAAAAGGCTCAGGATTAATTTATGACGTGGAGGGTAAAAATTAGGTGTCAACAACTGCCCTTCCCTTTGGGTAGGGTGAATGTACGGAACCCTGGGAAAAGGGAATTGACGTCCTAATAGATACATCTGATTTCCACAAAAATAGGTTTATCTTAAAGAAAATGAATCCTTAAGCTGACCAGTACTTTAAAGCAAGAAGATGCAGATTCAATACATAGAGATTTGTGAAATAAAGGAGAGTGATTTATTCAGATTAGATGGTTTAACTCATGAAGATTCACTTAGAATTCTAAAGTTTGGATTGCAGAAAATGAATCTTCACAACTAGTTATATCAAACGAAAGACAAGGAGGAATCCAAAACTGATTCATGTTATTTCCATAATTAATCCATAGTCATTACTTTGACGATAAAGAGAAACATCTAGAGGCAGTCACAAATCAAGATCTAAAGGAGTGAGTCATGTTCAAAGCATGAATATATCAAGCTAAGGAAGGATACATGCTTCTCAAACTCGAACTTGACCAAATACAGGTAATTTTTAGGAGAAGAAATCAGGGTATCAAACATAGTGCATAGGGGAAAGGGATGGGGAGAAGCACCAAACAAATTCAAACTGAACCATACAGCCATAAGACATCTAGAGCTTGAATGGATACACAATCATTGAGAAAAGAACACAATTATATTCTTCAAATTCTTCCATACTACGAACCTAAGCAGTTAGCATTAGTGGACTGCCAAACCATGGAACATGAATAGATTTTAAAAATTCAAGCATATCGGAGATATAAAGCAGAGAAGATTAATTTATGGACATCTATGAAACAATAAGCAAATCAGGATGAGATTTTCCAAACAACTTATGAACTCCACATCAAGATTGTTTTAGACTCTCTTCTAAATCAATGAAACAAACAACATACTAACCTTTACAAAGAAACAGTTCGGAAAAGAGAAAATGAAAATGAAAAACAACAACATTGTTAAAATAGTCCAAACAACAGATTCTAAATATTTGTTCATAATTTCTTGACCCTAAATTCTACAAGAACAATCTAAAGCCAGCAGACACATTCCTAAAAGAAAAAAAAATAGACACTTTACATCATGCTAAATGAAATGAAGAAAAGGAAAAAGAAAAAGGATGAAAGGTTTTACCTTTCTTGGAGCAGCGTCTGGGATGGCAAACTTAATCAGAACAAATCCACAAATGCGAATTTCTACCTTGAAATAGTAAAAAAGAACTTCGAATTCTTCACTCAAATATCCCCGTGCTTTTCAAGCTATTTAGGGTTCCTTTTATGCTTAAAAGTTACCCCAATACTGAAAATAGTGGGGTTTATATAAGAGGGGATTTGAGTGAATTTTGAGGCTAATTTCGATGTGGGAGAGGGGATTTTCAAGGACCTTTTTGGGATTTTGCTAAGGGAATTCAATTTTTTGAGAGGAGATAAGGCTGTGAGTTGGAAATCATACCCTTGTGGACGATATTGATTGAGGTTCGTACGAAGAGGAGGTAGATTTTATCCATGTGGCCACTCCAGTACCTTCTTGGTACAAGTCTCATGCTAAGCACATGTAGGAGTACAATTTTTATAGGAAAAATATTGGGAACGAAGGACGGCGATAGGGTCTGTGTGTTTGTTTGAGAGAAATGTGAAGAAGAAGAGATAAGGGTTTAGGGGGTCATTTGGTTGTTGTGAGTCTGTGTATAGGAGAAATAAAAGGGAGAAATAAGGGTGTGTTAAGTGGGCCTGGACCGGGTCAAGCAAAACAAAGGGAAAAATGGGAGTGGGCCAGCGGGTATTCAGGCAAATTGAGCCTAAATCATCCGAAACACAAAGGAGTGATAAGGGTTGTTATAAGGTGTTTAGGATATGGCCACATTTTCAAAATGTGGCGATTTTAAGTTTGGGATAGACAAATTGAGAGGAATTAGGGAAAATACGGCAAATATTTAAATAATTTTTAAAGAAATAGGCTAGATTTGGAATAGTGACAAAACAATTAAAATCAATTCTTGAGCTTTATTAATTTAAAAAAATTGAAATAATTATTACATTTAACACATAATTACCTCATTTAATAGTTATAAAATTAATTTATTCAATTAATCTCTCATTTTGAATTAATTTGGAGGAAAACAAACATTTAATCTTTTAAAAAGGATTTTCTTATGAATTTAGACTTTAAAGTAGTTTTTTAAGTAAACTTATATAATTTTCACATAATTAAATATGAAAAATATAAACTCTTACTCAAGACTACTATAACGCTGATTTGGGAAAATGTTTTATCCTTTTTACAAAATAATTATTTTCAAAATTATTTAAAATTTGAAAAAGGATCAAGATTAATTTGTGATGTGGAAGGTAAAAAATGGGTGTCAACAACAACCCCTCCATTTGGGTAGGCTGAATGTACGGAACCCAGGGCAAAGGGAATTGATATTCTCAATTTTATTCGACCACAGATTTATTTTCAGGAAGCGGTTGGTTCTAGTACGAATTTCAAGGAATCATGGCCGAACTCCGGTGTCGAGTTTCCTACATATATCAGGTTACATGAGAATTCAGGCCACTTGTAGTTCAAGACGCTTGATTTGACACATAATTTTCAAATGATTCAAAAGCTATCCCAATCTCAGACTAAGGAGAATCTGGAAAGTTAAGGAGTGACATTATTAGGGGGGGTTCGGAATACAACCGAGTTTTCAATATAGAGCCTGCCTACATATCCCAGGACTCAGGGAATCAGGATGCTTGTAATTCAACTCAATCAGTGGAAAAAGTAATCTTTATGTTAAGGCAACCTTTGGCTCGGTATGAGTGACAAATAATTAAGCTATATAAAAGAGACTTGTAACATCTCAACCATGAATGTTGAGCTCTTCACATCCATAGGTAAGAATTTACCTGGACATAATTTCCAAAGCTCGAGGTGTATTGTAACCCGAATTTGAAAAGAAGGAATATTGCTTCCAGCGTGAGTTCAAAAAATACACTGGATGCAAAACTAAGACCATATGATAGGAAATACACACATGCCTTATGATAGGGTTATGGTTTGATGGTGGTGAAAGTCGTTCCTCAGCTCGCGTCCAAAGAGTTTGATATCCCTCTTCAGACTATGTCACAGTTTGCTGCTATGAAAAAGTTCCACGTTGTAATGTGTCCTTTATTGTGTAGTCCGCACCTGTGGTTTTTCTTTGAAAATTTCATCCTTCTTGGATGCTCTCGACAACATCTCAAAACAAAATTGTTAGTAGTAAAGTAATTCCATTTGGAGAGATAGTTTCTTTGCTATACCTCATCCTTTGGGTTACGTTCGAATCCCATGTTGTGATGTCTTTTTGACGCATTTCATACCTGTTGTTCTGGTTTGAGATTTTCATCCTCTCAGATGTTCTCGACAATATTTTGAAACAAACTTGTTAGTAGTAAAGTAGCTTAATAAGGAAAGATAGCTTTGTACCTCATTTTCGAATATGTTGATTTCTGACAAAGATGCCATCCTTTCTTGTTTATCTTGGAAAATAGCGACTTCCATGATAAAAATGTGATAGCCTTCGTAGCTATCAAATGGGATTGACTTCGTGAAAGTTGGGCGTAGTGATTCTTTGAATATGATGACCCTTCATAGTGGTTTCAATATAACGATCCTCGTGACCGTTTGCGGCATTCTCTTGAATGTGATAGCCTTCACGGCTATTGGTAGTAGCTTTTGCATATGTCATTGGGGTAAGTCTTGTGCATCATTCGTATCGACGTGACTAACAGATTTTCTTTGAATTGACAGACTTTGGGTAATCTAGCACAGCATCCGACTTTTGATAGATGCGGCTTATAGATGTCCCTTAATTTGTCAGCTTCTAGTAATCTTACACATCACCCGACTATGGATAGAGGCGGCTTACATATGTCCTTCAAATTTGCAGTTTTTAGGTAATCCTGCACTTTATCTAATCTTGGATGTAACGCGACTTACATATTTTCCTTGAATTGCTAGCTTTTGAGTAGTCCTGCACAATATCAACGTGGATATGTCCTAGCTTATAGATAACCTTTGGACTATTAATTTTTGGTAGTCTTGCACTTTATCCAATTTTAGATATTATTGCGACTTACACATTACCCTTAAACTTTCAATATTCAGGTGATATTGCACACTATCTCGTTTCAGATATCACTGCGTCTTACAGATAACCTTAGTCTGTCAAGTTTTGGGTAATCTTGCACACTATCCGATTTTAGACATCGTTATAACTTACAGATTACCTTTGGCCTTCCAAT
The DNA here is from genome assembly GCA_003996215.1 of Jaltomata sinuosa. NCBI lineage: Eukaryota > Viridiplantae > Streptophyta > Magnoliopsida > Solanales > Solanaceae > Jaltomata > Jaltomata sinuosa. Next base: position 65,120 of record QJPP01003027.1, on the reverse strand, counting down.
TTTGGGAGATCTAGTTCATCATCCGATTTGGATAATGTCTTATAGACATCCCTCACATTATATGCTTTTGACCTCAGTGACAAGTGTATTTTGATCATCAGGGGTGACAATCCTTTGCCATATGATCAAAAATAGTTGCATCTTCTGGCGATCGATGCTTTTGAATGCATAAGCATACTTCAGTATGAGACTTTATTGTCTCAATGCGATAATAAATAGGGGTGCATAAATATCCTCGATGTCAGACTCCGCCATCTTATGTGATATCAGATATAAATATGCTGAATGCAAGACTTGGCATAATAATAATAAGGAAGCAAATATATCCTCAACGTCAGACTTCGCTGTCTTACGCGATATCGAATATAAATATGTTGAATGCCAGACTCCATTGCCTTGGCATAATAATAATAATATCCTCAACATTAGACTCTACTGTCTCACGCAATATTGAATATAAAAATATGCCAACCTCGGCATAAAAATGAGGCAAAGACATCCTCAACGTCAGACTCTGTCATCTCACGCGATATTAGATATAAATATGCTAGATGCCAAACTTGTCATAATAACAAGGAAGAAAATACATCCTCAATTTCAGACTTCGCCGTCTCACACGGTATTAGATATAAATATGTTGAGCGCCTGACTCCATTGTCTTGGCATAATAATAATAAGGAAGCAAATATATCTTCAACGTCAGACTCTGCCATCTTACGCGATATCAAATATAAATATGCGGAATGCCAGACATGGAAATATAATAATAAGGATGCATAAATATTTACGGCATAAATATACATGTGAAAATATCCTCAACATCAGACTCTGTCATCTTACACGATCTTGGATATAAATACTTTTGGGTCGATCCTGCGCACCAAGTGCGACTTAGGGACACCTATGAATGTCATTCTCTTTGAAACTGACTGGTTGAGGGAAATAATTTTTGTAACAAATATGTGTCTGCGGTATTTAAATGATGATGGTCCTTGCGACATAGTCCTTGTGACATGGTCCTTGCGACATGGTCCTTGTGACATGGTTCTAGTGACATGCAAATATGATGATGTTGATGATCATGCAATGACATGTGTAGCAGTTGCAGAAAACATCATCGTTGATCTTTACATTGCCATGTTGACTCCTTTGTGTGTACCTGTGCTCGAGGAAAATAATTAGTAGACACAACGTCGCTCTTACTAGCGACCACAGTAAAATTTGAAAAAATTAAAAGACGACGTTTATGAAGCAAATCAAAACAATTTTCATTTCAAACGTCAATGAAATGGTTGTAACCATCTCTGGGATAACTACAAATACCATTTCCGAACATCATTTGTTCGTGGTGATTTCTGATTTGATGGGGATTGGCAGAGGATGTCATTGATCTCTCATTTTAAGACTGGCATAGCTTCTTGATTTGCTTGGGGACTCGAGGATGCCGTCGATCTCTCTTTATCTAGTAGTTCCAGCGAACTACAAGAAAATTTGTCCATTCCGGGGACTTTTGCCTTTTCGGCTCCTTCCCACTATTTCGGCTTTCCTCGCAAATTTTGGGAAATATGGTCTTGTTGTGTTTCTTTGAACACGGGGGACTTTATCTGATCTCTAACATACTTTTTAGGACAACCTGCATCCACAGAAAAATTGATAGTTTTCGGTGAAACTGATCTGTGTTGACCTCCTTCGATCTTCTGCTCCTCGATTTGCTTTTTTGGATGCTTCCTATTCTGGGGAACTCGTCGTCCTCGACTCCCCGGGTCACAGTAAATATAAGACAAAATCAAATTATAAAGGAGTAAAACTAATCTTTTGTAAAGATTTTTAAAAATAAGTTCTTTGGAAAACAAGAGATTTGAAAAAGGATAATTTGGAAAGGTCTCTGCCCATCATGTCATGCACTAGCTCAATGAATGTCCTTTATTCGAGGCTTCAACATCTCTAACAGACTGCTGGCGGATATTGGAGACCCTTTATCATCCCAGCTGGGGAATTTAGAAATGATCTTTTGAGAATTCTGTCATAGCTAGGGATTAATCCACTTCGTACTTTCTTACAACTGGAGATTTTTGAAGTAGACTCTGATCTCTCGGTGCTGGGGAATTCATTGTAGTTTGCCTATGAATTCGCAAGCGAAGCTTGGTGGATATTTTGAGATCCCTCTTAAAATTTCTGCCCCAGTTAAAGGTTTCATGATGAATCTTATTCCATTGATAAGATATTTGACACTCTGTGGGAATTATGAGATTCTTTCTCGAGATTCACTTCAGTTGCTCTTTGGCACATTTTGCATTCTGATTTGTTGGTTACGATATTTGCCTTCTGAATTTTTGTGATTCCTTTCTCGAAAATTCTTCCCTAGTTTCCATTTCCTGGGTAATATGACCAAACTATTATGGCACCTACGTATACCGTTGAGGCAGGAATCAGGTCAAATGTAGTTCCCATACTCATTGTGGGAGAATACTGTAAATAAATAAAGAGGTGACCAAGGACGACAAAGGCCGCCTACGTATCTCATTCTTGAGAATTCAGGTCGAACATAGTTCAAGATAAAAAGGGAAAAAATGGATTTTCTTAAGGGGTTGACCAAAGCCGACACAGGCCACCTACGTATCTCATTCTTGAGAATTCAGGTCAAACGTAGTTCGTACATAGAGGGTAGGGATATTTTAAGCTATTAAAAACTATTACAATTCAAAAAATGCGATTAGTATCTCTTCACAACATCAGAGTTGATCGGCTCGGGCCACACTTGACCATCCATCTCGGACAGGATCAAAGCTTCTCCTGATAACACTTGCCAATTTGATGCAAACTTTTCTTTGTCTCGTGGGAGGGAAGGATTAACTGTCCATTCCCCGAATTAAATTCTGGATTGACCAATAAATTTTGGGAGATGATTTTTGTGCTCATTCACATCCTATTATTGTAGGACCAGTCAAAGATGTTGATGTATGGCTTAAGTTGACTGATAAGTTTTTTCTTTCGTGCCTTTGAAAAACGAACACCGATGCCTATTTCTTTGACTTGACCGTCATCTCCCAGATTAACTACCTCAATCTCTTTTGGGTAGGACCTTTCCTAGTTCTCAAAATCCTTTCTCTTTGGTTAGTCGTTCAAGGACCATGATTTCTTCATCACATTCTTCTCTTCCAATACCATCTATCTTGATTTGTTCATTCAGCTTTTGACATGACATGACATTGGCAGGTTTTAAGCTATTATTACTGAATTCATAAGCAAAGCAAGTTAGATAATGACCAGCAAAAATATAGCAAAGTTTTCGCAATAAGGGAGGCTTTTCATTAAAATCCAAAATATTTATAAGCTATAGCTATAACCCGCATGAATGCGGGTATGTGCCTTTTGGGAAGCGGTAAAATAGTACGAGAAAATTAAAAACATAAAGGGTAAGTCACGGAGCCTCATCTAGACCATCACCAATTTTTTCATAAAACAGAGTCTTTGTCTACCCAGATAAGTGGAGAGTCATAAGGGGAGTTGCGGCCCAGTTTTGCAAATCTTTGCTAGGCCTAGCATCCCTAATCGTGGCTGCTTCGAGGATTTTTTTTTACTAAAGAATCGCATTCCTCTAACAGATCTTCCATTCCATCCTCTAACCCATCGCTTGGGGGACCAATATGCATTAGGAATGATTGATATAGGTGAGGTAGCAGGTTTGGCAATCCTGACTGTTTCTCCGCCTTGTCTTCTTGGACTACATACCCTAACCTGTGCTTTGTCAGCTGTCCAGGAATGCTTATTGGCTCAGTCATACCATCAGAATTCTTGCCTAATCCAAAATTTGGTTCATATTTTCTCCTCAACATCGCGGTTGCGAGCATCTTATAGAGAGGCAACATTGAAACTTGAGGAGCGAGATCTTCTCTGATGGCATTGATGATCTCTATGGTGTAGAAATCGCTTCCCCTCGGGACTTTTTTTATCACAGGAACACAACCATTAGGGCGGCTTAGGTGACTCTCTTCACCGTGAATCACTTCCTCATGCTCCTCCCAAATAAACTTTACCATTTTATGTAAAGTTGATGGCCACGCCTCCAGATCCTTGGATCCATGGTCTCCACAAAAGCATGTTATAGCCGGTAGTAATATCCATGACTTGGAATTCTACTTGGAACTCGGCGGGTCCTATCCAGATGTGTATATTAACCTCTCCGATAGTGTCCCTTTGACCCTTATCAAAGGCTCTCACGTTGATCCTACTCTGGCGAACCTTTCCCCAATCTTAGTCTAGCTGAGTGAGTGTGGATAACAGGCAAATATTCAGACTCAAACCATCATCAATCAAATCTCCATTTATAATCTTCTCTTGACATTTGACAGTGATGTGCAAGGCCTTGTTACACATTAACCCTTCAAAGGGTAGTTCAACAATACTCAAAGTAGCTATAGCTTTTTCTGGCATTTCCTGATTTTTAGGGCTAACTTGCACTATTGGCTTGTTCACAACACATTCTTTATCGACTTCCATCATGTTAACAGAGGCTCCTTCATGATTCGGGAGCAGGCTGTTATTAATATTGGTCAGTGCTGGTTGTAGTGTGACCACTCTTTGATCATTCAAATCCTAAATTTTGTGCCTCATGTTAATGCAATCTTCAGTATCATGTCTGACTCCTCCAGAATGATAAGCACAATGTCTGTCAGCCTTAAAGAAACAAGATTCGGGATTTCCTGGTTTAGGTTATATGGGTTAAATAAATCCAGCAGCCTTCAATCTCTCATATAACTGAGTTTTAGTTTCCGCTAACTGGGTGAAAGTCCAAGGAACTTTCTTTTCCAAATTTGGATGAGGGAGATTTTCATTGGCGGGAGGGGGAACCTGCCAATTATTCTTGTTCTCGAGAGCCTTTTGATACACTTGGAAGTTTTGGGGAGGAGTTTGGTAAATGGGCTGAGTATAGAAAATAGGTTGAGTATTTTGTGAAGCTGGGGAAGGGGTTGTTGGAACAAGTGATTTTTTATAGTTGGCTTTGAAAGGTTTTCGTGATTTCGGGCTAGGATTGGAGGATACCTATAACACCTCTTCCCTCTTCTTTCTGGGAAGTCCTGCCAGTCCTGATGATGCTGAGGCCTTGGTAATCTTTCCTCTATGAAGACTTTCTTCAATAATTTCACCAATCTTAACTAGGTCAGGAAACTTTGCTTTAACCGCTGATATCATTTTGTCCTAGAACTCTGACTCTTGATAGCGCATAAACACCGCTCTTATCTCCTCTTCGGTCATGGGAGGCCAAACTCTTTCTGCCTCTTTTTTCTACTGATAAGCGTAATCTCGAAAGTCCTCATTTGATTTTTGCCTAATACGAACCAGAGAGTATAAATCTGGGACAAATTCTACATTATATGCGAACCTCTGAGCAAAGTCTCTGGCCAGATCACTCCATCTAGACCACTTCTTCAAATCTTGAGAGGTGAACTATTCTAAAGCCTCTCCGCTTAAACTTTGGTTGAACAGTCTCATCAACAGGGGCACCGTTCTTCCTGGCGCCGATAATTTGGTAGCAATAGCTTCTTAAATGGGCCTCTGTATTCCCAACACCATTGAAGGTCTCAAACTTGGAAATCTTGAATCCGTCTGGCAGGTCCATCTCTGGATGGATACAGAGATCATCATAGTCATAGCCCTTTTCATAAGACGAGCCTAAAAACTCCTTGATACTGGCTATCTCCTCTTTCATTTGCGCCATGTCATAGTCATGCTTCTTCTCTGTGGACCTCAACTTTTTCTCCTTTTCCTCATAGTGGTCCAGCTCGAGACTTTTTGGGAGGGCGGTATATGGTTCTACCATAGCATGGAAAGCAGGAGGTGGCATATTCTGGACTGGTCAAGGCTGGACATGTGGAATGGCATTTGTGTATGCGGGGGTTGATATTGGGATAGTTATTCTGGGATTTGTAGGTGTTTGGAGGTGTATTTTGGTAGTTTAGAGGAAGTTTTGGAAGATTGTAGGGGTTACTACTTTGGTTAATAGGATGGATGGGAGGAGTATGAGTTTGGTACAAGGACCTGATATGACCAGGGTTATTGGAAGTAGGTTCATTTGAAGGCCTGGGAATGGAGGAGGAAGGGATAGATCTTGGCTGGTTCTCAGTCAATGGAGAATTGAGTGAAGGAATATGGAGCGGGGGTTGAGAGTTTCCCAGAGCTAGAGCTAGGCTAGTCATATCCTTGGCTATTTGTACCTCTTCTTGTATTTTCTCAACTTTCTTGCCAGTTTTACGATCATTTTATTCTGTTCGGCAATAATATTATCTCTTACAGCCAAAACTTTTTCTTCCTCACTGTCAGTCATTTTCCCCTTAGATAAGCAACGGCTAAAGGAGGAATCTATTTGTGCCGTTGAACGGGTGAAGTGGGGATGTTCGGGTAGTTTTGTCAACACAACTCAGTTTCTATTACCTTTTGATGTAAGACAACTCAATGGCCAATATTTTAGATCCTGTCAGTGATAATCAATACAAGATATCAAACTGGAAACACACAAGAATTGTTTTTAAACACATAAAGCTGCTTTTCATCAAGGTAAATTGATCCACGGGTGTTTATTGACTCGAGGGTTTGATGGACAAGAATTGTCCCATCTATTTTGGGTAAGTAGATTCTATTAGGAAATTTGACTTGTCAAATTTTCATCTTCTGATACTTGTCTTGTAGAACTTGTTGTGCCTTCTGAATTCTTTGGCATTTCCGTCGAAGTGGAGAAATGAAAATTTCTTAAAGATAGGGGACGGGCCCTGAAAGGAAGTAGTTCATATAGGGCAAGTTCATTTTTTGAACAAGACTTAAAAGGGTTTTAAGAAGTCTTTTGATTTTTTTATTTCTTTTTTCTGGGGAAATTTGAAGAACTTCAAAATGATTTTGGTCGGACATTGCACGGTGGGCTTTTATTTGGCCTATGGGTTCTAAAAATATTCAAATAGGAGTTGATCAATTCACCTTTGATTTGAGCAACACACATAAGCACGTAAGATAGTTATATCACATAACAGTTCATAGCGCATCCTATACGACTATGTGACCTTTTAATGCCAAAGGTAGCCCTAACGAATTGAAGGATATGTATGTCGTTTGTAACCATTCCATGCCCCAAAAAATTATATACAAACCGATTAAATATAATGGGGGTACAAAGTAAGGGAAGGGATGTACATTTGATATTAGTCCCACGCAGGGGTACCATCCTAAACTAGGCCGCCGTGGCTTAAGTTGACTGATAAGTTTTTTCTTTTGGGCCTTTGACAAACGAACACCAATTCCTATTTCTTTGACTTGACCGTCGTCCACCAGATTAACTACCTCAATCTCTTTTAGGTAGGACCTTTCCTAGTTCTCAAAATCCTTTCTCTTTGGTTAGTCGTTCAAGGACCATGATTTCTTCATCACATTCTTCGCTTCCAATACCATTTATCTTGATTTGTTCATTCAGCTTTTGATATGACATGACATTGGAAGGTTTTAAGATATTATTACTGAAATCATAAGCAAAGCAAGTTAGATAATGACCAACAAACATATAGCAAAGTTTTTGCAATAAGGGAGGCTTTTCATTAAAATCTAAAATATTTATAAGCTATAGCTATAACCCACATGAATGCGGGTACGTGCCTTTTGGGAAGCTGTAAAATAGTACGAGAAAATTAAAAACATAAAGGGTGAGTCACGGAGACTCATCTAGACCATCACCGATTTTTTCATAAAACAGAGTCTTTGTCTACCCAGACAAGTGGAGAGTCAAAAGGGGAGTTGCGGCCCAGTTTTGCAACTCTTTGCTAGGCCTAGCATCCCTAATCGTGGCTGCTTCAAGGATTTTTTCTACTATAGAATCACATTCCTCTAACAGATCTTCCATTCCATCCTCTAACCCATCGCTTGGGGGACCAATACGCATTGGGAATGATTGATATAAGTGAGGTAGCAGTTTTGGCAATCCTGACTGTTTCTCCGCCTTATCTTCTTGGACTACATACCCTAACCTGTGTTTGGTTAGCTGTCCAGGGATGCTTATTGGCTCAGTCATACCGTCAGAATTCTTGCCTAATCCAAAATCTGGTTCATATTTGCTCCTCAACATCGCGGTTATGAGCATCTTATAGAGAGGCAACATTGAAACTTGAGGAGCGAGATCTTCTTCGATGGCATTGATGATCTCTTTGGTGTAGAAATCGCTTCCCCTCGGGACTTTTTTTTATCACAGGGACACAACCATTAGGGCGGCTTAGGTGACTTTCTTCACCGTGAATCACTACCTCATGCTTCTCCAAAATAAACTTTACCATTTTATGTAAAGTTGATGGCCACGCCTCCAGATCCTTGTATCCATGGTCTCCATAAAAGCATGTTATAGCCGGTAGTAATATCCATGACTTGGAACTCGGCGGGTCCTATCCAGATGTGCATATTGACCTCTCTGATAGTGTCCCTTTGACCCTTATCAAAGGCTCTCACCTTGATCCTGCTCTGGCGAACCTTTCCCCGATCATAGTCTAGCTGAGTGAGTGTGGGTAACAGGCAAATATTCAGACTTGAACCATCATCAATCAAAACTCCATTTATAATCTTCTCTTGACATTTGACAGTGATGTGCAAGGCCTTGTTACACATTAACCCTTCAAAGGGTAGTTCATCAATACTCAAAGTAGCTATAGCTTTTCCTGGCATTTCCTGATTTTTAGGGCTAACTGGAACTATTGGCTTGTTCACAACACATTCTTTATCGATTACCATCATGTTAACAGAGGATCCTCCGTGATCCGGGAGCAGGCTGTTATTAACATTGGTCGGTGTTGTTTGTAGTGTGACTACTCTTTGATCAATCAAATCCTAAATTTTGTGCCTCATGTTAATGTAATCTTCGGTATCATGTCTGACTCCTCAAATGATAAGCACAATGTCGGTCAGCCTTGAAAAAACAAGATTCGGGATTTCCTGGTTTAGGTTGTATGGGTTAAATAAATCCAGCAGCCTTCAATCTCTCATATAACTGAGTTTTAGTTTCAGCTAACTGGGTGAAAGTCCGAGGAACTTTCTTTTCCAAATTTGGATGAGGGAGATTTTCATTGGCGGGAGGGGGAACCTGCCAATTATTCTTGTTCTTGAGAGCCTTTTGATACACTTGGAAGTTTTGGGGAGGATCTTGGTAAATGGGCTGAGTATAGAAAATAGGTTGAGTATTTTGTGAAGCTGGGGAAGGGGTTGTTGGAACAAGTGATTTTTTATAGTTGGCTTTGAAAGGTTTTCGTGATTTTGGGCTAGGATTGGAGGATACATATAACACCTCTTCCCTCTTCTTTCTGGGAAGTCCTGCCAGTCCTGATGATGCTGAGGCCTTGGTAATCTTTCCTCTATGAAGACTTTCTTCAATAATTTCACCAATCTTAACTAGGTCAGGAAACTTTGCTTTAACCGCTGATATCATTTTGTCCTAGAACTCTGACTCTTGATAGCGCATAAACACCGCTCTTATCTCCTCTTCGGTCATGGGAGGCCAAACTCTTTCTGCCTCTTTTTTCTACTGATAAGCGTAATCTCGAAAGTCCTCATTTGATTTTTGCCTAATACGAACCAGAGAGTATAAATCTGGGACAAATTCTACATTATATGCGAACCTCTGAGCAAAGTCTCTGGCCAGATCACTCCATCTAGACCACTTCTTCAAATCTTGAGAGGTGAACTATTCTAAAGCCTCTCCGCTTAAACTTTGGTTGAACAGTCTCATCAACAGGGGCACCGTTCTTCCTGGCGCCGATAATTTGGTAGCAATGGCTTCTTAAATGGGCCTCTGTATTCCCAACACCATTGAAGGTCTCAAACTTGGAAATCTTGAATTCGTCTGGCAGGTCCATCTCTGGATGAATACAGAGATCATCATAGTCATAGCCCTTTTCATAAGACGAGCCTAAAAACTCCTTGATCCTGGCTATCTCCTCTTTCATTTGCGCCATGTCATAGTCATGCTTCTTCTCTGTGGACCTCAACTTTTTCTCCTTTTCCTCATAGTGGTCCAGCTCGAGACTTTTTGGGAGGGCGGTATATGGTTCTACCATAGCATGGAAAGCAGGAGGTGGCATATTCTGGACTGGTCAAGGCTGGACATGTGGAATGGCATTTGTGTATGCGGGGGTTGATATTGGGATAGTTATTTTGGGATTTGTAGGTGTTTGGAGGTGTATTTTGGTAGTTTAGAGGAAGTTTTGGAAGATTGTAGGGGTTACTACTTTGGTTAAGAGGATGGATGGGAGGAGTATGAGTTTGGTACAAGGACCTGATATGACCAGGGTTATTGGAAGTAGGTTCATTTGAAGGCCTGGGAATGGAGGAGGAAGGGATAGATCTTGGCTGGTTCTCAGTCAATGGAGAATTGAGTGAAGGAATATGGAGCGGGGGTTGAGAGTTTTCCAGAGCTAGAGCTAGGCTAGTCATATCCTTGGCTATTTGTACCTCTTCTTGTATTTTCTCAACTTTCTTGCCAGTTTTACGATCATTTTATTCTGTTCGGCAATAATATTATCTCTTACAGCCAAAACTTTTTCTTCCTCACTGTCAGTCATTTTCCCCTTAGATAAGCAACGGCTAAAGGAGGAATCTATTTGTGCCATTAAACGGGTGAAGTGGGGATGTTCGGGTAGTTTTGTCAACACAACTCAGTTTCTGTTACCTTTTGATGTAAGACAACTCAATGGCCAATATTTTAGATCCTGTCAGTGATAAACAATACAAGATATCAAACTGGAAACACACAAGAATTGTTTTTAAACACATAAAGCTGCTTTTCATCAAGGTAAATTGATCCACGGGTGTTTATTGACTCGAGGGTTTGATGGACAAGAATTGTCCCATCTATTTTGGGTAAGTAGATTCTATCAGGAAATTTGACTTGTCAAATTTTCATCTTCTGATACTTGTCTTGTAGAACTTGTTGTGCCTTCTGAATTCTTTGGCATTTCCGTCGAAGTGGAGAAATGAAAATTTCTTAAAGATAGGGGACGGGCCCTGAAAGGAAGTAGTTCATATAGGGCAAGTTCATTTTTTGAACAAGACTTAAAAGGGTTTTAAGAAGTCTTTTGATTTTTTTTATTTCTTTTTTCTGGGGAAATTTGAAGAACTTCAAAATGATTTTGGTCGGACATTGCACGGTGGGCTTTTATTTGGCCTATGGGTTCTAAAAATATTCAAATAGGAGTTGATCAATTCACCTTTGATTTGAGCAACACACATAAGCACGTAAGATAGTTATATCACATAACAGTTCATAGCGCATCCTATACGACTATGTGACCTTTTAATGCCAAAGGTAGCCCTAACGAATTGAAGGATATGTATGTCGTTTGTAAGCATTCCATGCCCCAAAAAATTATATACAAACCGATTAAATATAATGGGGGTACAAAGTAAGGGAAGGGATGTACATTTGATATTAGTCCCACGCAGGGGTACCATCCTAAACTAGGCCGCCGTGGCTTAAGCTGACTGATAAGTTTTTTCTTTTGGGCCTTTGACAAACGAACACCAATTCCTATTTCTTTGACTTGACCGTCGTCCACCAGATTAACTACCTCAATCTCTTTTAGGTAGGACCTTTCCTAGTTCTCAAAATCCTTTCTCTTTGGTTAGTCGTTCAAGGACCATGATTTCTTCATCACATTCTTCGCTTCCAATATCATTTATCTTGATTTGTTCATTCAGCTTTTGATATGACATGACATTGGAAGGTTTTAAGATATTATTACTGAAATCATAAGCAAAGCAAGTTAGATAATGACCAACAAACATATAGCAAAGTTTTCGCAATAAGGGAGGCTTTTCATTAAAATCTAAAATATTTATAAGCTATAGCTATAACCCACATGAATGCGGGTACGTGCCTTTTGGGAAGCTGTAAAATAGTACGAGAAAATTAAAAACATAAAGGGTGAGTCACAGAGACTCATCTAGACCATCACCGATTTTTTCATAAAACAGAGTCTTTGTCTACCCAGACAAGTGGAGAGTCAAAAGGGGAGTTGCGGCCCAGTTTTGCAACTCTTTGCTAGGCCTAGCATCCCTAATCGTGGCTGCTTCGAGGATTTTTTCTACTATAGAATCGCATTCCTCTAACAGATCTTCCATTCCATCCTCTAACCCATCGCTTGGGGGACCAATACGCATTGGGAATGATTGATATAAGTGAGGTAGCAGTTTTGGCAATCCTGACTGTTTCTCCGCCTTGTCTTCTTGGACTACATACCCTAACCTGTGTTTGGTTAGCTGTCCAGGGATGCTTATTGGCTCAGTCATACCGTCAGAATTCTTGCCTAATCCAAAATCTGGTTCATATTTTCTCCTCAACATCGCGGTTATGAGCATCTTATAGAGAGGCAACATTGAAACTTGAGGAGCGAGATCTTCTTCGATGGCATTGATGATCTCTTTGGTGTAGAAATCGCTTCCCCTCGGGACTTTTTTTATCACAGGGACACAACCATTAGGGCGGCTTAGGTGACTCCCTTCACCGTGAATCACTACCTCATGCTTCTCCAAAATAAACTTTACCATTTTATGTAAAGTTGATGGCCACGCCTCCAGATCCTTGTATCTATGGTCTCCACAAAAGCATGTTATAGCCGGTAGTAATATCCATGACTTGGAACTCGGCGGGTCCTATCCAGATGTGCATATTGACCTCTCTGATAGTGTCCCTTTGACCCTTATCAAAGGCTCTCACCTTGATCCTGCTCTGGCGAACCTTTCCCCGATCATAGTCTAGCTGAGTGAGTGTGGGTAACAGGCAAATATTCAGACTTGAACCATCATCAATCAAAACTCCATTTATAATCTTCTCTTGACATTTGACAGTGATGTGCAAGGCCTTGTTACACATTAACCCTTCAAAGGGTAGTTCATCAATACTCAAAGTAGCTATAGCTTTTCCTGGCATTTCCTGATTTTTAGGGCTAACTGGAACTATTGGCTTGTTCACAACACATTCTTTATCGATTACCATCATGTTAACAGAGGATCCTCCGTGATCCGGGAGCAGGCTGTTATTAACATTGGTCGGTGTTGTTTGTAGTGTGACTACTCTTTGATCAATCAAATCCTAAATTTTATGCCTCATGTTAATGTAATCTTCGGTATCATGTCTGACTCCTCAAATGATAAGCACAATGTCGGTCAGCCTTGAAAAAACAAGATTCGGGATTTCCTGGTTTAGGTTGTATGGGTTAAATAAATCTAGCAGCCTTCAATCTCTCATATAACTGAGTTTTAGTTTCAGCTAACTGGGTGAAAGTCCGAGGAACTTTCTTTTCCAAATTTGGATGAGGGAGATTTTCATTGGCGGGAGGGGGAACCTGCCAATTATTCTTGTTCTTGAGAGCCTTTTGATACACTTGGAAGTTTTGGGGAGGATCTTGGTAAATGGGCTGAGTATAGAAAATAGGTTGAGTATTTTGTGAAGCTGGGGAAGGGGTTGTTGGAACAAGTGATTTTTTTGTAGTTGGCTTTGAAGGGTTTTCGTGATTTCGGGCTAGGATTGGAGGATACCGAAGACACCTCTTCCCTATTCTTTCTGGGAAGTCCTGCCAGTCCTGATGATGCTGCGGCCTTGGTAATCTTGCCGCTATAAAGACTTTCTTCAATAATTTCACCAATCTTAACTAGGTCAGGAAACTTTGCTTTAACCACTGATATCATTTTGTCGTATAACTCTGACTCTTGAGAGCGCATAAATACCCCGCTTATCTCTTCTTCGGTCATGTGAGGCAGAACTCTTGCTGCCTCTTTTTTCTACTGATAAGCCTAATCTCGAAAGTCCTCATTTGATTTTTGCCTAATAGGACCCAGAGAGTATAAATATGGGACAACTTCTGCATTATATGCAAACCTCTAAGCGAAGTCTCTGGCCAGATCACTCCATCTAGACCACTTCTTCAAATCCTGAGACGTGAACTATTCTAAAGCCTCTCCGCTTAAACTTTGGTTGAAAAACCTCATCAACAGGGGCACCATTCTTCCTGGCGTCGATAATTTGGTAGCAATAGCTTCTTAAATGGGCCTCTGTATTCCTAACACCATTGAAGGTCTCAAACTTGTGAATCTTGAATCCGTCTGGCAGGTCCATCTCTGGATGGATACAGAGATCATCATAGTCATAGCCCTTTTCATAAGACGAGCCTAGAAACTCCATGATCCTGGCTATCTCCTCTTTCATTTGCGCCATGTCATAGTCATGCTTCTTCTCTTTGGACCACAACTCTTTCTCCTTTTCCTCATAGTGGTCCAGCTCGAGACTTTTTGGGAGGGAGGTATATGGTTCTACCATAGCATGGAAAGCAGGAGGTGGCATATTCTGGACTGGTGGAGGCTGGACATGTGGAATGGCATTTGGGTATGCGGGGGTTGATATTGGTATAGTTATTCTGGGAGTTGTAGTTGTTTGGAGGTGTATTTTGGTAGTTTGGAGGAAGTTTTGGCAGATTGTAGGGGTTACTTCTTTGGTTAGGAGGATGGATGGGAGGAGTATGAGTTTGGTACAAGGACCTGATATGAGTATGAGTTTGGTACAAGGACCTGATATGACCAGGGTTATTGGAGGTAGGTTCTTTTGAAGGCCTGGGAATAGAGAAGGAAGGGATATGTCTTGGCTGGTTCTCAGTCAATGGAGAATTGAGTGAATGAATCTGGAGCGGGGGTTGAGAGTTTCCCAGAGCTGGAGCTAGGCTAGTCATATCCTTGGCTATTTGTACCTCTTCTTGTATTTTCTCTAACTTTCTTTCCAGTTCTACGATCATTTCATTCTGTTCGGCAATAATATTATCTCTTACAGCCAAAACATTTTCTTCCTCACTGTTAGTCATTTTCCCCTTAGAGAAGCAACGGCTAAAGAAGGAATCTATTTGTGCCTTTGAACGGGTGAAGTAGGGATGTTCGGCCAGTTTTGTCAACACAACTCAGTTTTTGTTACCTTTTGATGTAAGACAACTCAATGGTCAATATTTTTGATCCTGTCAGTGATAATCAATACAAGATATCCAACTGGAAACACACAAGAATTGTTTTTAAACACATAAAGTTGCTTTTCATCAAGGTAAATTGATCCACGGGTGTTTATTGACTCGAGGGTTTGATGGACAAGAATTGTCCCATCTATTTTGGGTAAGTAGATTCTATCAGGAAAGTTGACTTGTCAAATTTTCATCTTCTGATACTTGTCTTGTAGCACTTGTTGTGCCTTCTGAATTCTTTGGCATTTCCGTCGAAGTGGAGAAATGAAAATTTCTTAAAGATAGGGGACGGGCCCTGAAAGGAAGTAGTTCATATAGGGCAAGTTCGTTTTCTGAACAAGACTTAAAAGGGTTTTAAGAAGTCTTTTGATTTTTTTATTTCTTTTTTCTGGGGAAATTTGAAGAACTCCAAAATGATTTTGTCGGACATTGCACGGTGGGATTTTATTCGGCCTATGGGTTCTAAAAATATCCAAATAGTAGTGGATCAATTCACCTTTGATTTGAGCAACACACATAAGCACGTAAGACAGGTATATCATATTACAGTTCATAGCGCATCCTATACGAATATGTGACCTTTTAATGTCAAAGGTAGGCCTAACGAATTGAAGGATATGTATGTCGTTTGTAAGCGTTCCATGCCCCAAAAAATTATATACAAACTAATTAAATACAATTGGGGTACAAAGTAAGGGAAAGGATGTACATTTGATATTAGTCCCACGCAGGGGTACAATCCTAAACTAGGCCGCTGTGGCTGGTCCTTCATTCTCGAAATCCCTGTACTTCATGGAATTCCGAATGCCTTTTGGATGGAAATATTCTCTTGATAATGAAGAACTATCTAAAAAATCCCAACCCGAGGAACAATGGTTCGTACAACCCGACATCACATCCTTCAATTAAACACATAAGGGATTATTGTTCTTTCGGGCTGTGGGCCTTTTTGAACACAAGGTGGTCTTAATAATGGACTCGATACCTCTTGGATATCAGATCAACTTAGGTTAATGCCTAAGCAAGGGATTTAGTTTCTCTCTAACCTGGGTTAACTAGAATAGATTTTAAAAATTTACCGGGAACCCAGGAGGATAACCACATGCTAAAACAACAAGTGATCATTAACTGACCGCGGGTCAACTATTCCACTCGTCTATTTTGAAAAATTATATTTTTTTGTTAAGAATGATTGCAAATACTTTCATAATTTCCATTTAACCCCTAATGCATTCAAAGCTTTTCCAAACGAAGCGGAAAGTGCCATGAATAGTTATAATTGCGGAAAAATAAACAAATAAGGAAAGCAATAAAATTTACTAATTATTACAATTTGAATAGTTAGTTAAATAAGTTAGTTGCAAAGAATAAAGTTAGAACCTAGTTGAATTTATCCCCAGTAGAGTCGCCATTTCTGTTTTTGAGAAAAAAATAATTTTGTGTTTTGACAATTTGAAAATTCATTTCAAAAACCTAAGTTAAAGTTTCAAAATATTTTCAAATAAATGCAAGAGTCGCCACTTAGTTTAATTAAAGAAAAAACAAGAAAAACTTATAAAGATTTTGAAGTCTAAAACAGATAAAGACTTAGAAAAATTAGAGGTTTTGGGTAAGAGATCCCTATTAATATTTCGAGAAGGTTTTTAAGGCATTCGAAACATCTGCTAACTCGCGGTTATTTGGACTTGTTAAAAACATAACTTATTTGATAAATTTTAAAAGGGAATTTTGATTTTAATTTGATTTAGACAACATGAGAATCATTAATAGTGAGACAATTTGATAAGAGAAGAATGTTAAAGTTGATTCAAGAAAAGACATGAAGAATTTGCTTAAGGGAAGAAAACATGCTAAATTATTCTTGAAGTCAAAAATAGTTTAAACATGTAAAGAAACCATTTTGCAAATGAATCAAGGCATTTTGAAAAGATGAAATGTTCTTCTTTTGGGGGAAATCCAACTAGATTAAACTCAGTCCAAATTATACATGTTAATTCTAATTAATACAAAGTAAAGAGTTTAAAGGAGTAAGAGAGGTAATCAAGCCTTTAGGCTTAAACAACTTGGACTTTTAGTCAAAAACCCTGTACTAAATCTAATTTATGGGCCCTTTTAGACCCACCGTCGTTCACCTTTGGACTTTTGGTCAAATTCTTTTATCCTCTGCCCATTTTGGACCGTTGCCACTGCTGCTGTATTATCATGGGCCAGGCCCACTTTTGCTTCCTTCATCTGCTACTACTATCTATTTGTATGAGCTTTTGGCCCAATCTTCTCTTTCAGCCTGTCCGTTCTAGTCTCAGACGGGTTTAACTCGCAAGATATTGGGTTAGGCCCAACAAGAGATGCATGAATGATTTTGGGAGTCCCAGTTGGACTCAAGACAGTAAAGAATAAAGAAAAAGAGATAGATATTAGAAATCGATCCAAGCATAACTTTAATATATCTAATTATAGCATGCATGCGAATAAATTTCTATCTATTCAAACTTCAGGAAAATAATAGTAGATTAAGTATCATTCATGCTTAGACAGAAAATGTGAGACATTTAAGCTCTTTTATCAAAAAAATGTCGAACAAACAAAACATGTTGTAGAGTAGGAGATGGAAAATAGATGAGCCAAAACAACCTATTGATCAGCTTTAAACAATGACAATTTTGTATAAAGACATATATTTGAGGCAAATTCTTTAGCATAGCAATTCATGAGACAAAAACCCAAAATATCTATATTATGCTCAAGACAAATTCACAACAATACATCTCATGCATCCAGCAAGTCAATTTGATACCTTTTTTTTGCGAAAATTATGCTTGCATATGTAGACCTTCGAAAGAGGAGAAGTAAATCAAATTTATGATAGAACTATGACTCCATATTCCGTCCTAATAGATACATCTGATTTAAGCAAGAATAGGTTGATCCAAAAGAAAACGAATCCTTAAGCTAACCAGTACTTTAAAGCAAGAAGATGAAGATTCCAAACATAGAGATTTGTGAAATAAAGGAGAGTGATTTATTCAAATTAGATGGTTTAATTCATGAAGATACACTTAGAATTCTAAACTTTGGATTGAAGAAAATAAATCTTCACAACTAGTTATATCAAAAGAAACACAAGGAGGAATACAAAACTGATTCATGTTGTATCCATAATTAATCCATAGTCATAACTTTGATGACAAAGAGAAACATCTAGAGGCAGTCACAAATCAAGAGCTAAAGGAGTGAGTCATGTTCAAAGCACGAATATGTCAAGCTAAGGGAGGATACATGCTTCTCAAAATTGAACTTGACCAAATATAGGTAATTTTTAGGAGAAGAAATCAGGGTATCAAACATAGTGCATAGGGGAAAAGGGAAGGGGAGAAGCATCAAACCGATTCAAACTGAACCATATAGCAATAAGACACCTAGAGCTTGAATGGATACACAATCGTAAAGAAAAGAACAATATTATATTCTTCAAATTCCTCCATACTACGAGCCTAAGTAGTTAGCATTCGCAGACTGCCAAACCATGGAACATGACTAGATTTAAAAATTCAAGCATATCAGAGAGATAGAGCAGAGAAGATTAATTTATGGACATCTATGAAACAACAAGCAAATCAGGATGAGGTTTTCCAAACAACTTATGAACCCCACATCAAGATAGTTTTAGACTCTCTTCTAAATCAATGAAACAAATAACATACTAACCTTTACAAAGAAACAGTTCGGAAAAGAGAAAATGAAAATGAAAAATAACAACATTTTTACAATAGTCCAAACAATAGATTCTAAATATTTGTTCATAATTTCTCGACCCTAAATTAAACAAGAACAACCAAAAGCTAGCAGACATATTTCTAAAAGGAAAAAATACAAGCACTTGACATCATGCTAAAAGAAACGAAGAAAAGAAAAAAGAAAAAGGATGAAGGGTTTTACCTTTCTTGGAGCAGTGTCTGGGATGGCAAACTTCATCGGAACAGCTCGACCACCAAAAAAAGAAACTCAAACGCAAATTTTTACCTTGAAACTGTAAAACATAACTTTGAATTCTTCACTCAAAGATCCCCGAGCTTTTCAAGCTTTTTTAGGGTTCCTTTTGTGCTAAAACATTACCCTAAAATTGAAAATAGTGGGGTTTATATAGGAGAGGATTTGGGTGAATTTAGAGGCTGATTTCGATGTGGGAGAGGGGATTTTCAAGGACTTTTTGGGGATTTTGCTAAGGGAATTCAAATTTCTGAGAGGAGATAAGGCTGTGAGTTGGAAATCGTACCCTTGTGGATGATCTTGATCGAGGTTCATACAAAGTGGGGGTGGATTTTCTGTAAGTTGCCACTCCAGTACCTTCTTGGTACAAGTCTCATGCTCAGCACGTGTAGGAGTATGATTTTGAGAGGAAAACTCATTGGGAACGAAGGGTGGCGATAGGGTTTGTGCGTTTGTTTGAGAGAAAAATGAAGAAGAAGAGCTAAGGGTTTAGGGGGTTGTTTGGTTGTTGTGAGTCTGAGTATAGGAGAAAGAAAGGGGAGAAATAAGGGTGTGTTGCGTGGGCCTAGATCGGGTCAGGCAAAACATAGGGAAAAATGGGAGTGAACCAACGGGTATTCGGGCAAATTGAGCCCAAATCATCCGAAACACAAAGGAGTGATAAGGGATGTTATAAGGTATTTAGGATATGACCACATTTGCAAAATGTGGGCATTTTAAGTTTGGGATATCCAAATTGAGAGGAATTAGGGAAAATTCGGCAAAGATTTAAATTATTTTTAAAGAAATAGGCTAGATTTGGAATAGAGACAAATCAATTAAAATCAATTTTTGAGCTTAATTAATTTAAACAAATTGTAATAATTATTATGTTAACACATAATTACCTCATTTAATAATTTTGAAATTAATTTATTCAATTAATCTCTCATTTTGAATTAATTTGGAGAAAAACAAGTATTTAATCTTTTAAAAAGGATTTTCTTATGAATTTGGACTTTAAAGTAGTTCTTTAAGTAAACTTATATAATTTTCACATAATTAAATATGAAAAATATAAACTCTTACTCAAGACTACTATATAGCTGATTTGGGAAAATGTTTTATCCTTTTTACAAAATAATTATTTCCAAAATTGTTTAAAATTTGAAAAAGCTGAAGATTAATTTGTGATGTGGAGGGTAAAAATTGGATTTCAACAACTGGGATTTAGTCCTGTTAGATGAAAACCTCTCCTATAAAGAGGAAGCCATTGCTATTCTTGATAGAGATGTTTGAAAATTGAGGACTAAGGAGATTGCATATGTGAAGGTACAATAGAAGAATTGTCCCATTGAGGAGGCCACTTGGGAGACCAAAGCGGACATGCATAACAAGTATCCTTACTTGTTCACCAATTGAGGTAAATTCTCGTTCTCACTTATCCTTACTTGTTGTCATTTGGGGATGAATAATTGTTTAATTGGTATATATGTAATGACCTATTCCATCGTTATAGTAAGTTAGGATATAAGTACATGGCTAGAAAAATCCCTAAGATGAGAGTTGATAAAATCTCAAACCAGGGTGATTTTTGACAAAAATCTGGTGTTATGTACTTATATGGCAATTATTGATTCGTGATTCGATGTTTGATGTTGTGGTTTCCATTTATGGATAATTGACTCAAGTAGGGGGCCGCAAAAAGTTTTGGAATGGAAATTAGTGTCATAAAACTCCGGTTATGATGGTTACCATATCAAAATCAATTCGTGATGTCTAGAAACTATCATTGTGTTGTGAAAGGAGGGGTTTTGGATGAGTTTTTTTGACATTCTATTTTTTGCACTGGCCATAGCGAGGTGGACTCCCATTGTAGCGATTCTTCCATAGTGGACAAATTTCTGCCACAGCGGTCCTGATGAACCGTCAGAGAGTATCGTAGTGAGCCTTTATATGCTATAACGTCTTGTCATAGTGAGACGTGGCCCGTCGTGATGAGGGACGGGGCAGATTCCTAACTTGAGTGCATTTTTCAGAGTTTATTTTCTAAAAACTCTAAGTATTGTGAGAGAGCAGTGGAGAGGAAATTTCTCCTTGAGATAGGTGATTTTCTTCTGTAAAGTTAAGTAATTCCTCTCTCTTAACATCATTTAATTCCTTGTTGATCATAGACTCATAGGAATAAATTTTATGGGGAATTGTGGGTTTTGAGCCCTAAATGTATGAAAAGTGAGAAAACCCTATGAGTAGGTGTAATTTCACCTAGAATTAATCCTAGGATATTCTTTTATGATTCCTCGCATGAATTTGATAGTTCTAAATATCATTAGGACAAATGGAAAACCTTGGGTTCCACAAATGTATGACCTTTAAGTATAAAAATGGCTAAAAAGGTGAAATTGATAAGAAATCTCTTGAATGTTGATCATATGATTATTGTGGGACTAGTTGGTGAATATGTAACTCTTGAGGAATACTACAAACCTCGAATAAGGATAAAATAAGTGGGTTAAATTCTCAAGACATGAAATGAAGAGTAAATGATTAATTACTCTTATATTTGTTGTTTATTAATTTTTAACGCATTGAAACATTGAGGAAGGGCAAGGCTAGTTCTAAGTATCTTGTGGTTGAGAATTTGATAGTCGAGGTAGGTTACAATTTAAATTGGAGTTGAAACTTGTTATAGTGCATTTATGTGGTTGAATTATATGACTTGTGATTGGTCTTTAGACATGTTTGAATGATGATTGTTTTCATGTTGTGCTTGAATAAATAAGTTGTGTATACATAAACCTTAATTAGGAACTTGAAATTATTAAGTGTACGTGTAACTAGTGCATAGTGATATATCCTAAGAGATAGTCTTGGAACAATAAGTTCACTTGGGTTAGGGGTCGGGTACCACGACACGGTACGACTATTGTTAGTTAGAGCGGGTACCACAAGCCGGTACAAATTTGATATTGTTTCCCTTGTGATGAATCGAACACCACAAGTCATTACGGTACATAGATCCTGGTGCGTCCCCAGCAGGTCATGGCTAGTTGGGAAGAAATAAGATCCTTTAGCATGTGTGTACACACTTTTACATTGATTTTTCCATGGTTACCTATTGTGAGTTGAAATTGTGAGATGAGATGAGATTAATGGTAATAAGTACTTTTTTGAAGGTCAAATGTGCATAAATTTCACGTGATATGACTACTGAAAGTGTTTATTCTTATGTGGATAAATTTCACGTGATATGACTACTGAAAGTGTTTATTCTTACTTTATTGTGGACATACTCGGTGACTTATGTGAACTTGTTACAAATTATGATAACTTGATTTGAGATGATTATCTATTGACTGGAATATGTGTTAAGTATTGAAGTGTCTTTTACTTGTTATTTGATTTGACTGTATATATATTCACTGAGTCAGCCTATGATACCTACTAGTACATAGTGGTTTGTACTGATACTATCCTATACTTTTCTTTTATTGAGTGCAGATCATATTTCAGAGGCTCAGATGCGACCTCACCTTTAGCTAGACTGTAGACTATGATCCAATGGTGAGCACTACATCTCAGGCTACCATGGATCCTCCTTGAGTCATTGTCCTTCTTCCGGACGATGGAACTCTTTTATCGTTTTAGTTTATTTTTGGATATCTTAGATATTGGTTATGTTTAGAGTTCTAGTATGATAACTTTCAGTTCTTGGGTAATATAATAGCTAGTCGAATCATTCCCCACTCACTACTAAAAACTGTCCAAAAAGCGATGAAAAGAAAAGCAACGGACAACGACTGTCTAAATAAGCAACGACAAAAGCGATGATGTCTGTCGCTTTTCTGTAATACCCCATGCCTTTAAACATATGTACGACTAATGTAACATCGATGAATTTATTTGAAAATGTGTAAATGAGGGTGAATTTGAGCCAAAGTCCAATTATCTGACTATACTAAAGTGAAAAATATAGTTTGAGGGAATAAGACTTGAAAAGGAAATTTAATTTGGGAATAAGAAAGTCACCTACTTGCTAGAACTATGTGTTTCACCTACTAGAGTGAACGTTCTACGTGTTTTGACTTTTTATGTAGTTAAGTTATTAGATGTCCTACTTTCTTGAGCTACTTGTATATGTAGCCTACATTAAATGGAAGGGATAAATGAAATAAGGCCCAAAGTTTAAAAGATATAAGGCCCAAATGTAAAAGTTATCAAGTAGATGGATCACCTACTTGGAAATTTTGGCCCAAATCAAGAACAAAATGGAAGAGTGGGCTGGGTAAAGGGTCAAGACCAAAAACCCATATAAAATGAGCCAATATATATATCCATTAAACTCAGCTAATTTTCCAGAACAATCCTCAATTAGAACAGCTCACAAAAGAACTTCTCTTTGAAGCTAGAAAGGGAGAAAGAATAACTCATTTTTTTCTCCATTAAAGAGTTCTTGCTTCTTCAAGCATTTCCAAGGATTAAAGGTAAATATTTGGGTGTATTTTATCATGGTTTTAACATGGTTATGGTGGTGTATATGAACACCATATGTTTTGGGAGTTAGGGCAGCCTTTGGAGAAAGAAACTTCTTGGCAGCCCCTTTCAACTTAGTAGCACACTTATTTCTTGTTGTTTTAAGGTGTTGTTGTGAAGACAAAAGTTTGGAATTTAAGAGTAGTAGTATTAATATAAAATTTATAGAAAAATCAAGGTAATGTTCTGTCCCCTCATCCCTTATTATATATGAGAAGAAAGAGGCAATTCTAGACGTAATTGTTGTATGAACTCATGGGATGGTAATCAGAAGTCGTGAGGTTGAGTTATTCTAATTTTGTTGGACTTTTTGGTGGCTTTATTAAAAATGTTGTTGGATTTATTGGTTGCAAACCTCATAGTTGGGGTTGGTTGCGGCTATTTTTGGATTGGAATTGAAGGGTATGGCGATACGCTGAGTTTGTGACTATCATGCGGACATGCTGCTCATTTGATTATAGGGGACTATTTTGAGGGTGACATATGGTTATTAGCTGCAATAAATATATCTAGTATTTGTCTAACTTGTGGCTGTAATAGGAGAAGGGAAGTATAAATTATCATAAGTATAAAGTGAGTTCGATGAGTAAGTCGCTCGCCTAATAGCTGGCATGTTGCAAATATGTTTAGAATGTGTTTGTGCGCTGTTTGTGATGGTTGTACCACTTTATTTTGTGTAGATTATCTGCTGGTGGAAAGGGGTATTGTCCATTGAAGTTTCTTGACCCCGAAATCAAGGTATGTAAGGCGAAAACCTCCCTTGCAGCAAGGCACAACCCTATGTCACATATTTTACTACAAGAGTCTATATAGTTTATATGATTTATAGAGAATGGTACTCAGTTGTTGTGTGCCATATTCTTCATAGTAATGTAATGAGCCTTCCGATCATTTTTGCATTTTTTCTTTCTTTGTACTGTTAGAGCTTAACTGTAGTGGCCCCAAGTAATTTAAGACTTGCTGGGACTGGTGGTTCAGTGCTCGGGCCATTCGTTTGGTCTTTATGACTGTTTCACTATTTTAGAGCTTTAATTTAGGAAATCATTGACTTTAGTCAAAATTCATAGTAATCGTTCTTGGAATTGAACTACGATAGTTTCATTAGCTCCAGAGCATGGATATTGGCGTAGTTGGACCATTGGTTGGGGCCTAGGAGCTTTTTGTATGGTTTTATCTCATTTTATGAAGTTTTAGCCTAGTTAGAGTTGGAAGTTTGACTTTGGTCAATATTCAGAGAAGACAGCCTCAGATGAAAATTTTGTTAGTGTTGTTAGCTCTGAAATGTCGACTTTAGGCTAGAGGGACCTTTGGTTTGGGTCTCAAGGCTTTTGGACTCATTTTGGGATATTGGGTTCTGTTTTGGGTAAAGTTTATCCTTGTAGGAGTGCGACCCACTTTTTGTTAAATTTACCTTGTTTAGGATTTTCGTCATTTCTATTGAGTCCAAAATGCTATTTCTAGTAGGTAGCATAGCTCGTTTGTGTCCACAGGGTTTGGAATAATCCATGAGGATGTGATCAGAGAAGTTTTGAGTTATGTTTGCAACTGGTTGCAGCTTGTTCTGGTATGGCGTGTGGCAGGGCATTGGCCACACCTATGCTCTGGGACCCACACTGTGGTGCTAGTGGCCTCATTAGGGGGAAAAACTATGCTCCTTCACGTGCCCTGGCGATGCTTTCCCTACGGCATTTTGGACCGCACCTGTGGGGTCTGAGGTCTTGGCAACCTAGCCACTGCGGTGATTTGGGCGCCGCTACAGTGACACACCTGCGTCATTAAGATCGCAGGTGCGCCGATCGCTAGCATCTTTATAAAGTTCTTCATCTTCATTTCTTTGTAAGTTTAAATCATTTTCCTCTATTGTTTTTAGATCTTTAAGCTCAATTTCTGTGTAAGAGCTTCATAAAGCATTGGGGTGATTATTTCCTTACCCGTGGTCGATTCCTCATTATCATTCCACCTTTAATTTTGTCAATTTCTTCACTCGATTCCTTAATTTGTTCTTGGAATGTAAGGGCTATTTTGGGCCCATTCCTTACCCGAGTTATGCTTATTTTCTGGGCATGTGTTCTTGGCGGCTTTGGGAACTCCATGGTAACTTTCATTTTTGGTTTTGGGTTGTGGAACCCACGAGCCCATTTTTTTATCTAAATTTCACCTTAGCTAAATTTCTAGCATTTGGGTATCATTAGCTTCGTACTGACGAGTAGATTATGCTGTTGATAGTTTGATTGCAATTCGGGGCTTCTCGGAGCAGTTCGAGCTTGGAAGACATCTTTCCAGCGGCTTGTCATGGATGTTAGGTAGGCTACAGCTTACCTATCTTAGACTTGGTCTATATATAATGTAATTGCACTATTTAGCTCATCTTTAGGTTGTGTTTACTAGTTTAGCACCCCAGACCTTGTCCACTTACTTTTTGTCCGTCCTTGTTCCTTTTATTTTAGAATTCGAGCTAGTATGATAATATTACCCCCTGACGGCCTTGAGTGTCCTTTTCATATGCCTCTGGATAATAGTAGGGGGATAATTAGGAAGTGTCCATGAGTCCTGGACATTGATTCACAATTATGAGCTGGTTATCTGTGTTATAGAGCGGATTAAGCTTGTGTAGGGCTGGTAGGTTGATTGTGAGCTGTTGAGATGTTGATTGTGTCTTAGAATCACCATGAAAATAGTTTTCTGCATTGATTTATTACTACTATGAGGTTGCGGGCCTAACTATCACTGGTTTTATTAACCTTGCATGGACTCGAGGGCCCATTTTCAGTCATAAATGATTATAAGTGGATTTGAAACTAGTTTTATGGATCTTCTTGGAGTAAAAGATATTGTATGATATTTTTTCACACTGATTTTGAGATTATACTATACTCCGCTGGGCTGGAGTGCTAGACATGGTTTTATCGGTGATTTTCAAAATGATACTAGACTCGGCTGGACTGGAGTGCTAGACATGATTTTATTACTGAATTTAGACCCGGATAGATTCTGGGAATGCATGATAAGATCTAGAGAGATTGTATATGGTCGCAGAGACCTTCATGGACCTTATCGATCAGAACTAGGGGCTATGGACTGAGAGTGACAGAGGAGGGGTATATAGGGGAGCAGAGGTATACGGGGGAAGCCCTTCCATGGGTCCTACCTGCTAGGTCTACGAGCGTCGGAAGAGGTGCATACGGTACCACAGACACTTCATAGCATACCATTCATTTTTGCATGGTTCCACCCCTTGTTTTCTATTTGATGATTGTACGCTCTGGTAGTGTGGGATGCCGGAGGGTTTGTTTCCACTTGTATGTATTTCTTGGGTGTATGGGCGCCCGTTGGGATTGTAGGTAGATTAGTTTACTTACTCCTATTATAGTTACTTACTAGTTTACTTATGATCATCCTTACTTTGTGAGTTGTATTGTTAGTATGCTTATGTTTAGATTGCCTTTCTTTCCTTCCCGTTATTTGAGGTTACTAGTACACTGCCCTATTCTTTAACCTATCCTTTATTTACTATTATTGCAGGACCCTGGTGCGTTCACTACTCTTTCATCCGTGTTCTGTGATACATATTTTATTGGTAGATTAGTTCACTTGTGTTCTATTATGACTTCTATCTGTGTCTAGCTTCTTTGTGTTTTATCTTGGTTGTTTCTGTGACACTTTTCTTGCTTATCTGCTATCTACTGCTCTCATATCTTATATATGCCAAGTCGGCCTATGATGTCAACTGGGTAGTCATTACTATGAATTGATGCTCATACTACACTTTTGCATCTCCATAATGCAGATCCTAGTGTGAGCTATCTCTATTGACGTGGAGACTCGTGCAACTTTTTGGACATCCAAGACATAGGTGAGATCCTGGCGATCGAGAATTGACCATATCTCTTTTTTGGCATTGTTTACTATTTTGTATATTCAAAGAGTTATATTCTACTTTTGTAATCTCTCTCTTAAACTCTGTATATTTTATAGTGGCTTCTGTATCATGATAACAGGTCATGGGATGGTGTACTTTCCTGTTTATATCAATATATTTTCTATTGCTTTCTTCTGTTTTACCTTCTTCCACTTATTTTCTCTTTCTTATGCGTGCTTTACTTAGATTATAGCCCATTACTGTCTGTTCTCGGCTACGAGGATTGGTTTGTCTATAGAAGGGGGTTGTAGGTGCCATCATGACTTGACTGGTAGCAGTATTAGAATCAGCCAGCACCAGCCTCAGCTCCTACACCAGATATCCGGGGTTTGCTTCATCAATTGTTGAGTATGGTTAGGGGTTAGCCTTATGATACGGCCCAGACATCTACTCAGGGGGAAGCCCTTGGTGTTTACAGTTCAGGAGCACATCCTGCTACTGTGGCTCCATGTGAATGAGTCCTTCCAGTGCCTAAAGTTTCTTAACCTCTCGCTCCTCACCCAGTCATGTTAGAGTCAAAGCAGAAGGCTTGGGGCTAATTTATGAGATTATCCCTAGCGAGGTTCTGCGGTACTCCCGGGCAGGATGCCAATAAGTTTATTTCTACTTGTGAGGAGATGATCCATCATCTTGGTCAATTGGATGCCTACAGAGTAAATTATACAACCTATCAGCTGGAAGGGCCAACTAAGCTTTGATGGAGGGCCCACATAGCTTGCAAACCTTCTGAGTGTCCTCAGCTGACTTGGAGAGAGTTCTACGAGGCCTTCATGGTCAATTTCTTACCACAGTGTGACCCTAAGTGCCATAGGGAGTAGTTTACTTGGTTAATACAGGGGTCAATGACAGTGTCTGAGTATGATACCCGTTTTCACCTGTTGGCTACATTTGGGGCTATGATTAGTCCTACAGAGCCAGACTGGGTTCGTCGATTTGTTTGGGGGTTGAGGATCAAGCTTCGTTAGATTATAGAGGTACTAGTTGCTAGTGGGTGACCATTTCAGGCTATAGCAGACCATGCCTGCACTATGAAGGATTTGCATCGCCAGGACCCCGGGGCCAGAGATAAGAGACCACGCCATAAGGGCAGTACAATGATTCCCTCTCTGGTGGTAAAGGTTCAGGTTAGTGGGGTAGAAGGTATCGTCCATAACAACATCAAAGGAATTATAGCCAGCCAGTTCAGGCATCACCACAGGCTTCAGGTGGGCCTCAGTTCGATCATGGGTTCAGTTGGCCGAGTTTAGGTCAGTCTTCAAAGGGTACATCATCTGGAGCATCAGGTTGTGGTAGCCATACAAGTTTGGCCATTTCATCATACCAGGGTAGTCTATCAGGTCGTTGCTATTAGAGTGGTATCATAGGTCACTTTGCTAGAGATTGCTCCTAGCAGGGTACAATTCAGCCAGCCGCTTAGCCGGCTCAGCCTTTGAGAGCAGTGCAGCCACCGGTTAGGGGTAGTGGTGTTTAGGGTAGAAGTGGTGCCCAGCATGGCCAGTCAGGTGGTCGAGATTTTAGTAAGTCTAGTGGAGGTCAGCGTTAGTTCTATGCGATCCTTGGTAGACCGGAGGCAGAAGCCTTAGATACGGTGATCACAGGTACAATTTTTGTCTGCTGCCAGTCAGTTTTAGCATTGTTTGATCCTGGTTTTTCATGTTCGTGTGTTTCTGCCTACTTTGTTCCTTCTTTGGGATTGGCTAGTGAGACATTATCTATTTTTGTATCTGTTTCTACCCCAATAGGCTATTCTTTAGTAGGGAATCAGATTGTTAGATCCTGCTTGATAGCTATTGGTGATCTTGAGACTTGGGCTGAATTAATGATTTTAGATATGCTAGATTTTGATGTGATTTTGGGCATGGACTAGTTATCCCCTTACCGAGCGGTTTTGGATTGTTATGCCAAGACCATTACCATATCCATGCCCGTTGTATCCTCAATTGTATGGTAGGGTTCTATTAGCCATGCACCATCTGGGTTCATTTCTTATCTTCAGGCTAGGAAGTTAGTTTTGCACGGGTGTTTGGCTTATCCAGCATATGTCCAGAATGTTAGTGCCAACACTTCTTCTCCCGAGTTGATCTCTACGATTAGAGAGTCTTTAGATGCGTTTCTGATTGACCTGCCAGGCCTTCCACCTGAGCATGATATAGAATTTTCCATTGAGTTAGAGCCGGGCACCAGGACCATTTCCATTACTATGTATCATATGGCTCCTGCTGAGTTGAGAGAGCTTAAGGTTCCTATTTAGGACTTATTAGGTATGGGTTTTATCAGGAAAGTGCGTCACTTTGGGGTGCTCTAGTTCTGTTTATGAAAAATAAAGATGGCTCGATGCGGATGTGTATTGATTATCGGCAGCCGAATAAGGTGACTATAAGGAACAACGATCTGATACCGCATATACATGACTTATTTGATCATCTCCAGGGTGCAACCGTGTTCTCGAAGATATATTAAAGGTTAGGATACCACCAGTTGAGTGTTAGGGTAGAGGACATCCTTAACACAGCATTCATGACACGTTATGGCCATTATGAGTTCCTGGTGATGCCTTTTGGGTTGACTAATGCCCCCGTAGCTTATATGGACTTGATGCATAGGGTGCTCAAGTCATACCTGGATTCGTTTGTGATAGTCTTCATTGATGATAGATTGATATACTCTGGAGTAGGAAGGAGCATGAGTAGCATTTGAGGATCGTACTCCAGACTTTGAAAGATCACTGTATTTATGCCAAGTTCTCAAAGTGTGAGTTTTGGCTTGAGTTAGTAGCATTACTAGGACACATGGTGTCTAAGGATGGGATTAGGATGGATCCAACAATGATTTCAGCCGTTCGTGATTGGCCGAGGCCTACTACTCCTACCGAAGTTCACAGTTTTGTTGGGTTGGCAAGATACTACAGGCAGTTCATTGAGGGATTTTCTTCTATAGTGACATCTTTGAGTAGGCAGACTAGAAAGGATATCACATTTCAATGGTCTTATTAGTGCAAGGATAGCTTCCAAAGGCTTATGGTCTTGAGTTTAGCTCCGGTGTTGACATTGCCAGTTAAGGGTCAGGGTTTCTTAGTGTATTGTGATGCTTCATTAGTTGGTCTTGATTTTGTGTTGATACAATAGGGTTAGGTGATAGCAGATGCATTGGGGCAGCTAAAGGATCACGAGCGCAACTACCCTACTCATGACTTGGAGTTAGTGGTAGTAGTTTTCACGCTCAAGACCTGGCGGCACTATCTATATAGAGTTCACTATGAAATTTCACCGACCACCATAGTCTTCAGTGCATCATGAGTCAGTGAGAGCTAAACTCTAGGGAGCGAAGATAGATCTAGTTACTGAAGGACTATGAACTTACTATTCTGTACCATCCGAGAATGGAAAACATAGTAGCGGATGCCTTGAGCTTGAAGGCAATAAGTATGGGCAGCTTCGCTTCTCTTTCAGTTTTGGAGCGACTATTGGCCTTGGACATCAAGTCCTTGGCTAACCATTTGGTTAGGATTGATTTGTCAGATCCCAATAGAGTTCTTGCCAGTATTGAGATTCGTTCTACTTGGTTAATCAGATTTAACATTTTAATTTGAGGATCAGCGATTGTGTCATATTCGTGATCAGGTGTTATGGGGTGAGGCCAGTAGGGCTACTTTATATTCTGATGGTATTTTGAGGTTTGATGGTCACCTTTGTATTCTAAGAGTTAGGAATTTGATTTAGTTGATTCTCCATGAGGCTCATTGTTCCGGATATTCTATCCATCCAGGCACAGCTAAGATGTATAAATATTTGAGGCAGCTTTAATAGTGGAATGGTATGAAGAGGGACATAGCAAAGTTTGTATCTTGATGCTTGAACTGTTATCAGGTTAAGTTCGTGCACATGAGGCCTATTGGATTGATGCAAAGACTTCCCATTCTTGAGTAGAAGTGGGAAGAGATTACTACGGACTTCAAGCATAGTTTTCATGCACTTCACTAGGGTTTGACTATATTTAGGATATTATCGATAGGCTAACCATGTCTGCACAATTCTTGTTGGTTTATTCTTCCTATAGTGCATAGAGGTTAGCTCAAATTTATCTCCGTGAGGTTGTCTATTTACATGGGGTTCAGGCTTTCATTATTTTAGATCGCGGTACTCAGTTTACATCTAAATTTTGGAGGACTATTTAGTGACAGATGGGTACAGATGTTCAGCTTAGCACTGCATTCCATCCTCAGATAGATGGCAAGTCTGAAAGGACTATCCAGGTCCTGGAAGACATGTTATGGTCCTGTGTTCTTGATTTTGGGGGTTCATGGGATCAGTATGTACCTTTCGCAGAGTTTGCGTACAATAATAGTCATCACTTGAGTATTTGCATGGCACCTTTTTAGGAATTTTATGTTAGGCGTTCTAGATTGCCAATGGGTTGGTTTGATTGTTTTGAGTCCCGACTGCAGAGTACAAACATTCTTCATGATCTCTTTGACAGAGTTTGGGTGATTCAGGACAGACTTCAGGCAGCCTAGAGTAGTCAAACGAGCTACATAGACTGTAGACTTTGTGCCTTAGAGTTCAGTGTTGGTGACCGAGTATTCCTTCTAGTATTTCCCATAAAGTGCGTGATGAGATTCGGCAGGCGGGGCAAGCTCAGCCCCCAGTATATTGGTCCATTTGGGAATCTTTAGAGGGTTTGTCATGTTGCTTATCATCTAGCTTTGCCCTCTATGTTCTCAGCTATGCACCCACTCTTTCACGTATCCATGTTGTGGTTTTATGTTCTGGATGAGTAACATGTGCTACAGTGGGATTCAGTGCAGTTGGATAGGAGTTTGGCTTTTGTTGAGTACCCGATAGCTATTCTAGAAAGAGATGTAAGGAGATTAAGGTCTAGAGATATTCATGTGGTTAAGGTTTAGTGGAGGCACCATCCGGTAAAGGAGGCTTCCAGGGAGACCGAAAGAGAGATACGGGCTCAGTATCCACAGTTGTTTGAGCCTTTAGGTAATCCTTTTTTCCTGACTTTTGAGGATGAAAGTCCTTTTTAGTAGTGGATAATGTAATGACCCTTCTAATTATTTTTGCATTTTTGCTTTCTTTATATTGTTAGATCTTATCTTTACCAGCCTCAAGAGATTTATGACTTGCTGGGACTAGTGGTTCGATGCCCGGGCCATTCGTTTGGTCTTTATGTCTATTTTCCTATTTTAGAGCTTTATCTTAGGAAATCATTAACTTTAGTTAACATTCTTAGAAATCATGCTCAAAATCAAACTCTGACAGTTTTATTTGCTCTGGAGAATGGATTTTGTCCTAGTTGGACCATTAGTCGGGGCCTAGAAGCTTTCAGTATGGTTTTATCTCCTATTATGAGATTTTAGGCTAGTTGGAATTAGAAGTTTGACTTTGGTCAACATTCAGAGAAGATGACCCTTTGGTTTGGGTCCCGATGCTTTCAGACTCATTTTGGGCTATTGGGTTTAGTTTTAGGTAAAGTTGGTCCTTTTGGGAGTGGGGCCCACTTTTTATTAAATCAACCTTATTTGGGATTTTTGTCATTTCTGTTGAGTTTGAATTGTTATTTCTAGTAGGGTAGCATAGCCCATTTATGTCCATAAGGTTCGGAATGATGGATGTGATTGAAGAAGTTTTGAGTTCTGTTTGCCGCTGGTTGCACCTGGTTCTGGTATGGTGTGGTGGCGGTGCTTTGGTTGCACCTGCATAGCCGCACATGTGCTCTAGGAGTCGCACCTGTAGTGCTGGTGGCCTCAGTAAGGGGCATGCATGCGCTCCTTCTCCCGCCCTGGTGATGCTGCCCATGTAGTATTTTAGACCGCACCTGTGGGGTCTGAGGTTTTGGTGACATCCACCCCTGCAGTGATTTGGGTGCCACTGCAGCGATGCACCTACGTCAAAAAGACCACAGGTGCACCGATCACTGGCAGATTTATAAGGGTCTTCTTCTTTATTTATTTCTAAGTTTAAATCATTTTCCTCCATAGTTCTTAGAGATCTAAGCTCAATTTCTGTGTGGGATCTTCATAAAGCATTAGGGTGATTATTTTCATGCCCGTGGTCGATTCCTCCTCATCTATTGTAAGTATTCCACCTTTAATTCAATCAATTTCTTCACTCAATTCCTTAATTTATTCTTGGAATGTAAAGCCAGTTTTAGGCCCATTCCTCACCCAAATTATGCTCATTTTCCGGGCATTTGTTCCTGGAAACATTGGGAACTCCGTGGTAACTTTTGTTTTTGGTTTCGGGTCGCAGGGCCCATAAGCCTATTTTTTACCCAGATTTTGACCCAGCTAAATTTCTAGCATTATGGGTATCATTATCTTTGTATGACGAGTAGATTATGTTATTGATAGTTTGATTGTGATTCGAAGATTCTCGGAGTAGTTTGAGCTAGGATGCCATCTTTCCAGCGGCTTGTCATCGTATGTCAGGTAGGCTACGACTTACCTATCTTAGACTGGGTCTAAATAGAATTTAATCGCACTGTTTAGCTCATCTTTGGGTTGGGTTTACTAGTTTGACACCCCAAACCTTGTCCGCTTCCTTTCTGTCCGTCCTTTTTCCTTTTGTTTTAGTATTTGAGATAGTACGATGTTATTTCCCCCTAACAGCCCTGAGTGGCCTTTGAATATGTGTCTGGACCATAGTTAGGGGATAATTGGGAAGTGTCCGTGAGTCTAATACATTGATTTATGCATCAGTCTTCCCTAAGGTAAGGCTTTTATTCATCGAACTCCGTATTACTTTTCCTATGCGATAGAATTTCTAGGGGTGGACTTGGGGAAAGGTTTGGAATGACTTAGGGATGATAGAATTCGGGGATAAAGGGGAATTCTAGGGGTGGAAGTTCTTGGGTATTGTTAAATTTGCTATTTATTGATCATGTGACCTTAATTTCCTAATTTTATCCATAAAAATGGTAGAAATAGGTGAATTAACAGTGGGAAAGCCCAAGAAGAGAGTGGAATGATCATGGGTGGCCTGGGGTTTAGGATTTTGCGTAATTTGGGTAAATTACAGGCCATAAGGATTAATTCTTTGTTATTGTGTATTGTTTTAGACCGAGAACCGGTAAGAACTTTGGGAAATTGGAAAGCTCCGGTTGAGTAGAGCTTGGATCATTTCGAGATAGGTGATGGTTTAATTCTTGTATGCTTTGTGTGTTTGAGTACTTGTATCTAAGTATTTGTATGAGATGCATGGCTTAGAAAATGTTTAGGAATGTCTAATAGTCTTATCAGTCTGGTTGAACTGTGCATTTTGCTTGTTTAGAAAATGTTTTATCAGTCTGGTTGAACTGTGCATTTTGCTTGTTGGTTTTACAAGTTAATTGTTCATTGTTGTGACTGTGGATTGTTTGACATTTGGTTGGCTGGGGTAACATGCCTGGTACAGAATATACTAACGGTTGGCTCGGGTACCATGCCTGGTACAGGATATACTAATGGTTGGTTTGGGTACCATGCCTGGTATGGGATAACACTAATGGTTGGCTCGGGTACCACGCCTGGTATGGGCTTACATTATTGTATTGATTGCATCTTTATTAATGGTTCAATGAGTGTACTAGGCTGTGTTATTGGAATGTGATATTTGCTTATGGTCCTGGAGAGGCCGAGTTATTATTGTATCTAATTTTAGAGTTGGTCTTGGTGTAGATTGGATTTTTCTTGTTAACACTTAGGTGTTGGTTAGAGGGGATCGCAGGGTGGGTCTGGGCTATATTGATAAGAAGATGTTGTTCAGTTGACTTTCGTATAAAAGTTGAGTGTTATGTAGAGACAAGTTAGGAGGAGATTTGCAGTTTAGAATTGATTGGTAACTAGATTATGTGTTTCTTGTACTTGTACTTGATTTTCGTACTACTTAGTCATTGTATATTTGGAACTGGCTGATGATCCTACCAGTACACGGTGGTTGTGTACTGATACTACACTTGCTTGTCTTTTGTGAGTACAGGAAACCTTTCGGCGGTTGACGCACGACCTCACTTGTAGACATGACTGTTCGTGATATCAAGGGTGAGATGTTCAACCAAGATGCCTTGATTTCCATCCATTTGAGTTGTAGCCCAATTCTTTTGGGCTTAGTCTATTCCATTTTTGTGTTTGGGGTTGCATCCCCGTGCTCTAGATTTGGTAGCATTTTGGTACGATGACTTTCAGATTCTAGGGGGGATTTTCATAGTTTTATTTCAATGAAATTACCTTTGCTTATTTGAATTGCTAGTTTATTTCTTGTTTGCTTGTATTAGGCTGCTAGTCTAGGCTAAGGGTTTAACTCTACTGGTTCGCTCATACGGGGATTGGGTGGGTTCCACTCACGATGGTCTGGGTCATGAAAAAGATGGTATCAGAGCACTAGGTTCGTTGATCTCATCGTACCAAAATAAGTCTAGTAGAGTCTTGTGGAATGGTAAAGAGACGTCCGTACTTTTCTTCGAGAGGCTATGGGACTTTAGGAAAAACTATCTCTTCTTTCTTTCTTCGTGCTATAACTTGATTCCAATTGGTATCTGGTGATACAAATTGGTATCTAACTTTGTTAACTGTTCTGTCCGCAGATGGTTAATACAAGGAACAATGGAGCGAGACCAACAGTCCCAGCAACAGACCCAACAGGTCGTGGCATAGGTAGGGGAAGGGGCAGATGACGAGGAAGAGCCACACCCGCCAGGGGTGGGGCTCAAGCTGCTGCTGAAGCGTGTGAGGAAACTCCTCCCCTACATCAGGATCAGGTTATCGAGGATATGGAAGTTGTGGTAGAGGATGATGGGGAGAAGGCGAAGGTGGAGGCGGCACCAGCTGGGGGTGCATGCCTTCCTCCCATGACACCAGAAGCCTTTCAGCAGGCTTGGAACATCTTGAGTGGGTTGGTTGGTGCAAGATCCATACCCGCGGGCATTGCAAATTAGGCTTTGGACATTCAACTAGCAGTTACTATGGCACCTAGGATGGATGCAACTTCAGGCACAAATGATTTTTCAGGCCAATTATAGGCCCAGTGATGACAGGAAATGAACACGAGATGCTGACCAAGTTTCTCAAGCTTAAACCTCCTACGTTTTAGGGTACTGATAGAGAAGATGCTTCTAAGTTCATATTCTTATGAGTTCATATTGGATTGATATGAGAGGCTGCACAAGCTGGGCATTGTGCAATAGTATGGGGTTGAATTCATCACATTTTAGCTACAGGGTGATGCTAAGCAGTGATGGAGGTCACATGTGGAATGTCGATCGTTTGTTTTACCCCCACTGACTTGGGAACAGTTCCACGCTCTATTTTTAGAGAAGTACATACTCCATACTTTGAGGGACCGGAAGAAGGATGAGTTTTTGAACTTAGAGCAGGGTAGCATGTCAGTCTCTGCTTACGAGGCTAAGTTCCACGCCTTGTCTCGCTTTGCTACACAGTTACTGGGTTCCGAGGAGGAGCGGGTTTAGTTGTTTGTGAAGGGTTTGAATACTGAGCTGCAGGTATTGTCGGTGCATATGACTTCTTCAAAGAAGGGCTTCAATGAAGTGGTAGATTATGTAAAGAAATTAGAGGGAGTTAAGCATGCAGGACAGGCTAAGGTGTTATCCAAGAAGTCCCATAATGAGGGAAACTACAGTGGTTTGTACTCCAGGGGTCAGAATCAGCAGGTATACTTAACCTGACCTATTCAGTCAACTTTAACAGCTGCTACAGGTGGTCATCCGGGAGATAATCAGCAGTCTTTAGCTCCTAAGGGCCAGGGAGCGTCTTGCTCATCTGCTAGCAGGCCTGCACTTGATCGTGGTTGTTTTCATTGCAGTGATCTTGGCCACTTTAAGAGGTAGTGCCCTCACAGGAAGACTAGTAATCAGGTTCAGCAGCAACATAAGGTTGTGGTCCTGGCAGGTAGAGGTGGTCATGCTAGGGGTCGTCCACAGGGTGGGCGAGGTAACTTTCAGGGCTGCCAGGGAGATAAAGGGAATGACGGTGTGGGAAGGGGTGCAGTGCAGTCGGCTAGGGAGGTTTCCTGGATTGATGATCAATCTCACTGCTACTTATTTCTAGGGAGGACCTAAGTGGAGGCATCAGATACGATGATCACAGGTACCATTCTTGTCTATGATAAAATAGCTTCGATACTATTTGAGCCAAGTTCTACCTATTCTTATGTGTCTGTGAGTTTTGCATTGGGTTTGAACTTGATATGTGATATCCTTGATTCCCCTTTCCATATTTCTACCCCGGTTGGATTGTCTGTGGTTGTGACTCATGTTTATCGTGACTGTTCTGTTGTGTTTGTGGGGTTGCACACTTGGGTAGACTTGGTAATCCTGGATATGCTTGATTTTGATATTATCTTGGGCATGATCTAGTTATCCCCTTATCATGTTGTGTTGAATTGTAACACCAAGACTGTGGCTCTAGAGATTCCGAGTAAGGATAGGCTAGAGTGGGAAGGTGTGTACAGGCCTAAGCCAATTAAGATCATATCATTTGTTCAGGCTAGGAAACTAGTGGGGAGGGGGTGTCTAGCCTTTTTTGCTCATCTGCGGGATGATAGTGCATAGTCCCCATCTATTGAGTCAGTTCCAGTTGTTTCTGAGTTTCGAGAGGTATTTCCAGCGGATTTTCCTGGTATGCCTCCGGACAGGGATATAGACTTTTGTATTGATTTGGAGCCAGGCACTCATCCCATTTCCATTCCTCCGTATCGTATGGCTCTGGCAGAGTTAAGGGAACTTAAGACTCAGCTACAAGAACTCATAGATAAATGATTTATCCATCCCAGTGCTTCGCCTTGGGGTGCTCTGGTCTTGTTTTTAAAGAAAAAGGATGGTAGTATGCAGATGTGCATAGATTATAGGCAGTTGAACAAGGTTACCATCCGAAATAAGTACCCACTACCCTGTATTGATGCTCTATTTGACCACCTCCAGAGTGCATCAGTGTTTTTGAAAATTAACTTGAGGTCAGAATATCATCAGTTAAAGATTAACCCTGAGGACATTCCTAAGAATGCTCTTCGGACCCGGTATAGGCATTATGAGTTCTTAGTGTTTGGGTTGACCAATGCACCGGCAGCATTCATCAGTTTGATGAATGGGATATTTAAGTCATATCTGGATTCCTTCATTATTGTGTTTATCGATGACATTTTGATCTACTCCAAGAGTAGGGAGGAGCATACTAATCACCTTCGTATTGTGTTGGACATATTGAGATGTCAAAAGCTTTATGCGAAGTTCTCCAAGTGTGAATTTTGGTTGACTTCAGTCGTGTTCTTGGGGCATGTAGTGTCAGAACAGGGGGTGATGGTGGATCCCCAAAAGATTGAGGCAGTCAAGAGTTAGGCCCGGCCTAGCTCTGTGACAGAGGTGAGGAGTTTTGTTGGGCTCGCGGGGTACTACCGAAGGTTTGTTTAGGATTTTGCATCTATTTCTACTCATTTGACAATGCTGACACAGAAATATGTACCATTTGTGTGGTCCAACAAATGCGAGGAGAGCTTTCAAAAGCTCAAGACACTTCTGACCACGACTCCTATTTTTTCTTGCCAGTTGAAGGTAAAGACTTTATTGTTTATTGTGATACTTCACATTATGGTTTGGGTGTTGTATTGATGCAGGATAGGAATGTGATAGCTTATGCCTCTAGGCAGTTGAAGGTTCATGAGAGGAACTACTCGACCCATGACTTAGGGTTGGCAGCGGTAGTCTTTGCACTCAAGATTTGGAGACACTATCTCTATGATGTAAAGTGTGAGATGTTCGCCGATCACTGTTGTCTGCCACATGTTTTTCACTCAGAAGGACCTGAATTTGAGGTAGACAAGGTGGATGGAATTGTTGAAAGATTATGATGTGACTATTCAGTACCATCCGAGTAAGGCTAATGTGGTGGCAGATGCATTGAGCCGAAAGACAGTTAGCATGGGTAGTTTGGCTTGTTTGGGGGTGTCCAAACAACCACTGGCAAGGGAAGTTCAGGTGTTGGAGTCCAAGTTCATGCACTTGGGTATTTCAGAACGAGGTGGGCTATTTCCCAGCTTTGAGGTCAAGGCCACTTTCATAGAGGAGATAAAGGCCAAGCAGTTTCAGGATCCGAAACTGAGTAAGCTCCGAGGTAAGGTAATATCCAGGGAATCTAGGGACGTTACGCTAGACTCTGGTGGAGTACTAAATTTCAGAGAGAGGATTTGTGTTCCCCGGGTTAATGATATAATTCAAAATATCTTGGCAGAAGCTCACGGTTCGCGGTACTCAATTCATTCAGGTGTGACCAAAATGTACAGGAACTTGAGGCAGCATACTGGTGGCCCAGGATAAAAAGGGACATAGTGAATTTTGTGTCAAAGTGTTAGAACTGTCAGCAGGTAAAATATGAGCATTAGAGACCTGTAGGACTACTTCAGAGAATGCCAATTCCAGAGTGGAAGTGGGAGAGGATAGCCATGGATTTCATGGTGGGTCTTCCCAAGACGTTGGGGAAGTACGACTCAATTTGGGTCATTATTGACAGGCAGACCAAGTCCGCATATTTCATTCCAGTTAGGGTAGATGACAATTCGCAGCAATTGGCTAAGATTTACGTGAAGGAGATTGTGAGATTGCATGGGGTGCCACTGTCCATCATTTCAGACACGGGTACACAGTTCACCTCTAAGTTTTTGGGTAAGTTGCATGAAAAGTTGGGTACACAACTCACCTTTTGTATAGCCTTCCATCTTCAGACTGATGGTCAGTAAAAGAGGATGATCCAGGTGTTGGAGGACATGCTTAGAGCATGTGTGATAGACTTCGGGGGTCATTGGGACCATTTTCTACCATTGTGCGAGTTCTCATACCACAATAGCTACCACTCTAGTATCGACGTGGCACCATTCGAGGCATTGTATGAGAAGGGTTGTAGATCACCAGTTGGATGGTTTGAGGAAGGCGATATAAAGCCTCTGGGAGTGGATCTGGTAAGGGAAGCACAGGAAAAGGTAAGAGGCATTCAGACCAAATTGTTAGCTGCCCAAAGCAGGCAGAACGAATATATGGATCGCAAGGTACGGGACATGGAATTTTAAGTTGGTGAATGGGTATTGTTGAAGGTGTCACTAATGAAGGGAGTTATGCGGTTCGATAAGAAGGGCAAGCTCAGCCCTCGGTTCATCGGTCCGTTTGAGGTTCTTGAGATTGTGGGGCCTGTGGCTTACAAGTTAGCACTGCCGCCTAGTTTATTGGGTGTCCATCCAGTATTCCATGTATCCATGCTTAAGTGATACCATGGGGATGGGGACTATATCATCAAGTGGGATGAGGTGCTTTTCGAGAAGGATCTTTGTTATAAAGAGGAACCAATTTTGATTCTTGCTTGGGATATTCGAAAATTGAGGAAAAAGGTGATTAATATGGTAAGGGTTCAATGGAAGCATCGTCTGATTAAGGAAGCCACTTGGGAAACCGAGAAGGACATGCGGGACAAGTACCCTCACTTGTTTGAGGATTTAGGTACTACATCTTTCTCCATTTATTTTTGTAATTTTGGGTTTGATCTTTCGAGGATGAACAATGGGTAAATTGGT
The DNA here is from genome assembly GCA_003996215.1 of Jaltomata sinuosa. Taxonomy (NCBI): domain Eukaryota; kingdom Viridiplantae; phylum Streptophyta; class Magnoliopsida; order Solanales; family Solanaceae; genus Jaltomata; species Jaltomata sinuosa. Next base: position 24,135 of record QJPP01003027.1, on the reverse strand, counting down.
ATTTGTTGTAATAATCGGGTCAGTCATTATGGGTAATCCATTCGTGCCAAGTTTTAGAGTTAGAAAACTCTGGGTTTGGGAGTTTAAAATTCTGGGCTAGGCTCGCCTCGGTCGGATTTAGAGTGAGGTATAGTCTAGGGAAATCTGGGTATGGATTGGGTGAGATGTATTGATTTGAGCTAGTCTTTTATGTTGCCAAGACATAAAGGAGTCTGGGGGACATTTCGGAATCAAATTTGGGTAAGTAGAACTCTTGGAATCGAGGTTGAAGTGAAGGGATTGTTTTGGATCATCGGGGGAAGCAAGTGTGTTGTAAAATGGACCAATTTTGGAGAATTCCTGACATTCTATCCATGACAAGCGCCACTACTCCACCATAGCGACCTCTGCTATAGCGGAAGAAAATCTCGCTATAGCAGAAGTCAAGGCAGTCAACCTCTGTCATAGCGGTTGATTCTGCTACGGCGGTACCGCTATAGTGAAAGGCGACCACTATAGCGGAGTGAGACAAAATTTAATGAAGAAACTTCCCCAAAATAGTTCAGTTTTTTGCAAGTCATTTGGGAAAAGAACTAGGGCGATTTCAGGCGTTTCTCCCTCATTCTTCATCATTTTTCTTCCCTAAGGTAAGGCTTTTACTCCCCGAACTCCGTATTACTTTTCCTATGTGATAGAATTGCTAGGGGTGGACTTGGGGAGAGCTTTGGAATGACTTAGGGATGATAGAATCCGAATATAAATGGGGATTCTAGAGGTGGAAGTTCTTGGGTATTGTTAAATTTACTATTTATTGATCATGTGACCTTAATTTCCTAATTTTATCCATAAAAATGGTAGAACTAGGTGAATTAATGGTGGAAGAGACCGAGAAGAGGGTGGAATGATCATGAGTGGCCTGGGGTTTAATATTTTACATAATCTGGGTAAATTGTAGTCCATAAGGATTAATTCTTGGTTATTATGTATTGTTTTAGACCAAGAACTGGCAAAAACATCGGGAAATGGGAAAGCTATGGTTTAGTAGAGCTTGGATCATTTTGAGGTAGGTGATGGTTTAATTCCTGTATGCTTTGTATGTTTGAGTACTTGCATCTAAGTATTTTTATGAGATGCATGGCTTAGGGAATGTTTAGGAATGTCTAATAGTCCTATTTTATCAGTCTGGTTGAACTGTGCAATTTGCTTGTTAGTTTTACAAGTTAATTGTTCATTATTGTGACTGTGGATTATTTGACATTCAGTTGGCTTGGTTACCATGCCTAGTACAAAATATACTAACAGTTGGCTCGGGTACCATGCCTGGTACAAAATATACTAACAGTTGGCTCGGGTACCATGCCTGGTACAGGATATACTAATGTATGGCTTGGGTACCATGCCTGGTACGGGATAACACTAATGGTTGGCTCGGGTACCATACCCTGGTATGGATTTACTTTAATGTATTGATTGCATCTTTATTAATGGTTTCATGAGTGTACCGGGCTGTGTTATTGGAATGTGATATTTGCTTATGGTCCTTGAGAGGCCGGGTTATTGTTGTATCCAATTTTAGAGTTGGTCTTGGTGTAGACCGGATTTTGCTTGTTTACACTTAGGTGTTGGTTATAGGGGATCCCAGGGTGGGTCCAGGCTACATAGATACGGAGATATTATTCGCGTTGACTTTCGTATAAAAGTTGGTTGGTATGTAGAGATAAGTTAGGAGGAGATTTGTGGTCTAGAATTGTTTAGTAACTGTATTATGTGTTTCTTGTACTTGTACTTGATTTTCATACTACTCATTCATTGTATATTTGGAACTGTCTTATGATCCTACCAGTACATGATGGTTGTGTACTGATATTGCACTTGCTTGTCTTTTGTGAGTACAGGAAATCTTCTGGCGGTTGACGCACGACCTCACTTGTAGGCCTGATTGTTCATGATATCAAGGGTGAACTGTTCGACCAAGCTGCCTTGATTTCCATCCATTTGAGTTGTAGCCCAATTGTTTTTGGCTTAGACTATTCCATTTTTGTCTTTGGGGTTGCATCCCCGTACTACAGATTTGGTAGCGTTTTGGTACGATGACTTTAAGATTTTAGGGGGCATTTCCGTAGTTTTATTTCAATGAAATTATGTTTGCTTATTTGAATTGCTAGTTTATTTCCTGTTTGCTGGTTTTATTCTTCTAGTCTAGGCTATGGGTTGAACTCTACTGGTTCGCTCATTCGGGGTTTAGGTGGGTGCCAGTCACGATGGTCTGGGTCGTGACATCCATGGACCTTGTCAAGCCAAATTAGGGGCTACCAACCGAGAGTGCCAGAAGAGGGGTATATGAAGGGGGTAGAGGTATACGGGGGCAGCCCTTGCATGTGTCCTACTTGTTGGGCCTACGGGCGCCAGAGGAGGTACATACGGTACCACTGCCACTTCATAGCATATCATCCATTTCTGCATGGTTCCACCCCTTGTTTTCTATTTGTTGAGTGTAAGCTCCAGTAGTATGGGATGCCGGAGGGTTTGTTTTCACTTGTATGTATTCCTTGGGTGTATGGATTCCCATTGGGATTGTAGGTAGCTTAGCTTACTTAATCCTATTGTAGTTACTTACTAGTTTACTTATGATCATCCTTACTTTGTCAGTTGTATTGTTATCATGCTTTTGTTAAGATTGCCTTTATTTCCTTCCTAATATTTGAGGTTATCGGTACACCGCCCTGTTCTTTAACCTTTTCTTTATTTAGTGTTATTGCAAGGACCCAGGTTTATTCTCTACTCTTTCATTTGTGTTCTGTGATACATATTTTATAGCTAGCTTAGTTCACTTGTGTTCTAGTATGACTTGTATCTGTGGCTAGCTTCCTTGTGCTTTATCTTGGTTATTTCTATGACTCTTTTCTTGCTTATCTGTTGTCTACTCCTCTTAATCTTATATATTCCCAGTCAGCCTATGATGTCTACTGGGTACCCGTTGCTATGCAATTGGTGCTCATACTACACTTCTGCATCTCCCTAGTGTAGATCCTAGTATGGGCCATCGCAATTAATGTGGAGACTCGTGCAACATCTTGGACATCTGAGACATAGGATGAGCTTCTGGCGACCGGGGCTTGGTATCTCTTCTTTTGGCACTATTTACTCTTTTGTATATCCAGAGACAGTTGTATATTCTACATTTGTACTCTCTCTCTTGTACTCTGTATATTTAGTAGTGGCTTATGTACTATGATACTATGTCGTGGGATGGTGTAGTTTCCTGTTAATATCTATATATTTCCCGTTGCTTTCTTTTGTTTTACCTTCTTCCGCTTATTTTCTCTTTCTTATGCGTGCTTTACTTAGATTATAGCCCATTACTAACCGTTTTGGACTACAGGGATTGGTTCGCCTACAGGGGGTTATAGGTGCCATCATGACTTGAGAAATTGGTCGTGACAAGTAATCACCCCTGCATATTAGTTTTTTCATTGTCCATACGTTCAGAGTATTCAAGCTAATTGTTACGAGTCAAAGTATTCACGTAGTCATCAAAGCTATATATGAGCCTTCATTTGTATTTCATAGAACTCATAAAGTACGTTTGTTAGATGTCTCTATAGATAATTATATTGTCATATCATATTCATCATTTATACAGTAAATACATGTCCATATGATTTATTTGAAATAGAGCAAAGTTTACTAGTTGATTCATTTAATCAAACATTACCATTGGTTACTCTGAGTTCATAAATTATCATTCAGAGCTTACTATTTGTGCAGTTGATTTCATTTGTAATTAATTATTCAGAGGCCTTCATGGCCTCAGTTGTTAAGATAAAAATTAAGTGATGGTGGGGGAAGGTCAGAGATATTATATTCACTTAACTCACGATGTGACACTGCCTTGTGCACATGGTTGAGACCAAGGACCCTTGAGTTGAGCCTACGGGCGTACCAGCCTATTATGGCTATATACCCTCAGAGTAGAGCTATATATGGTGTACCCGCCTACGGGCTGACCCACAGAGTTGAGCCTTTATGGCATACCTTCAGAGATCATAGAATGCGAGAATTAACATTTTAATATGTGATTCAGAGATAACAGAGTTCATATGCTATCCAGTTCATATAAAGCCCTCGAGGCTCATTTTCAGAGGCTATTATTTATTCATTTGAAAGTACCTAAGTTACTTGATTCCACAGAGAATTGTATCATTTGATCCCATATTAATAAAGAATCAAGAAGAAACTTGTAAAATAATTTCAGAGTAATTTCATATGCTTTAAAGTTTCATAGGTTACTTCCTGGTAGAGGTATATCTCAATTGAGCATAGTATTGATTCTTTCATTGTGCTGTCTTACCTATACTTGTTATTCTATCTGCTTACATAACAATATATGTTATATATATTCTGACACCCCAATGAAATTGGGCGCTGCATTCTTTTAAATACCAGACCAGGTACACAGAGTTGCAGACCTCCTCAGTAGGCACTATCGTGTATCAACAGAGCAGTCGGCGAGCTTCATTTCTCTCCGGAGCTAGTTTAGAGATAATACTCTATTTTCTTGTAAATATTTGCATATTATGGGTATGGAGGGGCCCTATCCCAACCACTTAACAGTTGCATAGTTTCTTACTCTTTTAGAGGTTTCGTGGACACTATAGTACAATCATTTTATATCAGTTAGTCATAGGCCATTGTATATGCATGAATCATCCTTATTAGTTGTCTCTAGTACATGAATCCTTGATATATCATCTGTCATAGATTATCTGCATAGCATATATATATATATGGTACTTGTCTGTCCCATCCAGACTTGGGTCGTGACATTTTCCAATTTTTTTTAATTTATATTTATTTTTTTGCAAAAACGATGGACAACATCACTTTTGTCGTTGCTTTTTTCACGGATTTTTGTGCTAAAATTATTTATATATAATTTATATTTATTTTTTAATGAAATCAACGGACAATATTGCTATTATTAAAAAAAATAATAGTATAACGACGTTGTCCGTCATTTTCATTAATTTTTAATTTATTAATATATAAATATATATAATATCTTATATAATTAATTTATATTAAATTTTCTTTTATGAAAGCGATGGACACCTTTATTTCTGTCCGTCGCTTTTTGGACAATATGTGATCAACTCATTTAAAGGAAAAGCGACAGACAAAATGATGTTGTCCGTCGCTTTTTAAAAAATATAGTGACCCAGATCGGGTCACTCTTCCATTTCTAAATTTTTCTCTTTTCTCTTCTCTTTTTTATCTCCACATCCACCCACCTCCAACGTTGTTCAGCCACCGCCGTTGTCCAATCGCTACCGCCGCCGCCCTCTCTTTCCTTTCCAACTGTCTCCACCTCAACCCACCACCAGTGCCGCCTCCATCACCGCTCTCCTCCACCTCTCAAGGTTTGTTTATGATTTTTCAATTATTTTATAATTAATTTCAATTAATTTGTTTTAATTAGTTTAGTTTGTTTTAATTAGTTTATTTCAATTAGTTATTTAGTTTCATTTAGGAATTTGAATTTGAAGTTGAAGTTGATTTAGGATTTGCTTGATTTTTTTTTGCCCTAATTAGTTTATTACATTGATGGTTTCTTTGTTTTAATTTAAGGTTTGTATGAACATTGTTAGTTTATTATATATTTAGTTTGCCTTTAATTAGATTCTTGAATTTGTAAATTTTTTAGGTTAGTGATTTGTCAATTACATTATTATTATTCAGGTTGAATTCATTTATTGAAGGTACGTCTTTTGAAGGTAAGATTTTTATTGTTGTTAGTTTATATTGTTAGTTTTGAGTTATAATCTTGAATTAGTTTTCAACTTTAGGTTAGTGTTACTTTTGAATGTTAGGGTTAATTTCTTGAATGTTATGGTTGAATTTCAACTTAGGATTTCAACTTAATTTCTTGAATGTTAGGGTTGCTATTAGTTTTGAATTTAGGTTAAAGTTAGTTTTTTTTCTATTAGTTTTTACTTTAGGTTAGTGTTAGTTTTGAGTCTTTAATTGATTGTTATATGAGTCTTAGTTTTTGGGTAATGTTTGATTATTTTTTTTCCTATTAGTTTTGAATATTGGTAATGTTTGTTTTTTAAGCTATTAGTTATTAAGTTAGGTTAGTGTTAGTTTATTACATTGTTAGTTTGTGGACCTTGAATAATGGTTGCTAGTTTAGATTAGTCTTGTGAACTTTAGTTTAGGTTAGTCTTATGAACCTTAGTTTTGGTTAGTCTAACTTTCAAAATTCAACCGATTTTTTCAAGAATTTTTTTCTTGAAGTTAAGTTTTTTTAATGTTGTTAGTTTTTGATTATAATCTTAAATTAGATTTCAACTTTAGATTAGTGTTAGTTTTGAATTAAGGTTAAAGTTAGGTTGAATTTTGGAACTTTTTTGAACTTGAATTAGGTTCCTAAATTAGGTTCTTGAATTTTAGGTTGAATTCGTTTCTTGAAGGTAAGTTCTTTGAAGTTATGTTTTTTTAATGTTATTAGTCTATACTGTTAGGTTTGGGTTTATAATCTTGAATTAGTTTTCAACTTTAGGTTAGTGTTAGTTTTGAATTTAGGTTAAAGTTAGGTTGAATTTGGAAACTTTTTTGAACTTGAATTAGGTTCTTGAATTTTTGGTTGAATTTATTTCTTGAAGGTAAGTTTTTTGAAGTTAAGTTTTTTTAATGTTGTTAGTTTATATTGTTAGTTTTGGGTTATAATCTTGAATTATTTTTTAACTTTATGTTAGTGTTAGTTTTGAATTTAGGTTAAAGTTAGGTTGAATTTGAGAACTTTTTTGAACTTGAATTAGGTTCTTGAATTTTTGGTTGAATTTATTTCTTGAAGGTAAGTTTTTTAAAGTTAAGTTTTTTTAATGTTGTTAGTTTATATTGTTATTTTTGGATAATAATCTTGAATTAGTTTTCAATTTTATGTTAGTCTTGTGAAACCTTAGTTTAGGTTAGTCTTGTGAAACCTTAGTTTAGGTTAATCTTGTGAAACCTTAGTTTTTGGTTAATGTTTGATTATTTTATTGCTATTAATTTTGAGTCTATGTAATATTTGATTTTTTAAGCTATTAGTTATCAATTTAGGTTAGTGTTAGTATATTACATTGTTAGTTTATTATTTTGTTAGTTTGTGAACCTTGAATAATGCTTGCTAGTTTAGGTTAGTCTTGTAAACCTTAGATTAGGTTAGTCTTGTGAACCTTAGTTTAGGTTAATGCTTGCTATTAGTTTGTGAACCTTAGTTTAGGTTATGATAGCCTTAATTAGTTTAGATAAATGTCTTCTATTAGTTTATGAATCTTAGTTAATTAGGTTATGAACCTTAGTTTAGATTATTCTTTGCTATTAGTTTGTGAATGTTGAATAGTTTCTTGCTAGTTTAGATTAAATATGTAAATTTGCATACAAATGTCATCAGGTTATGGTGATCGAGGTTGTAATGACACTTCTCATTGTTATGGATGAGCTAATCGTGCAAGAATCAGGTTTAGAAATTTTTTGGAGTTGGAAGTTAAAAATTTCAGGCTAGGCTAGTTTTTGATGAAATACGAGTAAAGTACGGTCTAGGGAAATTTGGGAAGGGATTGGGTGAATTTAAAAAAAGTTTAGCTTATTTTTACGATAGCTAAAATGATAAGGAATCGGTAGAATATTTCAGAAGTGAATTCAGGTAAGTAGAACTTCTGGTATCGAATTTGACGTAAAGGGGTTAGTCTGGGATGTCATGGTCTGAGGGTGTGTTGCTAAAAAGGCAAAATTGGGAGGTTTTCCATGTTTCTACCTCACCATACCCACTATATGTCACGACCTTATTTCTCTGGTCAGGATGGCACCTACAACCCCCCAGTAGGTGAACCAATCCTTGTAGCCCAGAACGGTTAGTAACGAGCTACTACCTAACCAATACGCACAATAAGAAGAAATAAGTGGAAGCACAAAGTAATGATAGGACAAAACGGAAGTAACAACCCAAAATATATACATAAAGAAACTACACCAACCCCAAGATTTGGTATCGACAATACAGAAGCTTCTAATAGAATACAAGTGCTAGAAGTAACAAAAGATAAGTACAACTGTCTTCGAATATACAAAAGTAACAGTACAAAAGATGAGATATAGTCAGGCCCCGATCGTTAGGCGCTCACCCTAGTCTCGAATATCCCCAAAAGATGCACGAGTCTCCCATGCGACCAACGACGAAAGATCAACTAATAACTGCACCAAAAAGATGCAGAAGTATAGTATGAGCACCAAGACAATGGGTACTCAGTAGGAATTATAGGCCAACCGAGTGCAGAGAGATAATATATAAGTAATACATTATAGGAAAGTAAGCAAAAATACAGGGATCCACCTAAATCTAGTTATGAAACCAAACAAAGAACAAATCAAACCAACAAGAAGGAAAAAATAACAGAATCAATCCAGGAAACCAACAATCCTAGTGCACTCAAACCAATGCAATGCGATGGGATATGATATGATGTATGAGTGCATGATGATATAAGCCCAAAAATACCTCCTCGGACTATGCATATGTATATGAATAGTATAAGCCCAAAAATACCTCATTGGACTATGCGTATATATATAAATAGTATAAGCCCAGAAATACCTCATTGAACTATGCATTTAAGAATAGGCACATAAGAGTGCATAATCGTATTAGTACAGAAATACCTCATCGGACTATGCATATAAAAATAGGCTCATAATAGTTTATAGTAGAATTAGCCCAGAAATACCTCATCGGACTATGAATATAAAAATAGGTATAGTGGAGAAAATATCCAAGAATAACCCTCGGACCGGAATAAAAGTAGTGTTATCCCTTTTCGTTCCAAAACCAGTGTTAAAAACCAAGTAAAACTCCTTTAAAATATGAAATCTATGAATATCACAAAATCCTCAAGTTTCAAACTAAAATCCTGGAAAACCTTTCCTTTTCGTGCTGCAGGTATATAAATGCAATATGAACATGCAATGTCCCAAAATCACAAAATATATCACACCACAAGGCAATTTAGGGCAAAGCACCCTTCAACTAAGGAAACTAACTGTAATGATTGGGTTCGTCATTACGAATAAACTTTTTTTTCCATGTTTCAAGTCAGAAAACTTCTGGATATGGCAGTTGAAAATTCTAGGCTACGCTAATCTCGGTCGATTTTGGAGCGAGGTATGGTATAGGACAATCCCTGTAAGGATTGAGTAACGTGTCCTGTTTGGAGCTATTTTTCCATTTATCTAAGACATAAAGGAGTCCGGGGGATTTTTTGGAATCGAATTTGGGTAAGTAGAACTCCCGGTATCGAGGTTGACATAACGGGGTTATTCCGGAACATCAGGAAAGAAAGTGTGTTGTAAAATGAATCAATTTGGGGGACTTTATGACTTTTTGTCCTATGTCAATCGCTGTAGAGGTTGACCCACCGCCATAACAACCTCTTCTATAGCGGAGAAATTATCGCTATCATGGAAGTCAACGCCGGTCAACACCACTATAGCGGTAGGATCCGCTACGGTGGTACCTCTATAGAGCATGGACTACTGACGAGAGAAAAAAACTCAAAAATGAGTTTTATAATTTCATTCTCCCCCATTCAGCCCCAAAACAGATGAGGGTTACTCCAAAAACCCTCCTAGGCTGCTCCAAAGATTGGGAGCCATGGAGAGGAGGGATTTTGGCTAAAAGGACGTGAAACTATGGATTCGGGCCTGTGGAATCATCAGGGAATGCCTTTACAGAGACAGAATATGCACTGTGTAGCTGCTTGGCATCAAGGTAGACTAGGTTCTTTCTTTGAGTAGACTTAGACCTGTTTCTATTTCATAATATTGATATAGAAGGAAAGGAGGAATTATGTTTACGCCTTTGAGCACGGAGTCTGGAGGAATATTGTATGGTTTGGTTGGTTTACTGATTAGGGATTGATAATGTTGGGGTGATGTGCTTCATCCCGGGTTGTTTATACATGTCAAAATTGAGTTCAGAAAACTAGATTGTTGGTAAGGTTTGGGAAATCGAAAAGGCTAGGGTTAATTAAGTGACTAGTTTAAAGGGAGTTTCAGGGATTATTCTAGTATAAAGGAAGTAGAGTAAACTAGAATGTTAAGGTACCAATGTTGGGGGATGTCTTTCCTATGTTGTATCTGTCTTAAGAAAAAGGGTCCGAAATTAATATATCTACGAATATGTGCCAAAAAAGGGTAAGTAGGGGATTAGTCCTCGGGAGGGTCTAATTATACGTTACTATTGTAGTTGATGATGGTCCCATGAGTGGACCGGGTTTAACTGTTGAAACTATGACCTTTACATATTGGCCTGTGAGAGGCTGGGTAGTTGAACTTAAGTGTGGGATTGGTCTTAGTGTTGACCGGGATGACATATTGAAAACTTAGATGATGGTTATTGATTGTTGAATGCATTGTATGTTTGTGTACTTTTGACTAAGTATTTGTATGGTTTCAATGCTTAGTGAATGATTTAGGAATGTCCAAAAGTCCTATTTTCAGTCTTGTGAAATTAACTAGGTGTTATTTTTTGTTGGTTTACAAGTGTTTATTATTCATTATTTGTGACTGTGGATTTTGTGTGACATTCAGTTGGCTCGGGTACCACGCTTGGCATAAGTTACTTATTTGTTGGATCGGGTACCACGCCTGGTACATGTTACTTATTGGTTTGCTCGGGTACCACGCCTGGTACAGGTTACTTATTGTTTAGCTTGGGTACCACACCTGGTATAAGATACTATTTAGTTGGCTCGGGTACCACGCCTGGTATGGGAATTACAAATGGTTGGCTCGGGTACCACGCCTAGTATTGGTTTGCTTTACTTGCTTGGTTGTATTCTTTACATGTTGGTTCCATGAGTGAACCGGGTTATTTGTTATTGATGTCTTTACATGTGGCTCCTTGAGTGAAATGGTTTATCTGTGATTGATTACATTGGTCCTTGAAAGGCCAGGTTGTTACACTTAAATGTGGGGATGGTCCTGGGGTAGACCAGGCATCACATGTTTACACTTAGGTGTTGGTCTAGGGATCCTTGTTTGATCCGATAATGAAGAAGGGTAAATTTCATATTTATTATTGTTATTGAATGATTGTAGAACCTGTCCCATGTAGTGGGTAAGTCAAAAGGTAGACTGAGAGTCTGGAGTTATACCACTTGTTGTTATTATATGTTGTACTACTTTACTCAGTGCTGGTGCTCCATTATTTCTTTATATATTTGGTTCCTAAGAGGTCCAGGATTTATTATCATTTTGCATATAGTTGGTCCCTGAAGGGTCGGGTTAGTGTGAGTAAGTGCCAAGGTGGTTCTTCTGTGAACCAGGGTCGTATGTTATTGTCCTAGGGATCCTTGTTGGGTCAAGGTTTCGTGAAAAGGATATATGTTGTCATCATTGGGAATTGTCAATGTCGGTTAGACTTGTTGTGTATGTTTGATAAGCTAAGGGAGAGACTTGTGGTCTGGTAATAGCATTGGCTGTTGTCACTTGCCGAGTATGGCCTTGGGGGTCATGGGAATAGTTGTATACTAGTAGGTGGCAGTATGATGGGTGTGGTCTATGTCACTAAGTAGTGGGGTTTACTCCGAGTTGTTGAGTCATAGTGGTTGACTTGGGTAAGGAAATGGTAATCCGGGTATGGACATAGATGTTGGCAATGTCAAGGTGACTTGGGAAGTCTAGGTGACAAGGTTGCTTGGGAAGTCTAGGTGTCAAGGTGACTTGGGAAGTCTAGGTGACAAGGTGACTTGGGAATATATGTGTCAAGGTGACTTGGGAAGTCTAGGTGCCAAGGTGACTTGGGAAGTCTAAGGGATATGAAGTCTTGGGTTGACCTTCGGTTTTGGTATGGTGAATGTTGAAGGATTGAGTATTGTAATTAGTTGTGCATTCCCTTGATTTCTTATATGATGGTATGAGTGGATTCGGGTGGACCAATGATGCCTACTAGTACGTGTGTTTGTACTGATTCTACTCTTGCTATACCTTTTTGGGTGTAGTCTGGTTGCAAGGTTGGTGATGTTTCATAGGTTCAGGATGGCGGTGATTCTCCAGCAGCTCCTACTTCTTGCTTCTATGATGGGAGTTGTGTCTTCTTAATTTTTGTATCATCTTATAGTAGCTCTTGTACCAGCTTATACTAGGTCCTAGGGAGGGTGTTTTAAAGTTGTAAAATTGTTTTATTGTATTCTTCATAGAGAAGGTTTCTTGAATAAAAGATTGTAAAGATTTTCAGGAATCAAAAATGAAGGTTTTTTGTTATAATTGTGTATTTTCTCATTTACCTGTTGGACGGGTGGTAAGGGTTCAACTATCTAGGTGCATAGAGTAGGCGTCAGCACGACCCGGTAGGTTGGGTCATGACAGATGGTATCAACTAGGTTACCAGTCTCCCAGTACAAGAGCAAAATGTCGATTAGAGTCCTGCGAATTGGTGTGTTGATGACCATATCTAATCCTAGGGAAGCTATGAAGCATTCTAGGAAAATCTCTCTTCTTTCATTCCTTTTCGTGCAGTTCGTTTACTTGCTTGTATGAGTTGAATCAAATTGGTATCTCTTAATTCCAATTGGTATCTCAACAAAGTGAAGGATGTCATTGGACTCCGATTGCGATAAGACAAGAAAGTGAAATTGGAACCGGGAGGGTTCCAATTGGTATCTGGCTTGAGAGGTTGTGGTAAGGCATGGGTGATTAGCTAAGGGTCATTCATGGGATGGATATAAAGTAATTGGTGTGGTTTGATTTTTTTGTTCTTTGAAACTGAATTGTCTGTCTATTACAATGCTGGCATGACTTATTGGATTTGTATATGATTGGTTACCTTGTTATGAAATTGCGAGTCTGAAGGTATTTATAATTGATTCTCGGTATTATTGAGTGTGATTAAGTGTTGTGTATGTGTGGAGTTAGAATTGCATATAAATTTTCGAAAAAAAGGCTCATCATTGGTCATGATGGTGAGGGAAATGAATTAGGACTGTGGGGAAACTCCAATTTCAGGACAGTCGGTACTTGGTTGGGAACCATGTGGAAAAGGGTTATTATTGATTGATAGGGGGAATTGCGTTAAGAAAATTTTTGTGGTAACTCATGATTGTGACTTCAGTGAATTTATTCTGACTTTAAAATGTGTGATTTTCTTTAGCAATAAATTATGGTATGCCCCAATTGGAAGGGTTTGCATTACATTCGGGTATAGACTTATCATTGGTATAGAGGGTAAGGGAACAAAAAAGGTTTAATGACTGTGGGGAAGCTCCAGTTTTTGGACTATCAGGATTGGTTGGAAATCATAGAAAGGAAAAAGTGGGACTAGTAGTGTACAATAGAGGGAATGTGTTATTGTGTGCGGTTCTGGTGTGTGTTGTGTCTGATTTTATGATAGTGGGTGCTAAATTCTCAACTATGCATAGTTTAGGTTGGTCTTGAGGTTATGTTTTAAGACCGTAAAACATTTTTGGTGTTAGCATTGAGAACAGGGAAGGGGAATGAGAGAAATTTTCAGAGAATGGTAAATTTTCTGGGCTACTACTTTTGGGGGTTGCCATAGCGGTGTGCAAGTCACTATAGCAGGATGGGCAGGGAATAATCCCTGTCCTATTTTTCCCCTGTTCTATCTTTCATTTCCGAGTAATTTTAAATCGCTATTTGAGCTGCGAGCTATTGCAGGAATTATTTAGCATCCACACGCAATAGGACGAAAAGGTAGATATGATAGCCCGGGGTATTAGTGAAGTTTTGATTTACCACTGGTGGGAATAGTCACCTATGTAAAATTTGGCAAAATGACCCGTAATTGACTGAGTAGTGTTGGTCATTGCTCATAGGCTTATGTCATGAGGGTGATTTGGCTGGTTTATTATTGATGATCCTTAGTGGTAAGTTCAGTTGAGGGAGTGGGGTTATTAAATGGTGTTTTAAACATTGTTATCCCACTGGTCGGTTATGATAATACCAGTAGTACCGCTCATTGAGTGGTGGGGGTGTTCTCTCCATAGCGTTGGTTAGGGTGTAAGTGCCTGGGTAGAATTCCCCCTAAGATGAGAGTTGACAAAAACCTTAAGCTAGGATGAGTTCCAATGAAATTTTTGTTGTTGCGTGATTTAGAGATACGTGGTGTCTTGTTGTCACGACCCGATTTCTCGGTCATGATGGCACCTACAACCCCCGGTAGGTGAACCAATCCCTGTAGCCCAGAACAGTTAGTAATGGGCTACTATCCAACAAATAAGAGAACAAGACAAATAAAATAGATAACAGGGATATAAATATATACATATGTGAAAACTAAACCAAACCCCAAGACCTGGTATCATAGTACAGAGCCGAAACTACATATATGGAGTGCAAAATAAACCAAAACTATATATACAAATGTCTCTGAATGGTAATAGAGCACATGAAGCAAAAGATAAACTAAAGCTAAGCTTCGATCGCCAAGAGCTCACCCTCAGCCTGAAGTGGTCTCCACCGATCTCCCAGCACGAATCACAGCGATCTAACAGCGATGGCCCACGCTAGGATCTGCACCCAAAGATGCAGGGGGTAGGGGTGAGCACCAAATGCGAAGCATAAGGTACCCAGTAGATATCATAGGCCGACTGGGCACATATAAGACAAAAATGTAGTAACAGACAGAATAGAAGCAAATAGTCACAGAAATCAACGACAGGTACACAGGAACTAGCCCAGAGGGAAATCAACAGAACCACATATGAGGCTAGTAAGCAGAATATACACACCAAAGGCACAGGTGAAAGTAAGAAACAACGCACCTGGGGTCCTTGCAACAACAGTGTATACAAGATAAGTTTACGAAATGGACGGTATACTGGTAACCTCAAGTGTAAGAAGAAGAGAGAAAGAGTAATGATAGGCATGCTCAGAAACATGAATCAAACTCAACTAATCATATCAATCTCAATCCAGAAACTAACAGTCTAGCAGTGACCTACCTCATACTTATCCATAATAGAGAACAACTCTGTAAGTAAATAACAAAATCTACCTACAGTCCCCCGCCCGCCCATACAACCGAGGAACACAAACAAGTGAAAACAAACCCTCCGGCATCCCATACTACCGGAGCGTACAATCAGCAAACAGCAAACAAGGGTGGAACCTCGACCCATGAATGATATGATGCATGAAGATCTCAAGTGCCATAGTATCTCTGTATGTACCTCCTCCGGCGCCGATCCGGCCCAGCAGGTAGGTTCCATGGAAGGACTCTGCCCGTATACCTCTACTCCACCGTATACCCCTCTTCCGGCACACGCAGCCCGTAGCCCCTGGCCCGGATAGCAAGGTCCATGGAGGTCCCAGACCCCATACTAAATCTCAGTATCAGAACATGTATCAAGATAGAGACCCAGTCTCGATATCAAGATAGAGACCCAGTCTCGAATATGCATGCCCAGACCCTGTCCAGGACTAAAAATAGTAGGAAAATATCTCCAAAACCCCTCCAAGGGTGCCCGGGCGTCGCCGGGTCTAAACAGTAAAAAGTCATCTCAGGTGCTCGGTCCAACCGAGGCTAAAAATCATCTCAAGTAGTAAGAAAACTCATCTAGCACTCCGGCCCTGCCGAGTCTAGTGATAATAGTAAAACTGATGATTTTAAACCACAAGTGAAATCAACCATTTCCAAATCATTTCCAAAAAAAACGGCCCCCCGGGCCATGCAAGGTTTAGAAAACAGTGTCAGTAGGCCCAAAGCCAAAACCACTGTAAAACATCGATAAAACCTCTTTATATGCATGTAATGAATATGATCCACACACACAATAGCTGCCCAACAGCTTACAATCAACCTCTACCGACGTGAACAGGACCACAGCTACTCAGCAAGCATAACCAGCCTAGAAGGATAATTCTATGGCCGGGACTCGCGGACATTCCCAAAATCCCACCTTCTATGTTCCAGAGTCAACAAGGCCTCACAGGACCACAAGGGTAAATAAAATATATCGGCAAATACTACAAACAACGGAGGAACAAAAGTAGGCGGTTATGAATAAAGCGGTCAAGGTCTGTGGTACCAACCTAATAAACCAACCCAAGGATGCCCATTAATACACTTTTATTTTATATATATGGAGTCTAGGGAAATTAAACCGTAACCTACCTGTCGTCCGACGACAAGCTGCTGGAACAACGATGTCCAAGCTCGAACCACTCCGAGAAAATCCAAAACTAAATCGGAATCAGAATCGGATTTGGGATGGAAAAACTTGACGTCGATAATTGATTTTCTACAACAAATTTAATTTAACCACAACATTAATTGGTCCCACCAATTCCCCTGGAGCAGCTATGTAAGTATATGGAACAGTTAACAAACATTACACAATATATATATCAATGCAAGTTAGGCAGCAATTGCCCACCACATGCTGCCTAACTTTGCTGTACAAGGCCTCCACTTCCACGTGGAAGTGGAGGTGGAACCAAGTTCTCCCCGTTAGGTATATACTCGGGTATTGCATAAATTCGTGGTAAAATAAATATAATACTTTAAATATACCATAATTAATAGAAAATCATTTCCAACAAAACTCACTATATTATAATAATAATTTTCAACATAATTAAATTTACTATCTCCGTTAAAATATTACGGAGTATAAAAACCTTATAAAATAAATACGTATACACTTATATCGTATCAAATATATTTTTCATAAACCTTTAAAATATTTTGGAAAGAAAATAATAATATAATTTTTACCAATTTCAAATTTTAAATAAATATTTCAAATACACGCACGATGCTAATAAAGTTCTTAAGTTTAGGCTCGTAATTCGCCTACGCACGATTTCGATATTCAAAAATTCTCTCGGGATCTTCCCTTATTTTTTTATCACTGTTTCGGAACTGAAATGGCATTCTAAAACGTGAAGTCGAGGCTTAAATCGCGTTTAACCCGACCCGGTTCGCGACCCGGTTCGCAACCCGTTTTCTGCCAGACAGTCCGCGGTAAAACAGTCATAACTCTTTACTCCGAGATCAGTTGGACGTGAGGTTTTGTGCGTTGAAAACTAGACTCGTAGACCTTCGATTTGGTATTTTGGGGGACTTCTAACTCTTTATATATTGAGAGAAAAGTCCTGATACATTTGACCCAAAGTTCAGAAAATTTGTTAAAGGTCTTACGATATCTTTTGTCGATTTGCTTAACTTCAACACTTACACGTGAAAATGACCGGAAGGGTCATTACATCATCCACTACTAAAAAGGGCTTTCGGCCTCGAAAGTCAAGGTCAAGAGGGTACCTGAAGGCTAAAATAGCTGCGGATACTGAACCCGCATATCTCTCTCGGTCTCCCAGGTAGCCTCCTCGACTGGACGGTGCCTCCACTGAACCTTAACAACCGGAATCTCTCGAGACCTCAATCTCCTGACATCTCTGGCCAAAATAGCTGACGGCTCCTCAACAAAGGCTAAACCCTCATCCAACTGAACTGAATCCCACTGCAACACATGAGACTCATCTGGGATATACCGACGCAGCATCGAAACATGAAACACAGGATGTATAGCCGAAAACATCGGAGGTAAGGCTAACTGATAGGCAACGCTACCAACCCTCTGCAGAATCTCAAACGGCCCAATGTACCTGGGGCTAAGCTTGCCCCGCCTACCAAATCTCATCACGCCCTTCATGGGCGATACACGGAGAAACACCAAGTCACCGACACTAAACTCCAAGGCACGAAGCCTACGATCAGCATAACTCTTCTGCCTGCTCTGAGCTGCCCGAAGTCTATCCTGAATCACTCGGACTCGGTCTAAGGAATCTCGAAGCAAATCTGTGCTCTGTGGCTCAGCACTAAAACCATCAAACCAACCTACCGGTGATCTGCAACGCCTGCCATACAAAGCCTCAAAAGGTGCCATGCCGATACTCGAAATGGAAGCTGTTATTATAAGCGAACTCTGCCAAGGGAACAAACTGATCCCATGAACCTCCAAAGTCAAGAACACAGGCTCGAAGCATGTCCTCCAGGACCTGAATGGTCCTCTCGGACTGGCCATCCGTCTGAGGGTGGAAAGCGGTACTAAGATGAACCTCTGTACCCAAATCTCGCTGAATAGCCTTCCAGAACTGAGATGTGAACTGCGTGCCGCGGTCTGAAATGATAGAAGCTGGGACCCCATGCAATCGAACAATCTCACGAAGGTAGATCTGAGTTAACCTCTCTGCGCCATAAGAAGTCTGAACTGGCAAGAAATGTGCTGACTTAGTCAGCCTATCAACAATCACCCATATGGAATCAAACCCATGAAAAGTACGAGGCAAACCAACCACGAAGTCCATAGTAATCCCTTCCTACTTTCACTCAGGAATGGGAAGTCGCCTGCACTCAAACCAGGTCTCATGTGCTCGAACTTAACCTGCTGACAGTTCAAGCACCGAGATACAAACTCTGCTATATCCCGCTTCATACCGCTCCACCAGTAAAGCTGCCTCAAGTCTCTATACATCTTTGCTGTGCCAGGGTGAATGGAATATCTAGTAAAATGTGCCTCACGAAGTATCAACTGAATCAAATCACTAATCCTCGGAACACAAAGGCGACTATCATACCTCAGAACCCCATCTGGATCTAGAGTAGCCCGACTGGTCTCACCCTGAACAACCCGATCACGAAGGTCACACAACTGCTGATCCTCAAACTGACGACCCTGAATCTGATCAATCAAAGTAGAACGAACCTCAACACTGGCGAGAACTCTGCTAGGATCCGACAAGTCAAGCCTAACAAGACGGTTAGCCAAGGACTGGATGTCCAAGGCCAACGGCCGCTCTGAAACTGAGAGAGAAGCTAGGCTACCCATACTCACTGCCTTCCGACTCAAGGCATCCGCTACCACGTTCGCCTTGCCCGGATGATACAGAATAGTGAAGTCATAGTCCTTCAGTAACTCGACCCATCTCCTCTGTCTCGATTTCAACTCCCGCTGACTCGTGATATACTGAAGACTACGGTGATCGGTTGAAGATATTCACAGTGAACTCCATATAGGTAAATGCCTCCAAGATCTTGAGCCGGAAAAACTACTGCCTAAGCCAACTCTAAGTCATGAGTGGGGTAGTTGCGCCGTGAACCTTCAGCGCTCGACGCATTGTCTACTAACTTCGACCCTGCCTGCATTCAAACAACACAACAAGACCCAACCCCAGAAGCTCACAAATACACTGGAGAAAGCTCTGACCCTACAACGGCAAAGTCAAAACTGGAGCTGAAGTCAATAAGGCCTTAAAGTCCTCTGGAAGCTATCCTCACACTGATCCGACCACTGAAATGGGATGTACTTCCTAGTCAGCATAGTCAAGGGTGCTGCTAAGGAAGAAAATCCCTCAACGAACCGTCTGTAGTAACCTGCTAACCCAATAAAGCTGCGAACCTCAATAACAGTAGTAGGTCTAGGCCACTCACAAACCGCTGAAATCTTTCCCGGATCAACCCTAATTCCATCCTTAGACACCACGTGCCCTAGGAATGCAACTGACTCAAGCCAAAACTCGCACTTTGAGAACTTGGCATAAAGCCGATGATCTCTCAAAGTCTGGAGTATAACTCTCAAGTGCTGCTCATGCTCATCTCTACTACGCGAGTATACCAAGATGTCGTCTATAAAAACTATCACAAATGAGTCCAAATACGGGCCAAGAACCCTGTGCATCAAGTTCATAAAGGTTGCGGGGGCATTAGTTAACCCAAAAGACATCACCAGGAACTCATAATGGCCATAACGTGTCCTGAATGCTGTCTTAGGGATGTCCTCCGCCCTAATCCTCAACTGATGGTAGCCGGATCTCAAATCAATCTTTGAAAACACGACTGAACCCTGAAGCTGGTCGAACAATACATCAAATACCTCGCCACGAATACCTATCTTCACTGTCAACCCACGCCTATTCACGTTGGCCGATAATCAATACACATGGCGCATCGACCCATCCTTCTTCTTTAAACCGAAGAGAACAGGTAAGCACCCCCAAGGTGACACACTAGGTTCTAATAAACCCCTTAGCTAACAGATCCTGGAGCTGCTTCCTTACAGCTCCTCACTCAGCAGGAGCCTACGGGTAAGAGATATTAAAATGGGCCTACAGTACCCGCCTCCAACTACAATAGCAAAATCAATATATCTCTCAGGTGGAAGGCCTGGCAGGTCGGTAGGAAACACATCGAGGAAGTCTCTAACCACAGGAACAGACTCAGGAGAAGTGGGGTCAGCACTAACATCTCAGACATATGCTAGATAAGCTAAACACCCACGGGCAATCAACTTTCTAGCTCGAAGACAAGAGATGATCCCAGATAGTGCATGGCTAACAGAACCCTGCCACACAACCGGGAATACACCGGGCACAGCTATGGTAATGGTCTTGGCATAACAATCCAAAACCACACGGTGAGGGGATAACCAGTCCATGCCCAGTATCACATCAAAATATAGCATATCAAGAATCATCAAGTCTCCCCAAGTCTCTGAATCACCAATAGATAACATACAGGATCTCACAATCCGATCCACTACTAAAGAATCTCCTACTGGGGTCAAAACAGAAACAGAAACAGATAATGGCTCACTAGCCAACCCCAAACAAGGCACAAAGTAGGCAGATATATATGAACAAGTGGATCCAGGATCAAATAAAGCCATAGCAGACTGATGGCACACAGAAATCGTACCTGTAATCACAGTATCTGAGGCCTCTGCCTCTGGTCTCCTAGGGACCGCGTAAAACTGACGACGACCTCCACCTGCCCGACCGCCATCCCTACCACCTGCTCTACCGCGTGGAGCACTACCTCTACTCTGACGACACACGACCCTCTAGCCGGGGGCCCTGAACTGCCTGTAAAGGCCAGCTAAAACTGAACTGTACCCTGCTGAGGTGCAATCTTTAGCAAAATGACCCCATCACAACCACAAGTAAAACAAGGGCCCCTGACGGCCTACTCAGTCGAGATGACCCGCAAATCCCGAATGACTCACCACGACTCTGATACCCAGAAACTGTACCCCTCGAAGACTGGTCGCTATAACCCTGATGGCTGCCCTGACCCTGCTCGAACTGGGTACTACCGAAAGTCTGAAGGGAAGCCTGAACCGGTCGGCTGGACTGACCCTGGTACTGCTGTGGCTGAAAACTCCGGCTCCAATGGCCAGGACCTCTACCACCATATCTGGAACCACTGTAGACACCCTGATGCCGAGGCCTCTTATCTCTGGACCCCTGATCATGTCGCTGTAAGTTCTCCACAGTGCGGGCATAGTCTACAATAGCCTGGAATGACCGACCACTGGCAATCAATATCTCAGCTGGCTGCCTGATCTCTGGCCTTAAACCCCATACAAATCTGTGAATCCTATCAGCCTC
This sequence comes from Jaltomata sinuosa, assembly GCA_003996215.1. Lineage (NCBI taxonomy): Eukaryota > Viridiplantae > Streptophyta > Magnoliopsida > Solanales > Solanaceae > Jaltomata > Jaltomata sinuosa. Next base: position 2,712 of record QJPP01003027.1, on the reverse strand, counting down.
GGTAGGAATGATCATAGCTCCGAACGGTGCTAGCTGATGAAAACGGGCCTCATACTCCGAGATAGTCGTAGACCCCTGTACAAGGTGAGTAAACTGCTCCTGCGACGCTCCCGATCACTCTGGGGTAGGAACTTGGCCATAAAGGCCTCATAAAACTCAGACCAGGTCAACGGAGGTGACGACGCTGGTCTACAAGCAACCTGGGCCCTCCACCATAACTTCGCTGGGCCCTCCAACTGGTAGGTAGTATAACCAACCCCGTGAGTCTCAAACAAACCCAGATGATGCAACATCTCCTCACAGGTGGTCCATGAAGCATGTGGATCCTGTCCCGAAGTACCCAGCAAAAAACCTCGGAGGCCTAACCTCAAAACAAATCCTACCCAATGCCTTTCTGCTCTGAACCTCTGTCATAGCCGGCGAGGAGCAAGAGGCTGTGCCAAACAGATGGAGCACCGGAATGACCTCCGCACGGGAGCCATAAGTAGCATGGCTGCCGCTCCTGAGCTCCTGTATGCACCAGGGCTCCCCCGCTGAGCAGATTCTGCGCAACCTCAAAGGCCGCTCTCCAATCACACCCAAAAGCTGCAATAATAATCCCCGAATATCTGGAGACTGAGCTGTGGGTGGAGCTGGCACAGAAGTGGGCACTGGAGCTGGTGGTACCTGGGCTGCCCTCTGATCCACATGCTGCTCGGGCTCTATCTCCACCCTAGCAGCTCTAGCAGGTGCCACTGATGGAGGGTGTCCTCGACCCCTAGCTGGAGTGGGAGGCTCATCCTCGCGTGCTGCCGATGATCTCGTACGAACCATCTGCGGAAGAATGAAGTAGAACAAATGAGATCTCTAGAAACTTCAAGGGCTATACGCACGACACAGAGGCAATGAAAGAGTCAAATTTTCTAAAATGTCACTGTAGCCTCCCAAAGATTGAGTACGGACGTCTCCGCCCCGATCCGCAGGACTCTACTAGACATTGGCTCCTATACCGATGACACCGGTGAACCTAAAGCTCTGATACCAAGTTGTCACGACCCGATTTCTTGATCATGATGGCACCTACAACCCCCGGTAGGTGAACCAATCCCTGTAGCCCAGAACAGTTAGTAATGGGCTACTATCTAACAAGTAAGAGAACAAGACGAATAAAATAGATAACAAGTATATAAATATATACATATGCGGAAACTAAACCAAACCCCAAGATCTGATATCATAGTACAGAGCCAAGCTACATACATGGAGTGCAAAATAAACCAAAACTATATATACAAATGTCTCCGAATGGTAATAGAGTACATGAAGAAAAAGATAAACTAAAGCTAAGCTCCGATCGCCAAGAGCTCACCCTCAGCCTGAAGTAGTCCCCGACAGATCTCCAAGCACGAATCACAACGATCTAACAGCGATGGCCCACGCTAGGATCTGCACCCAAAGATGCAGGGGGTAGGGGTGAGCACCAAATGCGAAGCATAAGGTACCCAGTAGGTATCATAGGCCGACTGGGCACATATAAGAAAAAAGAGCAGTAATAGACAGAATAGAAGCAAGTAGTCACAGAAATCAACGAAAGGTACACAGGAACTAGCCCAGAGGGAAATCAACAGAACCACAGATGAGGCTAGTAAGCAGAATATACACACCAAAGGCACAGGTGAAAGTAAGAAACAACGCACCTGGGATCCTTGCAACAACAATGTATACAAAATAAGTTTACGGAATGGACGGTATACCGGTAACCTCAAGTGCAAGAAGAAGGGAGAAAGAATAATAATAGGCATGCTCAAGACATGAATCAACCCAACTAATCATAACAATCTCAATCCAGAAACTAACAGTCTAGCAGTAACCAATCTCATACTCATCCCTAATAGAGAACAACTCTGTAAGTAAAATAGCAAAAGTCTACCTACAGTCCCCCGGCCGCCCATACAACCGAGGAACACAAACAAGTGAAAACAAAACCCTCCGGCATCCCATACTACCGGAGCGTACAATCAACAAACAACAAACAAGGGTGGAGCCTCAAACAATGAATGATATGATGCATGAAGGTCTCAAGTGAAATGGTATCTCTGTATGTACCTCCTCCGGCGCAGATCCGAGCCCCAGCAGGTAGGTTCCAGGAAGGAACTCTGCCTCCGTCATACCTCTAACTCCCCAACCGTATACCGCCTCTTCCGCACAAAACGCACCCGTAGCCCCCGCCACGGATAGCAAGGTCCATGGAGGTCCCGACCCCCATACCAAAACTCAGTATCAGAACATGTATCAAGATAGAGACCCAGTCTCGATATCAAGATAGAGACCCAGTCTCGAATATGCATGCCAGACCCTGTCCAGGACTAAAAATAGTAGGAAAATATCTCAAAAACCCCTCCAAGGGTGCCCGGGCGTCGCCGGGTCTAAACAGTAAAAAAGTCATCTCAGGTGCTCGGTCCAACCGAGGCTAAAAATCATCTGAAGTAGGAAGAAAACTCAACTAGCACTCCGGCCCTGCCGAGTCTAGCGATAATCGTAAAACTGATGATTTTAAAACATAATTTTACTTTCTTGCCCAAAAATCTCCACAAGTGAAATCAACCATTTCCAAATCATTTCCATCAAAAACGGGCCCCCCGGGCCATGCAAGGTTTAGAAAACAGTGCCAGTAGGCCCGAAGCCAAAACCACTGTAAAACATGGATAAAACCTCTTTATATGCATGGAAATG
>QJPP01003026.1:136365-231855 GCA_003996215.1 Jaltomata sinuosa | reverse complement strand
TCCTCCGGCACACCGCAGCCGCAAGCCCGCCTCGGCCCCGGATAGGCAAGTCCATGGAGGTCCAGACCCATACTGAAAACTCAGTATCAGAACATGTCGTCCCGAAATAAGTCCGAGTATCCAAGGATAGAGACCCGTCTCGGACTATGCATGCCCAGACCACTGTCCGAGGACTAATAGTAGTAGAACAACTATCTAAAAAACCCCCTCCAAGGGTGCCCGGGAGTAACCGGGTCTAAACAGTAAAAAAGCCATCTCAAGGTGCTCGGTCACGACCGGAGGCCAAAAATCATCTCAAGTAGCAAGAAAACTCAACTAGCACTCGCGTGCCTGCGAGTCTAGCGTAGTAGTAAAACCTGGTGTTTTTAAAACACATAATTTTACTTCCCTTTTACTCCCGCAGGAATATTCCAGCCAGTTATAAGATCAAACCATCTTCCAAATTATTTCCATAAAAAAACGGGCCCCCCGGGCCATGCAAAGGTTAGAAAAATAGTGCACCAGTAGGATCCCCGAAGCCGCAAAACCACAGTAAAACATGGAGTAAAACCTTCTTTATATGCATTGGAATGGTATGATCACAACACATAGCTTGCCCCGCAGCTCACAATCAAGCCCTATCGACCTGCACAGGCCCACAACCTATCAGCAAGCATAACCAAGCCTAGAAGGATAATACTACTGCCCGGGACGTCGCGGCACATATCCAAAATCCGCACCTTCATGTTCCAGAGTCCAACAAGGCCTCCAGGACCACAAGGGGTAAATAAAATAATACTCGGCAAATACTACACAGCAACGGAGGAACAGAAAGTAAGGCGACATGAATAAAGCGGTCAAAAGGTCTGTGGTACCAACCTAATAAACCAACCCAAGGATGCCCATTAATATAATTTTATTTTATATATACGGAGTCTAGGAAAAATAAACCGTAACCTACCTGTCGTCCGATGACAAGCTTGAACCTCTCCGAAAAATCCCCAACACGAAATCAAACTCGAACTCGGGCTTGAATAACTTGATGTAGACAATCTATTGCTTTCGGCCGATCAAATATAACGTTAAAAATACATAAGAACTTGCTATATGTTATACAGTAATATTTTTTGAAAATACAAAAGGGAAGGTGAAGCAAGAATGGCATAATCCATACTTGCTGGGGTATATACACTAATTTGGCCAATATGTCATTAATTACATATACTACCTCATTAATATATTAAACAACCATACTAAGTGGCAGCATATTACACTTACAAGGGGTTGCTGTCCACCCCTTCTACCTCCACGTGGGGTGGAGGTGGCAACCTCTTAAAATTATACCCCGTTACGTACATATTCGGGTATTACATAAATTCGTGGTATAATAAATATAACTTTTTAAATATACCATAATTCATAGAAAATTATTTCGAATAAAACCTACTATATTATAATAATAAATTTCAACATAACTAAATTTACTATCTCCGTTAAAATATTACGGTGTATAAAAACCTTATAAAGTAAATACATATACAATTATATCGTAATAAAATATTTTTCATAAACTTTTAAAATATTTTAAAAAGGCAACAATAATATAATTTTTACCAAATTTAACTTTTAAATAAAATATTTTCAAATACACGCGCGATGCTAATAAAATTTTTAAGCTTAGGCTCGTAATTCACCAACGCACGATTTTGATACTCAAGAATTCTCTCGGGATCCTCCCTTATGTTTTCTCACCGTTTCGGAACTGAAATAGTGTTTTAAAACGTGAAGTTGAGGCTTAAATCGAGTTTAACCCGACCCGGTTCGCGACCCGTTTCGCAACCCATTTTCTGCCAGACAGTCCGCGGTAAAACAGTCATAACTTTTTACTCCGAGATCATTTGGACGTGAGGTTTTGTGCGTTGGAAACTAGACTCGTAGACCTTCGATTTGGTATTTCGGGGGACTTCTAACTCTTTATATATTGAGAGAAAAGCCCTGAGACATTTGACCCAAAGTTCAGAAAATTTATCAAAGAACCTTACGATCAAACAAATGGACCCGGTGCTGAAATACCGGTCCCGACAAGCCTTAAATGACTTGGGGCCACTACAAACAAGCCCTAACGGTTCAAGGAAAACGTATACGTGGAGATAACCGGAAGGGTCATTACAAACCTAATTCTAGTTCAAAAAATCATTACTAAAGTTGAAAACTAATTCTTAAATCAAAACTAACAATTTAAACTAAAAAACTTAACTTAAAAAAGTTTAACTTAAAAAAACTTAGATTCAAGAACCTAATTCAAAAGGTTAAAGTTAAATACTAATTCAAGATTCTAAAATAAAAATCAAAACTAATTCAACAACCTATTTCAAATTCAAAGTTCCCAAATTCAAGTCAATAACTAATTCAAGAACATAATTTCAAATTCAAGAACCAACCTAATTCTAGTTCAAAAAATTATTACTAAAGTTGAAAACTAATTCTTAAATCAAAACTAACAATTTAAACTAAAAAACTTAACTTAAAAAAGTTTAACTTAAAAAAACTTAGATTCAAGAACCTAATTCAAAAGGTTAAAGTTAAATACTAATTCAAGATTCTAAAACAAAACTCAAAACTAATTCAACAACCTATTTTAAATTCAAAGTTCCCAAATTCAAGTCAATAATCTAATTCAAGAACATAATTTCAAATTAAAGAACCAACCTAATTCTAGTTCAAAAAATCATTACTAAAGTTGAAAACTAATTCTTAACTCAAAACTAATAATTTAAACTAACAAACTTAACTTAAAAAAACTTAACTAAAAAAACTTAGATTCAAGAACCTAATTCAAAAGGTTAAAGTTAAATACTAATTCAAGATTCTAAAACAAAACTCAAAACTAATTCAACAACCTATTTCAAATTTAAAGTTCCCAAATTCAAGTCAATAATCTAATTCAAGAACATAATTTCAAATTCAAGAACCAACCTTATTCAAGAACATATATAATTCATGTTAAAAAAAGAACCTAAACTAATTAAAGTTCACAAGCTAATAGCAAACATTACCTAAACTAAGGTTTACAAACTAATAGCAAGCCTAAGCTAAGGTTCACAAACTAATAGCAAGCCTAAGCTAAGGTTCACAAACTAATTAGCAAGCCTAAACTAAGGTTCACAAACTAATAGAAAGCCTAAACTAAGGTTCACAAACTAATTAGCAAGCCTAAACTAAGGTTCACAAACTAATAGCAAGCCTAAACTAAGGTTCACAAACTAATAGCAGGCCTAAACTAATTAAAGTTCATAAATTAAAAATATAATCTAAAAATGGAATTTTTCACTATCAATTTTCACTATCAATTTCTCAAAATCCAACAACAACAACAACAACAACAACAACAACAACATATACACACTAGTCTAGAATTCAACAACAACAACATACCCTAGTCTAGAATTCAACAACAACAACATACCCTAGTCTAGAATACACTATCAATTTTTGAAAAAAAAATTACCCAAATTAAACCCTAACCTTCAAATAAACAACACAACTAACCTCAAAATTAGAGAAGGTTGGAGAAAGGAGGTGGAGGGATCGGCGGTGGAGGAGCGGCGGGGCAGTGGCGGAGGAGAGGAGAGGAGAGGAGGAGAGAAAAGAGAAAGAGAGAAATGAGGAAAGAGACCCCCGTCGGGTCTCTGTATAATTAAAGAAGAGACGGACAGCGTTGCTCTTGAAAAGCGACGAAAAAAGCGACGTTGTCCGTCGCTTTTCTAATTTTTTTTTTACAAAAGCGATGGACAACTTCTCTTTGTCCGTCGCTTTTTTTTGGCGGATTTTTCCGCCAAAATTATTTATAATTAATTAATTTTTATTTTTATTTATAATTAATTAATAAGCGACGACCAGCGTCGCAATAATTAAAAAAATAAAAAATAATTTTAAAGAAAGTGACGATGTCCGTCGCTTTCTTTAAAATTTAATTTATATTAAAAAAAAAATAGAAAAGCGACGGACAACGTCGCTTTTGTCCGTCGCTTTTCGGTCAATACGCGGTCAACTCATTTAAAAAAGCACGGATAAAAGCGACGATGTTCGTCGCTTTTTAAAAAATAAAGTGACCCAGATCGGGTCACTTCTCCATTTTCATCTTCTCTCTTCTCTCTTCTTCTCTCTTCTCCACACCTCCACACCACCACACCTCCTGCCGCCGCTGCCGCCGCCTCCTCCATCATTAATTTTTGGGTTAGAGTTTATTTAAAATTCAAGATTAGGTTTTTTTACTTTTTTTTCAATTACATTGCATTTATTTTAGGTTAATGTTAGATTTAGAATATTCTTAGTTGTTATGTATATTAGAACTTGAATTAGTAGTATTTAAAATTTTAAGTTAGAGTTTATTTGATATTTTTTGTTATTATTAGTTAGTTTGTTAGTTTCGAATCTTTAAATTATTTTTTGTCATTTATTTTAAGTTAGTGTTAGATTATGAACATTGCTAGTTGTGAATCTTGAATAATGGTTATGAACATTTTATAATTCATATAATTGAATTTGTGAACTTGAACTTGAAATTGAGAAGTTTGAACTTGAATTTGATTTTAGAATTTGTGAGCATAGTAAATATCTTAGGCTCTTGATTTTAAGTATGAATTAGGTTCTTGAATTAAGTTCTTGAATTAGTTTTCAACTTAGGTTGTTGAATTAGGTTCTTGAATTAAGTTCTTGAATTAGTTTTCAACTTAGGTTGTTGAATTAGGTTCTTGAATTTGATAGTGAAGTTAAAATTTTTGAATTAGTTTATATTGTTGGGTTATAATCTTGAATTGGTTTTCAACTTTAGGTTGTTGAATTAGGTTCTTGAATTTGATAGTGAAGTTGAAAATTTTGAATTAGTTTATATTGTTGAGTTATAATCTTGAATTAGTTTTCAACTTTAGGTTGTTGAATTAGGTTCTTGAATTTAATAGTGGAAGTTGGAAATTAATTTGAATTAGTTTACATTGTTGGGTTATAATCTTGAATTAATTTTCAACTTAGGTTGTTGAATTAAGTTTTGAATTTGATAGTGAAGTTGAAAATTTTGAATTAGTTTATATTGTTGGGTTATAATTTTGAATTAGTTTTCAACTTTAGGTTGTTGAATTAGGTTCTTGAATTTAATAGTGAAAGTTGAAAATTAATTTGAATTAGTTTATATTGTTGGGTTATAATCTTGAATTATTTTTTAACTTTAGGTTGTTGAATTAGGTTCTTGAATTTGATAGTGAAGTTGAAAATTTTGAATTAGTTTATATTGTTGGGTTAATTATAATCTTGAATTAGTTTTCAACCTTAGGTTGTTGAATTAGGTTCTTGAATTTGATAGTGAAGTTGAAAATTTTGAATTAGTTTATATTGTTGGGTTATAATCTTGAATTAGTTTTCAACTTTAAGTTCTTGAATTTGATAGTGAAGTTGAAAATTTTGAATTAGTTTATATTGTTGGGTTATAATCTTGAATTAGTTTTCAACTTTAGGTTGATGAATTAGGTTCTTGAATTTGATAGTGAAGTTGAAAATTTGAATTAGTTTATATTGTTGGGTTATAATCTTGAATCAGTTTTCAACTTTAGGTTGTTGAATTAGGTTCTTGAATTTGATAGTGAAGTTGAAAATTTTGAATTAGTTTATATTGTTGGGTTATAATTTTGAATTAGTTTTCAACTTCAGGTTGTTGAATTAGGTTCTTGAATATGATAGTGAAGTTAAATTTTTTGAATTAATTTATATTGTTGGGTTATAATCTTGAATTAGTTTTCAACTTTAGTTTATGTTATGAACGTCGATGAGTGTAATTTATAATTGAATCATTATATTTTTGTAGATGGATCATCGTTTATGGATGTATGATATGTATTATGAAAATGGTGGTGCTATTAAATCTAAATATTTTAAAGGAGTTAGAGGTTTTATCGAGCATGCAATGTCACTAGACAACTATCAAAGTCATGGTGTGGTTAGGTGTCCTTGTAGTAAATGTCGGTGCATGAAGTTTTTTAATCCAGATACAGTTATGGTTCATCTCTATCGTAATGTATTTAAGCCTAAATATTTTGTGTGGGTTGATCATGATGAGAAAGATGGGTTGAATGGTGTATTTTATAATTCTTTGCCTATGAATGAATATAATAGGGTTGAACATGATAGGTCTCAAGATGATAGGGTTGAACACCATAGGGTGCATGAAATGTTTAATGATGCTTTCGGGGTTCAAGATGGGATGGAACCCGAACAATATTTAGAAGAAGCTTGTCACGACCCAACCCATCGTGAGTGGCACCCACCCAACCCCCAGATGAGCGAACCAATAGAGTTCAACCCTTGCCTAGACTAACAGCCTAAAACCAGCAAGCGAAAAGTAAACTAACAATCAAACAATTCAATAACTAAACATAATTATTATCCTGCGGAAAATCCCTCCTAGGAACTGAAAGTCATTGTACCAAACATCAATACCAAATATCTAGAATATGGGGATGCAATCCCAAAAGATAAAATGAAATAGTTTTAAGTCCGAAACAAATGGACTGAAACTCTAAGATAACCCAAGGTAGCTCGAAACAAGCAGCTCACCCTTGAAAGTTAGAAATTGCCAGTGCAATATGCGACGTCGCATCTCAGTCGCTGGTAGATTTCCTGTACTCACCAAAAGAAAGACAAGTGCAGTATCAGTACACTACCACTGTATACTGGTAGGATCATCAGCTAGTTTCTAAGTAAACAGTATATATAACAGTACAACATATACAAGTAAATGTATGGAAAACATGCAACAAATATACAGGCCCTAGACTACAAGTCTCTACCTACCTTGTCCCAGTATGAAATTCATCTCTTACAGTTCTATACCACGAACATGAGCCATTAACTATACCCTTCAGTCTATCCCGGACTCACCCTGGAATCCCCTCTAGACACATACCAAGTAATGATTCAACCCGGCCTAAACCAAGACCAACACAGCAGTTAAACAAGTTCCCTGCCACTCAAGGACCACCAACAATAGCACCTTTAACTAGACAACCCGGTCCACTCACGGAACCAATACCAAGTATCACATTCAATAAAACAACCCGGTCCACTCACGGAACCAATATCAACCAGTGCAATACAATAGTCAATGAAATAATGCAAGATGCAATAAAGTAAACCCGTACCAGGCGTGGTACCCGTGCCAACCGAATGTTATACCCGTACCAGGCATGGTACCCATGCCAACCATGTGTTATACCCGTACCAAGCGTGGTACCCGATCCAACCAAATGTCAACAAACCACAGTCAATATATGAACACACACAACTTTTAAAACCAACAAGTAAACCCGTTCAATCACAGACTGTAAACAGGAACCTAGACATTCCACACAATTTCCCTAAGCCATGTAATGCATACAATCACTTAGACATGAGTACATGAATATACACATTCACATAAAATCATAAGTCATCACCTACCTCGAAATGTTCCAAGCTCTATTCGACTCGAGCTTTCCCATGTTCTGGATTCCTCTCTCGTTTTTGATCTAAAAATAACACACAGGACATATAGTTAACACCCAAGGCCTGTACATTACCCAGATTATACTAAATCCCCAAACTCCAGGCCACCCGTGATCATCCCACCTCTTTCTCGGGCTTTTCCATCGTTAATTCTCTTAGTTCTATCATCTTTTATGGATAAAACAGGGAATTAAACAACCTATGATCATAATAATGTACTTTAATCCATACCCAAGAACTCACATGCTTGGAATCCCCTTCCTTCCCCGAATTCCACCATCCCTAGGTTATTCTAACCTTTCCCAAATTCCCTCGTAGCAATTCTACCGCATAGGAAATGTAATACAAGATTGGGAACAAAAACCTTACCTTAGGGAAGAATTTTGACGGAGAAAGGAAGAAAAATGCCTAGATTCGCCTAGCCTTTCTCCTAAAATGAACTTGAGAAAAACTGAATGTTTTGGGAGCTATTTCTGCATTAAAAACCCGTCGGCCTGCTATAGCGGTCCCCGCTCCACTATAGCGGTAGCCCGCTGTTATAGCGGTCTTAAGTAGGTTGACCGCCCTTTGACCGCCGCTATAGCGGTAATTTCTACCACTATAGCGGTGGCTGCTTTCGCGCGTGACCACGCTCATCACGGATAGAAAGTCTGGAAATCTGCCAGTTTTGGCCATTTCACAACACACTTGTTTCCCCTGACGTCCTGAAATAACCCCTTCACATCAAACACCATTCCGGGAGTTCTACTTACCCAAATGCGATTCCGAAAAATCCCCCGGACTCCTTTATATCTTGGCTACGTGTAAAACTAACTTAATCCAAGACAACCTAACCCATATTTACCCGGATTTCCCTAGACTCTACCTCGCTCCAAAATTGGTCGAGGCTAGCCTAGCCCAGAATTTCAAACTCTCAAACCCGGAGTTTTCTAACTCTAAAACTTGGCACGATAGAACTACCCATAACAACGAACCTGGTCGTTATAATAGATACCAATTTACCCATCGTTCATCCCCGAATGATCAACCCAAAATTACGGAAATAAAAGGAAGGAAGTGTAGTACCTGAATCCTTAAACAATTGAGGGTACTTATCTCGCATGTCCTTCTCGGTTTCCCAAGTGGATTCGTCAACCGGATGATGCTTTCACTGAACCTTCACCATATCAATCACTTGTGTCCTCAACCTCTGGATATCCCGAGCAAGAATCAAAACTGGTTCCTCCTCATAACGAAGATCCTTATCAAAAAGTACTTTATCCCACTCGATGATGTAGTCCCCGTCCCCATCCCCATGGTATCGCTTGAGCATGGAATACCGGATGGACGCCCGACAAACTAGGTGGCAGTGCTAACTTGTAAGGAACTAGCCTCACAACTTCAAGCACTTCAAATGGACCGATGAACCGAGGGCTAAGCTTGCCCTTCTTACCAAACCACATAACCCCTTTCATTGGCGATACCTTTAGCAATACTTGTTCCCCAACCTGAAAGTCTATGTTCCGGACCTTGCGATCTGCATACTCCTTCTGCCTGCTTTGAGCAGCCAGCAACTTGGTATGTATTCCCCTTACCTTTTCCTGCGCTTCTTTTACTAAATCTATGCCCAAAGGCTTCACATCACCTTCCTTAAACCACCCAACCAGTGATCTGCAGTTCGTCCCATACATGGCCTCGAACGGTGCCATATCGATACTGGAGTGGTAGCTATTGTTGTACGAGAATTTGCACAACGGTAGAAATTGGTCCCAATGACCACCGAAGTCCATTACACATGCTCTCAGCATGTCCTCCAGTACCTGAATTGTCCTCTCCGACTGACCATCAGTCTGAGGATAGAAGGTTGTGCTAAAAGTGAGTTGTGTACCCAACTATTCATGTAACTTGCCCCAGAACTTAGAAGTAAACTGCGTACCCCTGTCTGAAATGATGGACAGTGGTACCCCATGCAGTCTCACAATCTCCTTCACATAGATCTTAGCCAATTGCTGCAAATTGTAATCTACCCTGACCGGAATGAAATGAGCGGACTTGGTCAGCCTGTCAACAATGACCCAAATTGAGTCATACTTCCCCAATGTCTTGGGAAGACCCACCACGAAATCCATGGCTATCTTTTCCCACTTCCACTCTGGAATTGGCATTCTCTGAAGTAGTCCTGCAGGTCTCCGATGCTCATACTTTACCTGCTGACAGTTCTGACATTTGGACAAAAAATCTACTATGTCCCTTTTCATCCTGGGCCACCAGTAATGCTGCCTCAAGTTTCTGTACATTTTGGTCACACCTGGATGAATTGAGTATCGCGAACCATGAGCTTCTGTCAAGATTTTTTGAATTATATCGTCATCCTGAGGAGCACAAATACTCTCCCTGAAATGTAACACTCCACCAGAGTCTAACATGACATCTCTAGACTCCCCAGATATTACCTTGCCTCGCAATTTACCCAGTTTCGGATCCTGAAACTGTTTCGCCTTTATTTCCTCTATGAAGGTGGCCTTGACCTCAATGCTGGCCAATAACCCACCTTGATCTGAAACACCCAAGTGCATGAACTTGGCCTTTAAAGCCTGAATCTCCTTAGCCAATGGTCGTTTGGACGCCCCCAAACAAGCCAATCTACCCATGCTAACAGTTTTCCAGCTCAATGCGTCTGCCACCACATTAGCCTTACCCGGATGGTACTGAATTATCACATCATAATCCTTCAATAACTCCATCCATCTCCTCTGCCTCAGATTCAAATCCTTCTGAGTGAAAACGTGTTGCAGACTGCGATGATCTGTGAATACCTCACACTTGACACCATAAAGATAGTGTCTACAAATTTTTAATGCAAAAACCACCGCTGCCAACTCTAAATTGTGAGTCGGGTAATTCCTCTCATGCACCTTCAACTACCTGGATGCATAGTCTATCACATTCCTGTCATGTATCAACACAGCACCCAAACCATAATGTGACACATTACAGTAAACAACAAAGTGTTTACCTTCAATCGGCAAGGACAAAATAGGGGTGGTGGTCAGAAGTGTCTTGAGCTTTTGGAAGCTCTCCTCGCACTTGTCGGACCATACAAATGGTACCTTCTTCTGTGTCAGCCTAGTCAAGTGAGTAGCAATAGAAGCAAAGTCCTTCACAAACCTCTATTAGTACCCCGCAAGCCCAATAAAACTTCTCACCTCTGTCACAGATCTAGGCCGGACCCAACTCTTAACTGCCTCAATTTTCTGGAGATCCACCATCACCCTCTTTTCTAACACCACTTGCCCCAAAAATGCCACCGAAGTCAACCAAAACTCACACTTAGTGAATTTTGCATAAAGCTTTTGGTGCCTCAAGATGTCCAGCACAATGCGAAGATGATTAGCATGCTCCTCCCTACTCTTAGAGTAAATCAAAATATCATCAATAAACATGATAACAAAAGAATCCAAGTAGGACTTAAACACCCCATTCATCAAACTCATGAATGATGCCGACGTATTGGTCAAACCAAACGACATTACTAGAAAGTCGTAATGTCCATACCAAGTATGAAAAACAGTTTTCGGAATATCCTCAGGCCTAATTTTTAGCTGTTGGTACCCCGACCTTAAGTCAATTTTCGAAAACATCGATGCACCTTGAAACTAGTCAAATAAATTATCTATCCGGGGTAAAGGATACTTATTCCGAATGGTCACCTTGTTCAATTGTCTGTAGTCTATGCATATCCGCATACTACCATCCTTCTTTTTCACAAACAAAATCGGAGCCCCCCAAGGTGAAGCACTGGGACGTATAAATCCCTTATCTAGGAGTTCCTGCAGCTGAGTCTTAAGTTCCCTTAACTATGTCGGAGCTATTCTATACGGAGGAATAGAGATGGGATGAGTGTCTGGCTCCAAATCAATACAAAAATCTATATCCCTGTCCGGAGGCATACCAGGCAAATCCGCTGGAAACACCTCTACAAATTCGGACACCACCGAAACTGACTCAATAGAAGGAGACTTCACACTATCATCCCAGAGATGAGCCAAAAAGTCTAGACACCCCCTCCCCACTAGCTTCTTAGCCAGGACAAATGATATTATCTTAACTGGCTTAGGCCTGTACACACCTTCCCACTCTAGTCTATCCTTACCCAGAATTTCTAGAGCCACAGTCTTAGTGTTACAGTTCAACACAGCATGATAAGGAGATAGCCAGGTCATACCCAAGATAATATCAAAATCAGCCATATCCAGTATTACCAAGTCTTCCCAAGTATGTAACCCCATAAAAATAACAGAACAGTCACGATATACATGAGTCACAACCACTGACTCTCCCACTGGGGTAGAAACATAGATAGGGGAATCGAGGATATCACAGGTCAAACCCAGCCCCAAAGCAAAACTCACCGACACATAAGAATATGTAGAACCTGGGTCAAATAATACTGAAGCCATTTTATCACAGACAAGAATAGTACCTGTGATCACCGCATCTGAGGCTTCCGCCTCAGCCCTTCCTAGAAAAGCATAGCAATATGCACGATCATCAATTCGGGCAACTTCCCAAGCCGTCTGCGCCGCACCCCTGCCTGCGCCACTGTTCCCTCTGTCTCTCCGGCCTATCTGAAAATTACCTCGCCCACCCTGTGGGGAACCCCTAGCATTACCACTTCTGCCTGCCGGAACCACTTCTCTAGTCTGTTGCTGACCCTGATTACCTGTATGTCTATGTGAACACTCCCTCTTAAAGTGGCCCAACTCACCACAACGGTCAAGAGTAGGTCTGCTAGCTGATGTATAGGATGCTCCCTGGCCTCTAGGAGCTGAAGACTGAGCTCCCTGACGACTACCTGTTGTAGCTGGCAGAGCTGACTGAATAGGACGGGCCAGATAAGCCTGTTGATGCTGGCCCCAAGAGTATGAACCACTATATTTTCCCTCATTTCGTGGCTTCTTGGCTAAAGCCTTAGCCTGCCCCTCTTGCCTAACTCCCTCAATCTTCTTCACGTAATCCATCATATTATTAAAACCCTTTCCTGAAGAAGTCATATGCACTGACAGTACCTGCAGATCATTGTTCAGACCCTTGATAAACAATCGGACCCATTCCTCCTCGAAACCCAACATCTGTGTAGCAAAATAAGACAACGCATGGAACTTAGCTTCATAAACTGAGACCGACATGTTACCCTGCTCCAAGTTTAGAAACTCATCCTTCTTCCAGTCCCTCAAAGTACGGGGAACGTACTTCTCTAGAAATAACGCATGGAACTGCTCCCAAGTCAGTGAAGGTAGGATAGAAGACCGACACTCAACATGAGACCTCCACCACTGCTTGGCATCACCCTGCATCTAAAAAGTGACAAACTCCACTCCATGCTGACGTACAATACCCAACTTGTGCAATCTCTCATGGCAATCCAGGATGGACTCATAGGCATTCTCCTTGTCAGTACCCTGAAACATCGAAGGTTTCATCTTAAGGAACTTAGTCAGCATTTCATGCTCATTACATGTCATCACTAGGCCTAACATTGGCCTGAGGAGATCATTTATGCCCGAAGTTGCATCCATCCTTGGTGTAGTAGTAACCGTTGGCTGAGTATCCAAGGCCTGATTTGCATAAACTACGGGTATGGCTCCAGTACCAACCAACCCACTCAGAATATCCCACGCCTGCCTAAAAACTTTCGGTGTCATAGTAGGAAGGCCTGCACCCCTAACCAGTGCCGCCTCCTCCTGAGCCCCTTCATTCTATACAACCACTTCTTCTACATCCTCAGCCACATGATCCTGAGGTGGGGGAGGGGTTACCTCACGTGAAGCAGCAGCTCGAGCTCCACCCATGGTAGGTGCGGCTCCAGCTCGTCCCCTGCCCCTTCCCCTACCTCTGCCATGAACTGCCGGGCCCATTGTTGGGACCGCTGGCCTTGCTCCATTATTCCTTGTAGTGACCATCTGCGGACAGAAGAGGGAACGAGGTTAGATACCAATTTGTATCACCAGATACCAATTGGAATCGAGTTATAGCACGAAGGAAAGAAGAAAACAATAGTTTTTCCTAAAGCCCCATAGCCTCTCGAAGAAAAGTACAAACGTCTCTGCACCATTCCGTAAGACTCTACTAGACCTGTTTGGTATAACAAGATCAACAAACCTAGGCTCTGATACCATCTTTATCACGACCCAACCTATCGTGAGTGGCACCCACCCAACCCCCGGATGAGTGAACCAATAGAGTTCAACCCTTGTCTAGACTAACAGCCTAAATCCAGCAAGCGAAAAGTAAATTAACAATCAAACAATTCAATAACTAAACATAATTATTATCCTGCGGAAAATCCCTCCTAGGAACTGAAAGTCATTGTACCAAACATCAATACCAAATATCTAGAATACAGGGATGCAACCCAAAAAGACAAAATGAAATAGTTTTAAGTCCAAAACAAATGGACTGAAACTCTAAGATAACCCAAGGTAGCTCGAAACAAGCAGCTCACCCTTGAAAGTCATAAATCGCTGGTGCTAGATGCAAGGTCGCGTCTCAGTCGCTGGTAGATTTCCTGTACTCGCCAAAAGAAAGACAAGTGCAGTATCAGTACACCACCACTTTGTACTGGTACGATCAGCAACCAGTTTCCAAGTAAACAGTATATATAACAGTACAACATATACAAGTAAATGTATGGAAAACATGCAACAAGTATACAGGCCCTAGACTACAAGTCTCTACCTACATTGTCCTAGCATGAAATCCATCTCTTACAGTTCTATACCACGAACATGAGCCATTAACTATACCCTTCAGTCTGTCTCGGACTCATCCTGGAATCCCATCTAGACACATACCAAGTAATGATTCAACCCGGCCTAAACCAAGACCAACACAGCAGTTAAACAAGTTTCCGGCCACTCAAGGACAACCAATAACTAGATAACCCTGTCCACTCACGGAACCAATATCAAGTATCACATTCAGTAAAATAACCTGATCCACTCACAGAACCAATATCAACCAATGCAATACAATAGTCAATGAAATAATGCAAGATGCAATAAAGTAAACCCGTATCAGGCGTGATACCAATGCCAATCGAATGTTATACCCGTAGCAGGCGTGGTACCCATGCCAACCATGCGTTATATATGTACCAGGCGTGGTACCCGAGCCAACCGAATGTCAATAAACCACAGTCAATATATGAACACACACAACTTGTAAAACAAACAAGTAAAATTGTTTAATCACAAACTGTAAACAGAACCTAGATATTCCACACAATTTCCCTAAGCCATGTAATGCATACAATAACTTAGACATGAGTACATGAATATACACATTCACAGAAAATCATAAGCCATCACCTACCTCGAAATTTTCCAAGCTCTATTCGACCCGAGCTTTCCCGTGTTCTGGATTCCTCTCTCGTTCTTGGTTTAAAAATAACACATAGGACATATAGTTAACACTCAAGGCCTGTACATTACCCGGATTATACTAAATTCCCAAACCCCAGGCCAACCATGATCATCCACCCCTTTCTCGGGCTTTTCCACTGTTAATTCTCCTAGTTCTATCATCTTTTATGGATAAAACAGGGAATTAAACAACCTGTGAACATAATAATGTACTTTAATCCATACCCAAGAATTCACATGCTTGGAATCCCCTTCCTTCCCCGAATTCTACCATCCCTAGGTTATTCTAACCTTCCCCAAATTCCCTCCTAGCAATTTTACCGCATAGGAAATGTAATACAAAGATTGGGGAACGAAAACCTTACTTTAGGGAAGAATTTTGACGGAGAAAGGAAGAAAAACGCCTGGAATCATCTAGCCCTTCTCCTAAAACAAACTTGAGAAAAATTGAATGTTTTTGGAGTTGTTTCTGCATAAAAAACCTGTCGGCCCTCTATAGCGGTCCCCGCTCCGCTATAGTGGTAGCCCGCCGCTATAGCGGTAATTTCTACCGCTATAGCGGTGGCCGCTATCGTGCGTGACCGCACTCTTCACGGATAGAAAGTCTGGAAATCTGCCAGTTTTGGCCATTTCACAACACACCTATTTCTCCCGACGTCTTGAAACAACCCCTTCACATCAAACACGATTCCAAGAGTTCTACTTACCCAAATGTGATTTCGAAAAGTCCTTCGGACTCCCTTATGTCTTGGATACGTGGAAAACTAGCTTAATCCAAGACACCTTAACCCATCTTTACCTGTATTTCCCTAGACTCTACTTCGCTCAAAAGCCGGCTGGGGCTAGCCTAGCCCAGAATTTCAAACTCCCAAATTTGGAGTTTTCTAACTCTAAAACTTGGCACGATGGAACTACCCGTAACGACAGACTCGGTCATTACAAAGCTTCTAATGAAAAAGCAAAACGCTTCTATAAATAATTACAAGAGGCTAATCATCCATTATGTGAAGGGAATCTGCATTCTGCTTTGTCAATTGCAATTAGACTATTGAGTATCAAATCAGATTGGAGTGCTCCTCAAACTCTTATGGACTCTGTAGTTGATCTTGTGGGGGAAGTAGCTAATAATCCAGAGTTGAATATACCTAAGAATTTCTATGAAGCAAAGAAATTGGTTTCCAAGTTAGGATTGTCATATCATAGAATTAGTTGTTGTGTAAATGGTTGTATGTTGTTCTATAAGTATGATGATCAACTTGAAAACTGTAAGTTTTGTGGACATGATCGGTATAAGTGGACTCCCGGTGGAAAGATGGTTCTAATTAAGCCAATGCACTATCTACCTCTTATACCTAGGTTAAAGAGGTTATACGCTTCAATGAGTTCTGCCCCACATATGAGATGGCACCGTGAAAATAGAAGGCCACCGGGTGTCTTGTCTCATCCATCAGATGGAGAAGCTTGGAAGCATTTCGATAGAACATATCCTGATTTTTCTAGAGAACCAAGAAATGTTAGATTGGGATTGTGTGCAGATGGTTTCACACCATTCTCTAATAATGCTGCACCTTATTCTTGTTGGCCTGTATTTCTTACTCCGTATAATCTCCCACCTGAAATGTGTATGACAAGTCCCTACATATTTCTAAGTTTTATTATTCTGAGTCCCCGTAATCCAAAAAAATTGATTAATGTCTATCTGCAGCCATTGATAGATGAGCTAAAACAATTATGGTTTGATGGTGTAGTGACATACGATATATCAAGTAAGCAATATTTTACTATGCATGCTTCTTTAATGTGGACTATTAATGATTTTCCTACATATGGGATGTTGTCGGGTTGGATGACTGCTGGAAAGTTAGCTTGCCCGCATTGCATAGAAAATTCTAAAGCATTCACTTTTAAGCATGGCCGAAAAAATTATTGGTTTGATTATCACCGTCAGTTCTAGACAATGGACCACGAGTTTAGAAATATAAAAAATGCATTCAGAAAGAATAAGGTTGAAAATGATCTGCCACCTCCATCACTTGCAGGACATCAGATTTGGGAGAGAGTTAGTCAGTTGCCTAAAATTTTAGATTTAGGAGAGAGTTCTAGACTTCTTGGATATGGTGTTGAACATAATTAGACCAAACAAATCATATTTTGGGAGTTACTGTATTGGATGGATAATCTTCTACGATATAATCTTGATGTGATGCCCATTGAAAAAAATTATTTTGATAATTTGTTCAACACAGTAATAGATGTTAAGGGTAAGACAAAAGACAATCCAAAAGCTAGAATGGACTTAAAGGAATATTGTAGGAGAAAGGAGTTGTGATTGCAGGAAATAAGAAATGGTAAAGTGGTTAAGCCCAAGGCAAGTTTTTCATTCACATTGGATGAGAAACGAGAAATTTGTGAGTGGCTGAAGAATTTGAGAATGCCCGAGGGCTATGCTTCGAAGTTGGGAAAGAGGACAGATATGGATGAAGGAAAATTGATTGGTACGAAAAGCCATGATTGTCATGTTTTCATGGAAACTTTGATTCCTATCGCATTTAGCCACCTACCCGACAAGATATAGAAACCAATCACAGAAATATGTATGTTCTTCAAAGATTTGTGTTCTAACACTTTGTTGGAGAGTAGCTTGGAAAGGATGCAGCAAAATATTCCTGTTATCACCACTAAGTTGGAGAAGATCTTTCCATGTGGCTTTTTTGAAGTGATGGAGCATCTTCCAGTTCACCTTGTAGAAGAGTCACGCCTTGGGGGTCCAGTTCAAACAAGGTAGATGTATCCATTCGAGAGGTAATGACCCTTTATTATTTTTGTTATTATTTCTTAAACGTATTATATTAATTAGCTAACATGCAATTATATAGGACAATTGGCAAGTGCAAACAAACTATTAAGCAAAGGGGAAAGATCGAAGGATCAATTTGTGAAGCTTATCTTGCAAGAGAAACTGCTCATTTTTGTTCTTACTACTTCGGGAATGAAGTGCTATGTAAGAGAAATAGAGTCAATCGCAATGATGACGGTGATGGTGATCCTATGTTTGAACCGGTTTCAATTTTTAATCAACTTGGGCAAGGATCTAAAAAATGTCAAAAGCGAGGTTTCACTAGTGTTGAAAAATAATCAGCTGTGACACATATTTTGCTCAATTGTCTCGAGATTCAACCATTTATTAAGTAAGTCTTATTGAATTGTGTTATCGAATTACATAAATTTAAATACTAAGTGTTAATTAAACTAATGAAATATCTCAATGTACACTTAACAGTAAATTCGTAAGCATATGGGGTAATGATGACATATATACAAACTTTTCTGATTGGCTGAAAAAATATGTAAGTGTGTAAAAGCTCATTTACTCATTTGCGCTTAATATTGAATCAACATGTATAATATACTCATTTATTAAAATTTAATTTGAAGGTTTATTATGAACATAATACTGTCGAACATTCACAATTAGTGAGAGATGTTGTACTTGGGCCTGAAAGTCAAATTCAGACGATGACTAAGTATTGTGTGAATGGCTTCAAATTTCAAACTGAAGAAGTTTCTAAGTATAAGAAAACTAATAATAGCGGAGTGTGCATTCAAGGTGATGTCGACGGTAATGGCCAAACTGTTGAATATTATGGTGTCATACAAGAGATTATTGAAGTTAGATATCCTGGTTGGCCAAAAAAAAAGATAGTGCTATTTTGGTGCAAGTGGTTTGATCCTTCACATAGAGGTACTAGGGTGAATCAACAACATAATATAATTAAAGTAAAGCACACGAGACAATATGGTCACTATGATCCTTTTATCATTGCACAAAATGCTAAGCAGGTGTATTACGCTCCATATCTGTTATGCAGAGATAAGGTTGATTGGTGGGTGGTCATTAAAACAAAGCTTGTGGGTAGGATTGAGATTGAGAATGTGTTAGATGTGGCATACCATAATGATGTCGCAGTTGTTCATCAAGCAGTGGATGCTGAGTTGGAAAACAATCTAGAACATCCCCAACACATATTAGAAGAAGTTTCTGATAATGAGTTGATTGTCATCGCAAATCTTGATGGACAAATAACTGAAGAGGAAGAATGGGATGATGAAAATGAAACAACTGATGAGGAAGAATGGGAGACTGATGAAAATGAATCAAGTGAGGACGGAGATTGGGAGAATATGGACTAGTATATAAATTTGTGTATACTTATGATTATGATTTTAATTTCTTTAATACTTATGATTATGATTTTCTTTAATACTTATGATTTTCTTTATATATTTTAATGTAAATTTGCATACAGATGTCATCAGGTGACGGCAGATCGTACAACTTATGCCTTGGTAGATTCTGAGAGGACAACGGAAGGAGAAAGATAAAGATATGTGCAAGACCATCGAGCCTCTCAAAGAACCGTTTAGATTGACTTTCTTTTAGTTTGCATTAGCCTTTTGACACTTTATTTATAATTTTATACTTCTTTTATGTTTTGAAACACTTTGTAGGTCCTTTGGATGGATCTTTTATGTATTTAATGAATGTTTTACTTCATATTTAGTTTCTTGTTGATGTTGTAGTTGCTTTATGAATGTTGTGACAATAATTAGTGTTGATTTGGGATGTATTTGAATTAGTTTTGTAAATGGCAGGTGGTGCATATTGAAAATGCAAATTTTTACAGCTGAAAAAAATGCAGAAAAGCGACGGACAGCGTCTCTTGTCTGTCACTTTTCTGGAACTTTTTAAAAAAAATCCCAGAAAAAGCGATGGACAGCGTCGCTTTTCTGGAAAAAATTTACCAGGAAAAGCGACGTTGTCCGTCGCTTTGTTCTTCAAGTTCAAGAACAAAGCGACGGCGTCCGTCGCTTTTCTGGAAAAAAAAATTATCGCTTTTTACTTGGCGACGCAGTCCGTCGCTTCTAAAGCGACGCTGGCCGTCACTTTTGGAAAAGCGACAGGACAATTTCCCACGGTAGTGAGGCCATCACTTTTTCGTCTCTTTTGGCCAAAAAAGCGACGGCCGGCGTCCCTTTTGGCCGTCTCTTTTTGGCTTTTTTTTAGTAGTGTAGAAGGTGGTTCCAAGAGGGTGGACCACGACTCATGGAACCTTCCACGGATCGTGGATCCTACTCGTGGATCCTTGGAGTTTATCTGTAGGACAGTTTCATGGGCAGCTTCTACGACTCGTGGAAACTTCTATGATTCGTGATTCATGTTCGTGAACCTAACCTCAGAGGGGCTAGCCTTTAATTTGAGTTCCATGAGTCCAGTTCATGACTCGTGGACTGTTCCACGGCCCGTGAATTTGACTCGTGGAATGGCTGACACTTGAAATTTTATTTCTTTCTGGTTTTCTGAGCTGAGTCTAGGCTTGAAAGTTCTGAGGTTTTACAATTCTAATCTTGCAACAGGAGCAAAAGTTTCATCAAAATTAATACCTTCTTGTTGAGACTTTAGAGTAACCTTGAACTACTAACCTGAATTTATTTCTGATCACCTTACCTTCCTCGTTTAGTTTATTTTGAAATACCCACTTTATGCCGATGACTAAGCAGTTCTTTGTTTTTTTAATGAGAGTTTATACTTAATTTCGTTCAAATTGATCAAGTTCTTCTTTTATAGCATGTACCCATGATTCATCTTCCAGAGCTTCATCTCTTCTTTTTGGCTCTAGTTTGGAGATGAGAGAAATTGATACTTGTTTTCTCAATGGGCCTCTTGTCTGCATTTTCTTTTTTGGATCTCCAATAATAAAGTCATTTGGAAAGCTAGTATTGTGTCTCTATTCTCTTGGGACATTTGATTTTTGAACTTCAGTACCATCAATTGACTCTTTAGGAATAGTAGCTAGTCGACTCTTGGGGTTCAGCTGACAGACTTAGTTCTTTTGAAACAATGTCGAATACTTGTTCTTCATCAATAAAGTGGCTACTGGATTTCTCTAAGCTGGGATTAGAGTCATTAAAAATTACATGTACAGATTCTTCAATACTGAGAGTATGTTTGTTAAGGAATCTAAAAGCATGACTTGAAGGGGAGTATTTCAAAAATATACCTTCATCGCTTCGTAGATCAAACTTACTGTAATGACCCTTCCGGTCATTTATGCGTTTTCGCCTTTCTTGTACCGTTAGAACTTATTTATAGCGGCCCAAAGTCATTTAAGGCTTGTCGAGACCGATAGTTTGGTGCCGGGGCCATTTGTTTGGTCGTATGATAAGTTTTGAATTCAAGCAAGTTGGCAAAAGTTATCGTAAGTTTCTTTAATAAATTTTCTGAACTTTGGGTCAAATATCTCAGAGCTTTTCTCTCAATATATAAAGAGTTAGAAGTCCCCGGACCTACCAAAACGAAAGTCTTCGAGTCTAGTTTCCAACACATAAAACCTCACGTCCAACCAATCTTAGAGTAAATGGGTTATGACTGTTTTACCGCGGACTGTCTGGCAGAAACCAGGTCGTGAACCGGGTCGGGTCAAAATCAATTTAAAGTCTCAACTTCACATTTTAAAATGCCATTTCAGTTCTGAAATAGTGAGAAAACATAAGAGAGGGTTCCAAGAGAGTTCTTGAGTGATCAAGGTGCATTTTTGGTGATTTCTATCGCTAAAGTTTGCCCCCGTGCCTAGAAATGCGACCTCTACGCGTGGCAACCATTTACCTCTTCGATAAATCATGTTTGGAGCTGGTTTCAAAAGATAGGAATTGGTATTTCTTGGTGTTTATTCAAGCTTTACACTTGGTTTGCTAAGGTAACCATCTAGGGGCTCTTTTATGATCGTTTTTATGAAGTTCTACGGACGTTTCGTCAAGTTATGATTCTTTTGGGAAATCTGCCGATTTAAGCTTAATTATGAACTGTTTATAGGTGAGTATAAGCTGCATATATATAGTGTTTACGAAGCTTAGGACGTAAGGAACAATTTCCGTGAAGGAACTACGGGCATTCAGACGTTCGTTGGAGGGTATTTTTGTCATTTGGAGCTTCTTGTAGTGGTTCGAGCTTGGACATCGTCGTCCTAGCAGCTTGTCGTCGGAAGACAGGTAGGTTATGGTTTAAACTCCCTAGACTTAGCATATATCGGATAAAATTGTACTAGCTGGCATCCTTGGATTGGATTATTAGGTTGATACCACAGACCTTGACCGCTTTATTCATGTCCGCCTACTTTTGTTCCTCCGATGCTTGTAGTACTTGCCGATATGTTTTATTTACCCTTGTGGTCCTGTGAGGCCTTGTTGACTCTGGAACATAGAAGGTGGGATATTGGGAATATCCGCGAGTCCCGGGCATAGAATTATCCTTCTAGGCTGGTTATGCTTGCTGAGTAGCTATGGGCCTGTGCAGGGTCGATAGGTTGATTGTGAGCTGCTGGGAAGCTATTGTGTTTGATCATACCATTTCCATGCATATAAAGAGGTTTTATCCATGCTTTACTATGTTTTTGGCTTCGGGCCTACTGGCACTATTTTTTAAACCTTGCATGGCCCCGGGGGCCCATTTTTGATGAAAATGGATTGGAAATGGTTTGATTTAACTTGTGAATATTCTTGGGTAAAAGAAGGTAAAATTATGGTTTATATACGATTAACGCTAGACTCGGAAGGGCCGGGGTGCTAGTTGAGTTTTCTTGCTACTTGAGATGATTTTAGCCTCGGTCGGATCGAGCACCTGAGATGACTTTCTACTGTTTAAACCCGGTTATGCCCGGGCACCCTTGGAGGGGTTTTTGAGATATTTTCCCACTACTTTAGTCCCGGACAGGGTCTGGGCATGCATATTCGAAACTGGGTCTCTATCTTGAACCCGGACTTGCTTCCGGATGACATGTTTTGATACTGAGTTTTAGTATGGGGTCAGGGACCTCCATGGACCTTGCCATCCGGGCCTGGGGCTTTGGGCTGCGTGTGCCGAGGAAGTATA
Organism: Jaltomata sinuosa; assembly: GCA_003996215.1. Taxonomy (NCBI): domain Eukaryota; kingdom Viridiplantae; phylum Streptophyta; class Magnoliopsida; order Solanales; family Solanaceae; genus Jaltomata; species Jaltomata sinuosa. The sequence goes on along the minus strand of QJPP01003026.1, from coordinate 209,013 downwards.
CGGTGGAGTAGAGGTATACGGGCAGTGTCCTTCCATGGAACCTACCTGCTGGGCCGGATCGACACCGGAGGAGGTACATACAGAGATACCATTTCACTTGAGATCTTCATGCATCATATCATTCATTATTTGAGGCTCCACCCTTGTTTGTTGTTTGTTGATTGTACGCTCCAGTAGTATGGGATGCCGGAGGGTTTGTTTTCACTTGTTTGTGTTCCTCGATTGTATGGGCGGCCGGGGGACTGTAGGTAGACTCTTGCTATTTACTTACAGAATTGTTCCCTGTTACGGTTAAGCATGAAATTGGTTACTGCTAGGCTGTTAGTATTTGGATTTGAGATTGATATGATTAGTGGAGTTTGATTCATGTCTCCGAGCATGCCTATCATTACTCTTTCCCTCTTTCTCTTACACTTGAGGTTACCGATATACCACATATTTCGTAAACTTATTATGTATACACTGTTATTGCAAGGACCCCAGGTGCGTTGTTTCTTACTTTCACCTGTGCCTATGGTGTATATATTCGGCTTGTTGGCCTCACATGTGGTTCTGTTGATTTCCCTCTGGGCTAGTTCCTGTGTACCTTTCATTGATTTCTGTGACTACTTGCTTCCATTCTGTCTGTTACTACGCTTTTATCTTATATGTTCCCAGTCGGCCTATGATACCTACTTGGTACCTTATGCTTCGCATTTGGTGCTCACCCTACCCCCTGCATCTTTTGGTGCAGATCCTAGCGTGGGCCATCGCCGTTAGATCGCTGTGATTCGTGCTTGGAGATCTGTTGGGGACTACTTCAGACTGAGGGTGAGCTCTTGGCGATTGAAGCTTAGCTTTAGTTTATCTTTTGATTTATGTACTCTATTACCATTCAGAGACATCTGTATATATTGTTTTGAATCGTTTGCACTCCATGTATGTAGTTTTGGCTCTATACTATGATACCAGGTCTTGGAGTTTGGTTTAGTTTATATATATATATATATATATATATATATATATATATATATATATTCCTGTTATCTATTCTCTTCATCTTGTTCCCTTACTTTTGCTTATTAAATTGTTCTTCCGCTTATTTGTTAGATAATAGCCCATTACTAAGTGTCCTGGGCTACGGGGATTGGTTCACCTACCCGGGGGTTGTAGGTGCCATCATGACTGAGAAATCGGGTCGTGACAGCTTGGTATCAGAGCTCTAGGTTCACCGGTGTCATCCGTATAGGAGCCAATGTCTAGTAGAGTCCTGCAGATCGGGGCGGAGACGTCCGTACTCAATCTTCGGGAGGCTACAGTGACATTTTAGGAAATTTGACTCTTTCATTGCTTCTGTGTCGTGCGTAGAACCCTTGAAGTTTCTGAAAATCTCATTTGTTCTACTTCATTCTTCCGCAGATGGTTCGTACGAGATCATCGGCATCAGGCGGAGATGAGCCTCCCACTCCAGCTAGGGGTCGAGGACGCCCTCGAGCAGCGGCACCTGCTAGAGCTGCTAGAGTTGAGATAGAGCCCGAGCAGCATGTGGATCAGGGGGCAGCCCAGGTACCACCAGCTCCAGTACCAGCTCCAGCGCCCACTCCAGCCGCAGCTCAGTCTCCAGATATTCAGGGATTACTATTACAGCTTTTGGGTATGATTGGAGAGCGGCCTTCTGAGGTAGCACAGACATCCGCTCAGGGGGCAGCCCTGGGTGCACATAATTCAGGAGCGCAGCCTGCTACTGCGGCTCCCCGTGCGGAGGTCATTCCGGTTCCATCAGTTGCACAGCCTCTTGCTCCTCTCCCAGCTATGACAGAGTCAGAGCAGAAGGCGTTGGGTAGGTTTTTGAGGTTAGCACCTCCGAAGTTTGCTGGTACTTCTGGACAGAATCCACATGACATTATTACTACCTGTGAGGAGATGTTGCATCATTTGGGTTTGTTGGAGACTCACGGGGTTGGTTATACTACCTATCAGTTAGAGGGCCCAGCAAAGTTATGGTGGAAGGCCCAGATTGCTTGTAGACCACCATCGTCACCTCCTTTGACCTGGTCTGAGTTTTATGAGGCCTTTATGGCCAAGTTCTTGCCTCAGAGTGATCGTGAGCGTCGCAGGGAGTAGTTTACTCACCTTATACAGGAGTCTACGACTGTCTCGGAGTATGAGACCCATTTTCATCAGCTAGCACCGTTTGGAGCTATGATCATTCCTACCGAGGCAGATAGGATTCGCAGATTTGTATGGGGTTTGAGGCCAGAGATCAGGTAGCCACCTGAGATATTGATTGCCAGTGGTCGGTCATTTCAGGCTATCGCAGACTATGCCCGTATTGTGGAAGACTTACAGCGACATGATCAGGGGTCCAAAGATAAGAGGCCTCGACATCAGGGTGGCTACAGTGGTTCCAGATATGGTGGTAGAGGTTCTAGCCAGTAGGGCCGGGGTTATCAGCCACAGCAGCACCAGGTTTAGTCCAGTCGACAGGTTCAGGCTTTCCTTTAGACGTTCGGTAGTACACAGTTCGAGCAGCGTCATAGCAGCCATCAGGGCTATAGCGGCCAGTCTTCGAGGGGTACAGTTTCTGGGGCATCAGGCCGTGGTGGTCATACGGGATCTGCTGGTTCATCTCGACCGAGTAGGCTGCCAGGGGCTTGTTTTACTTGTGGTGTGATTGGTCATTTTGCTAGAGATTGCCCTCAGCAGGGTACAGTTCAGTTGGCCGAGCCTTTACGAGCAGTTCAGCCTTCGGCTAGAGGGGGTGGTCGTCAGGGTAGAGGTGGTGCTCCATGCGGCAGAGCAGGTGGTAGGGATGGCGGTCGGGTAGGTGGAGGTCATCGTTAGTTTTACGCGGTCCCTAGGAGACCAGAGGCAGAGGCCTCAGATGCTGTGATTACAGGTACGATTTCTGTGTGCCATCAGTCTGCTATGGCTTTATTTGATCCTGGATCCACTTGCTCATATGTATCTGCCTACTTTGTGCCTTGTTTGGGGTTGGCTAGTGAGCCATTATCTATTCCTATTTCTATTTTGACCCCAGTAGGAGATTCTTTAGTAGTGGATCGGATTGTGAGATCTTGTACGATATCTATTGGTGATTCAGAGACTTGGGGTGATTTGATGATCCTTGATATGCTAGATTTTGATGTGATACTGGGCATGGACTGGTTATCCCCTCACCGTGCGGTTTTGGATTGTTATGCCAAGACCATTACCATAGCTGTGCCTGGTGTATCCCCGGTTGTGTGGAAGGGTTCTGTTAGCCATGCATCGTCTGGGATCATCTCTTGTCTTCGAGCTAGGAAGTTGATTTCCCGTGGGTGTTTAGCTTATCTAGCATATGTCCGAGATGCTAGTGCTGACCCTACGTTTCCTGAGTCTGTTCCTGTGGTTAGAGACTTCCTTGATGTGTTTCCTACCGACCTGCCAGGCCTTCCACCTGAGAGAGATATTGATTTTGCTATTGAGTTAGAGCCGGTCACCAGGCCCATTTCTATTTCTCCTTACCGTATGGCTCCGGCTGAGTTGAGGGAGCTTAAGGAGCAGCTCCAGGATCTGTTAGTTAAGGGGTTTATTAGACCGAGTGTGTCACCTTGGGGTGCTCCTGTTCTCTTCGTGAAGAAGAAGGATGGGTCGATGCGCATGTGTATTGATTATCGGCAGCTGAATAGGGTGACAGTGAAGAATAGGTATCCGATGCCGAGGATTGATGACTTGTTTGACCAGCTTCAGGGTTCAGTCGTATTTTCAAAGATTGATTTGAGGTCTGGCTACCATCAGTTGAGGATTAGGGCGGAGGACATCCCTAAGACAGCATTCAGGACACGTTATGGCCATTATGAGTTCCTGGTGATGTCTTTTGGGTTGACTAATGCCCCCGCAGCCTTTATGAACTTGATGCACAGGGTTCTTGGCCCGTATTTGGACTCATTTGTGATAGTTTTAATAGACGACATCTTGGTATACTCGCGTAGTAGAGATGAGCATGAGCAGCACTTGAGGGTTATACTCCAGACTTTGAGAGATCATCGGCTTTATGCCAACTTCTCAAAGTGTGAGTTTTGGCTTGAGTCAGTTGCATTCCTAGGGCACGTGGTGTCTAAGAATGGGATTAGGGTTGATCCGGGAAAGATTTCAGCAGTTTGTGAGTGGCCTAGACCTACTACTGTTACTGAGGTTCGCAGCTTTATTGGGTTAGCAGGTTACTACAGATGGTTCGTTGAGGGATTTTCTTCCATAGCAGCACCCTTGACTATGCTGACTAGGAAGGATATCCCATTTCAGTGGTTGGATCAGTGCGAGGATAGCTTTCAGAGGCTTAAGGCCTTATTGACTTCAGCTCCAGTTTTGACTTTGCCGATTGAGGGTCAGAGCTTCTCCGTGTATTGTGATGCTTCTGGGGTTGGTCTTGGTTGTGTGTTGATGCAGCAGGGTCGAGTAATAGCATATGCGTCGAGGCAGCTGAAGGTTCATGAGCGCAACTACCCCACTCATGACTTAGAGTTGGCAGCGGTAGTTTTCGCGCTCAAGATCTGGAGGCATTACCTATATGGAGTTCACTGTGAGATCTTCACTGATCACCGTAGTCTTCAGAATATCATGAGTCAGCGAGAGCTGAACTCGAGGCAGAGGAGATGGGTCGAGCTACTGAAGGACTATGACTTCACTATTCTGTATCATCCGGGCAAGGCAAACGTGGTAGCGGATGCCTTAAGCCGGAAGGCAGTGAGTATGGGTAGCCTAGCTTCTCTTTCAGGTTCAGAGCGACCGTTGGACTTGGACATCCAGTCCTTGGCTAACCATTTGGTTAGGCTTGACTTGTCGGATCCTAGCAGAGTTCTCGCCAGTGTTGAGGTTCGTTCTACTTTGATTGATCAGATTCAGAGCCGTCAGTTTAAGGATCAGCAGTTGTGCGACCTTCGTGATCAGGTTGTTCAGGGTGAGACCAGTCGGGCAACTCTAGATTCAAATGGGGTTCTGAGGTTTGATAGTCGCCTTTGTGTTCCGAGGATTAGTGATTTGATTCAGTTGATACTTCATGAGGCACATTGTACTAGATACTCCATTCACCCTGGCACAGCAAAGATGTATAAAGACTTGAGACAGCTTTACTGGTGGAGTGGTATGAAGCGGGATATAGCGGAGTTCGTATCTCGGTGCTTGAACTGTTAGCAGGTTAAGTTCGAGCACATGAGACCTGGTGGTTTGATGCAGCGACTTCCCATTCCCAAGTGGAAGTGGGAAGGGATTACTATGGACTTCGTTGTTGGTTTGACTCATACTTCTCATAGGTTTGATTCCATATGGGTGATTGTTGATAGGATGACTAAGTCAGCACATTTCTTGCCGGTTCAGACTTCTTATGGTGCAGAGAGGTTATCTCAGATCTACCTTCGTGAGATTGTTCGGTTGCATGGGGTCCCAGCTTCTATCATTTCAGACTGCGGCACTCAGTTCACATCTCAGTTCTGGAGGGATATTCAGTGAGATTTGGGTACAGAGGTTCAGCTTAGTACTGCTTTCCACCCTCAGACAGATGGTCAGTCCGAGAGGACCATTCAGGTCCTGGAGGACATGCTTCGGGCCTGTGTTCTTGACTTTGGAGGTTCGTGGGATCAGTTTGTGCCTTTGGCTGAGTTTGCTTATAATAATAGTTTCCATTCGAGCATTGGCATGGCACCTTTTGAGGCCTTGTATGGTAAGCGTTGCAGATTGCCGATTGGTTGGTTTGATGGTTCTGAATCTAGGCCACAGAGTACAGATTTGCTTCGAGATTCCTTAGACCGAGTCCAAGTGATTCAGGATAGACTTCGGGCAGCCCAGAGTAGGCAGAAGAGTTACGCTGATCGTAGACTTTGTGCCATAGAGTTCAGTGTTGGTGATTCAGTATTTCTCCGTGTATTGCCCATGAAGGGTGTGATGAGATTTGGTAGGCGGGGCAAGCTTAGCCCCAGGTATATTGGGCCATTCGAGATTCTCCAGAGGGTTGGTAGTGTTTCCTATCAGTTAGCTTTGCCTCCGATGTTTTCATCTATGCATCCGATTTTCTATGTATCGATGTTGCGGAGGTATGTTCCAGATGAGTCTCATGTGTTGCAGTGGGAGACGGTTCAACTGGATGAGAGTTTAGCCTTTGTTGAGGAGCCGGTAGCTATTTTGGCCAGAGATGTCAGGAGATTGAGGTCTCGGGAGATCCCGATTGTCAAGGTTCAGTGGAGGCACCGTCTAGTTGAGGAGGCTACCTGGGAGACCGAGAGAGATATGCGGGCTCAGTATCCGCAGTTGTTCGAGCCTTCAGGTACTTCCTTGTTCTTGACTTTCGAGGATGAAAGTCTTTTTAGTAGTGGATGATGTAATGACCCTTCCGGTCATTTATGCGTTTTTGCCTTTTTTGTACCGTTAGAGCTTATTTGTAGCGGCCCCAAGTCATTTAAGGCTTGTCGGGACTGGTAGTTCGGTGCCGGGGCCATTTGTTTGGTCGTATGATAAGATTTGAAGTCAAGCAAGTCGGCAAAAGTTATCGTAAGTTTCTTTAATAAATTTTCTGAACTTTGGGTCAAATGTCTCAGAGCTTTTCTCTCAATATATAAAGAGTTAGAAGTCCCCCGACCTACCAAATCGAAGGTCTTCGAGTCTAGTTTCCAACGCACAAAACCTCACGTCCAACCGATCTCAGAGTAAAATGTTATGACTGTTTTACCGCGGACTGTCTGGCAGAAACCGGGTCGCGAACTGGGTCGGGTCAAAATCGATTTAAAGCCTCAACTTCACGTTTTAAAATGCCATTTCAGTTCTGAAACAGTGAGAAAACATAAGAGAGGGTTCCAAGAGAGTTCTTGAGTGATCAAGGTGCATTTTTGGTGATTTCTATCGCTAAAGTTTGCCCCTGTGCCTAGAAACGTGGCCTCTACGCGTGGCAGCCATTTTCCCCTTCGATAAACCACGTTTGGAGCTGGTTTCAAAAGATAGGAATTGGTATTTCTTGGTTTTTATTCAAGCTTTACACTTGGTTTGCTAAGGTAACCATCTTGGGGCTCTTTTATCATCATTTTTATGAAGTTCTACGGACGTTTCGTCAAGTTATGATTCTTTTGGAAAATCTGCCGATTTAAGCTTAATTATGAACTATTTATAGGTGAGTATAAGCTGCGTATATATAATGTTTGCGAAGCTTAGGACGTAAGGAACAATATCCGTGAAGGAACTATGGGCATTTGGACGTTCGTTGGAGGGTATTTTTGTCATTTGGAGCTTCTTGGAGTGGTTCAAGCTTGGACATCGTCGTCCTAGCAGCTTGTCGTCGGACGACAAGTAAGTTATGGTTTAAACTCCCTAGACTTAGCATATATCGGATAAAATTGTATTATTTGGCATCCTTGGGTTAGATTATTAGGTTGGTACCACAGACCTTGACCGTTTTATTCATGTCCGCCTACTTTTGTTCCTCCGATGCTTGTAGTACTTGCCGATATGTTTTATTTACCCTTGTGGTCATGTGAGGCCTTGTTGACTCTACAACATAGAAGGTGGGATATTGGAAATATCCGCGAGTCCCGGGCATAGAATTATCCTTCTAGGCTGGTTATGCTTGTTGAGTAGTTATGGGCCTGTGTAGGGTCGATAGGTTGATTGTGAGCTGCTGGGCAGCTATTGTGTTTGATCATACCATTTTCATGCATATAAAGAGGTTTTATCCATGTTTTACTATGGTTTTGGCTTCGGGCCTACTGGCACTATTTTTTAAATCTTGCATGGCTCCGGGGGGCCGTTTTTGATGGAAATGGATTGGAAATGATTTGATTTAACTTGTGAATATTCTTGGGTAAAAGAAGGTAAAATTATGATTTATATACGATTAACGCTAGACTCGGCAGGGCCGGGGTGCTAGTTGAGTTTTCTTGCTACTTGAGATAATTTTAGCCTCGGTCGGACCGAGCACCTGAGATGACTTTCTACTGTTTAGACCCGGTTATGCCTGGGCACCCTTGGAGGGGTTTTTGAGATATTTTCCCACTACTTTAGTCCCGGACAGGGTCTGGGCATGCATATTCAAGACTGGGTCTCTATCTTGAACCCGGACTTGCTTCCGGATGACATGTTTTGATACTGAGTTTTAGTATGGGGTCAGGGACCTCCATGGACCTTACCATCCGGACGTGGGGCTTCGAGCTGCGTGTGCCGGAGGAAGGGTATACGGTGGAGTAGAGGTATACGGGCAGTGTCCTTCCATGGAACCTACCTGCTGGGCTGGATCGGCACCGGAGGAGGTACATACAGAGATACCATTTCACTTGAGATCTTCATGCATCATATCATTCATTGTTTGAGGCTCCACTCTTGTTTGTTGTTTGTTGATTATACGCTCCGGTAGTATGGGATGCCGGAGGGTTTGTTTTCACTTGTTTGTGTTCCTCGGTTGTATGGGCGGCCGGGGGACTGTAGGTAGACTCTTGCTATTTACTTACAAAATTGTTCCCTGTTACGGTTAAGCATGAAATTGGTTACTGCTAGGCTGTTAGTATTTGGATTAGAGATTGATATGATTAGTTGAGTTTGATTCATGTCTCCGAGCATGCCTATCATTACTCCTTCCCTCTTCCTCTTACACTTGAGGTTACCGGTATACCGCCCATTTCGTAAACTTATTATGTATACATTGGAATTGCTAGGACCCCAGGTGCGTTGTTTCTTACTTTCACCTGTGCCTATGGTGTATATATTCGGCTTGCTGGCCTCACATGTGGTTCTGTTGATTTCCCTCTGGGCTAGTTCCTGTGTACCTTTCATTGATTTCTGTGACTACTTGATTCTATTCTGTCTGTTACTACGCTTTTATCTTATATGTTCCCAGTCGGCCTATGATACCTACTGGGTACCTTATGCTTCGCATTTGGTGCTCACCCTACCCCCTGCATCTTTGGTGCAGATCCTAGCGTGGGCCATCGCCGTTAGATCGCTGTGATTCGTGCTTGGAGATCTGTTGGGGACTACTTCAGACTGAGGGTGAGCTCTTGGCGATCGGAGCTTAGCTTTAGTTTATCTTTTGCTTAATGTACTCTATTACCATTCAGAGACATCTGTATATATTGTTTTGAATCGTTTGCACTCCATGTATGTAGTTTTGGCTCTATACTATGATACCAGGTCTTGGGGTTTGGTTTAGTTTCCGCATATGTATATATATATTCATGTTATCTATTCTCTTCATCTTGTTCCCTTACTTTTGCTTATTAAATTGTTCTTCCGCTTATTTGTTAGATAGTAGCCCATTACTAACTGTCCTGGGCTACGGGGATTGGTTCACCTACCGGGGGATTGTAGGTGCCATCATGACTGATAAATTGGGTCGTGACACTTACTCAAATTATTTTTACCATTATTGTGGACAAAGCACTATTGAGGATGTGACAGGCTGTGCTTACTGCTTCAGCCCAGAAGTGATCTGGTAGGCTTTGTTCCAGTAGTAGAGTTCTAGCAGTATCTTGAAGAGATTTGTTCTTTCTTTCAACTACTCCATTTTGTTGGGGGTGACCGCGGTGATGAAAAGTTCTGAGTGATGCCTTGTTTTGAGAAAAAGTATTCACAGGCATTGTTCTCAAATTCTCCTCCATGATCACTGTGAATGGTAGAGATGAAATAACCTACTTCTCTTTGTACTTTTCTACAAAACACTTCAAAGTTAGCAAAAGTTTCATGCTTGTGAGTAAGAAAAATAACCCAAGTGAATCTTGAAAAATCGTCAATAATAATAAAGGCGTATCTCTTTCCTTCGATGCTGGTAGTTCTGGTAAGACCAAACAGATCCATGTGAAGGAGTTGGAGAGGTTTGATCGTTCTTACAATATCCTTGGCCTTGAAAGAAGAACGACTTTGTTTACCAAGTTGGCAAGCATCACAGATGTGATCCTTCTCAAACTTCAGTTTTGACAGATCAATAACAAGTTCAAGTCTAGAAAGTTTCTCAAGAGCATTCATGCTAGCATGTCCAAGTTTTCTATGTCATATCCAAGAATCACAAGATAAAGCAGTGAGACGGGTTAGAGTAGGTTAATTAGCATTATTTAAAATATAAATGTTTTCAACTCGATCTCCGATTATGAGGATGTTCTTTGTTGCATTGCTGATTGTGCATTTGATAGCATTGAATAGCATATCGAATCTTGCATCACAGAGTTAACTAATGCTGTGAAGATTATGCTTGAGCCCTTCAACCAAGTATACTTCAATTAAGTCGCATGAGGGACTTATGGTTATAGACCCAACTCCTAATACTTTTCCTTTAACATTATCTCTAAATCTCATATATCCACCATTAATATCTTTTACTGATTTGAAATTCTCCTTTATGCCCATTATATGTCTGGAACACCTACTGTCTATTACCCACATACTTTTTTTGTATGTTTTTCTGGAGTGTTCTTGCAAAATAAGTAAATTAGTTTCTTTTAGGTACCCAAGTATCTTTGGGTCCTTGATGGTTAGCGTTATTATCTTTAGTCTCCAAACCCATTTTTCAAGATGATTTTTTTTACAGTTAAAAGTTTTGTGACCAATTTTTTCACAGGTAAAACATGTAAATTTATATTGACTGAAAGAACTTTTGGCAGAGCGAAAACCACTTGAGGAGTCTGAAAATTATTCATTTTTTGATTCTTTTGAAGAAGATCTATGAGTTTTAACTGAGCATTGACTTGATGATTTCTTTTGATTGTTTAAATGCATCTTAATTTTACCAAGTTCTTCCTCAAGAAAAGCTACTTCAATTTGGCTTGCTTCAAGAAGAATTTGCCAGTCTTTTTTTTCTCTAGCAAACTTATTGTACTCATCAATAAGCTTCTGGAGATCATCAGTGACTAAATCAAGAGAGGTTTGAAGATTAAAACAATTTGGACATTCAGGATATCTTACCTCGCTTGTTTCTCCTAAAGCCATGAAGCATATATTGGTGGTTTCAGATGGTTCATCTTATGAGGCTTCCTCATCACTCCAAGCTCCAAAATTCTTTGAATTATTGTTTCTTCGAGTTTTATTTTTCTTTAGCTCAGGACAATTTGATTTGATGTGTCCTGGTTTGCCACATTGATAGCATCTTTCATCATTTCTTTGATAATCATTGCCTCTGTTGTTTGGATGCGATCTTTGATTTCTTTGTCTCAACATGTGTCTTACTCCTTGATTGATTAGTGTTAGTGCTTCATTTCCTTCTTCATCAGTTCCTTCTATTACATCTTCATGAGGCATAGCATTAAAAGCAACGATCTTCTTCTTTTCCTCCTTGAAATGTTTGTTGATGTGGTTTCGTTCATAGGCCATCGAATTTTCTCGAAGTTCATCATAAGTTATGTTTTCCAGATCACCATATTCAAGAATGGTAACCGTTGTTTCCTAAATTTTAGGAAGGCTTTTGATCAGTTTTCTGACTTGTAATCTATTTGAGTATACCATTCCCAAAGATTTGAGTTCCCCTATAATTTTGTTGAATCTTGAAAATATCACTTCAAGAGTTTCTTCATCTGCCATTTTGAATAGTTCATACGTGTTCACCATGACACTGATCCTTATTTTTTTCACTTTGGTGATTCCTTCATATGTAACTTCTAGCTTGTCCTATATCTCCTTTGCCGTCTCACAGGTGGATATCTTATCATATTCAAATTCGTTGACTGCACAATAAAGCAAATGTATAGCTCTAGCATTAGTTTGAATTATCTCTTGTTGTTCTTTTGTGACGTCAAAGGATTCAAGGTCAACTTTGCTAGTGGAATCTTTCGATGTGGTTTTAGGAATAGGCTTTGGTCCCTTTCTTATTACAACCCAGGCTTGGAAGTCATTTGCTTGCACAAAAATTCTGAATCTTTCCTTCCAGTGAGAATAGTGTTGTCCGTTGAAGTAGGGAGGTCTGCTGGAAGAGTGTCCATCTTGCAAAATAGCTCCAGGAATTTGGTATGCTGCCATTTGATCTTTTCTCACGTGTTGTTAGGCACTTGAATTGTGAGACCTGTTCTGATACCAATTGAAAGTCAAGATGGGGGGAGGGTGAATTAAAATTTTCTTACCACCAAGTCGACTGTGGCTAGGCATTAGTCGACTCACCTGCAAGTTAGTTCAATAGGCAGAATATAATAACTGATATGAAAGCTTAAGGTAACAAGAGACACAATATTTTTATACTGGTTCGGATCACCAATGTGATGCCTATTCCAGTCCCCTTGAGTTTCAAGAGTTTTCGTTTGAGCTTCTTGAAAGGATGGTTGCTTACAAGATCTTTCCTTGACAATATCTAATTGGCTTCTTCACTTTTGTTGTGATACAATCTCTACATGTATAACTAGTACTGACTTTTTCTTTTTTTTATTACAATTGTAAACGTAAGAGAGTACTCTGTGGAAGATAAAAGTTTAGACAGTGATCTGGTTCAAGAGAAGTTGCATGCTTTCTTCTTCTGGTGATGAAGGCTTTTATACTTCGGTAGGTAGTCTTGGTATAGCTCTTCAAAAGGAAAACCCAAAGGTATTCTTTCAATCAAGGATTTGATGAGTTCTTTGGTTGAGTATCCTTCAGCCGATCATGTCCATATCAGATATGTCCATGATGCTCTTTCTTCATCCAGAAGGAAGATCTTCAGTGTGACATCTTTTCTTTCCTTGTGTAGCATTGATTGATGTCTTGGTAGAATCCTTGATTGAGTATCTGCTAGTAGATAAGATTTCTGCAGTTCTCGTTATCTCCTTGATTTGTACTTTTCGTATCTTCATTTCTTGATTGACTGAGCTCATTCTTGATTGATATCCAATTACTCTAAGATGCACTCCAAGATATTCGGTGCGTCCTTTTGTCCAAATCTCCTTAGTTGTGATTCAGATCTTCTTGTCCATTTGTTTCTTTTTGCCTGCAATAATACGTTGGATTAGATTTGTCATTATTGAAATTAGTACTCGGAGGCTAACAATATATTGTCAGTATAAATAATTTTTATATTATTTAATGATTTTTTACTTATAATAATAAGTATCATATTTTATTTTTTTAAGATTTCTAATCTCATATTTTGAGAAAAATTATCTGTAAATATCTTTTAAATAATATAAAATTCTTTAGAGGGCATATAATTTAAACTTAAATAGATAACATGAACAGTGTAATAATCAAACAATAGAGATTTTAGAATGGAACCTACTTTGGGACTGTTGTGATTTGTACTTAAGCTTATATTTATTTGTATTCTCTCTTGTTTCAATTATTTTTCGTATTTTTCGTATTTCTTTACACGTTTTTAAAAATTAATTAGAAAAAATAAATAACTATTTTATACTTCATTAATATTTGAACAATTATAACATTACCTTATAATTGACTACAAGGGTGAAATGAGAAAAAATATTTTTTTCGGTCCATTTTTATTTATGATTATATAATAGATGTTCACTTTTACTTCAAGAGATGATTTATTACTTAACTCCTAATTTATCCGTATTATTAACTATTGTCATTTCTTAATACATTTTTAAAGCATTAAATTTATTATATTTAAAGAATGGTGTAGTAAAATTATACTATCATTCTATTTGTTGCTCCTTAAGGTGTGCCAAGTCTATACTGGACAAATAAAAATAAACGGAAAGAGTAATTAATTTTGTTTTAAACTTTTAAAATGATACTCCTTTGGGTTCATTTTACTTGTTGTTCTTACTAAAAATAGATAGTTCAAAATAATTGTTATTTTAAAAAATCAAGGTATACTTAATTATTTATTTTTACTTTTACCCTTAATCATAATTCGTAAATATAAAGAAATATTAATATAAAGCGGTGCAAATGAGGGAAGTAAATTGGAAAGGAATCATAAATAAGAATAATTTAATCTAACTAATATTTTTATAAAAATATATGTAAAATAAAATATAACAAGCAAAATAAATCAAAAAAAAATTGAGACAAAGGAAGTACTTCTCCGAGCAAAACCTGGCATTAATTAGCAGGATAGTAATGTTTCTAGGTACATATATATATTATTAAAATATCTGGCATTAAATAGTAGAATAGTAACGTTTCTAAGTACATATATTATTTATTAAAAGACCTGACATTAATTAGTAGAATATTTCTAGGTACATATATTATTACTAGAAGTTGTTATCCGTATTATGTACGGGCTTACTATTAATATTTCGAATTTCTAAGATATATTTAATTTATTTAAATTAATAAAATTCATATAAGAATATTTTAAGTTATTCATTATTGTAATTTATAATACTTTTAATATAATCTTTTTATTGTAATTCATAATACGCTTAATATAATTTTTCAATATATAATGAGTTATTAATTATTGTGATTTATAAAAAAATTAATGTAACATAAATAAATTAAAATAAAGAAGGGTATAAAATTTTCTGAAATAGGACCCATTAAAATAAATATGTGGTCCATGATATGATATGACTGCTTCAACTACTAAAGCCCCACTTCTTATTTCTAGGTACATATATAATTTCGAGAATGTGGTGGGGAGTTATGAATTGCATTAAAAACTTGAATATTAAATGGGGAAACTCAACTTTGGGAGTGTTGAAGAATTCAATTTAAACTTATCGTTACGCCACTCTTTTTTATTTTGACCGAAGCACCACTTCCCTCAGTCTGTCTCTCACTTTGAGTGCCTAATTTGGCTACCGTCTCATAAACATATCCATTAGAAATTTCGTTTTCGAAGGTCAAATTATTTAAATTTAATTATTATATTAAAATATATATTTTTGTGATACTAATATGAAAAGGATAATAATTTATAGTATTTTTTTATATATTTTTAAAATATTAAATTAATTTATTAAATTAATTTATTAAAATTAATTTTAAAAATTAATTAAATTAATTTTCGAAAAGCAAAACGTAACAACTATCATTAAAAAAATTGGTAAAATAAATGAAATTATTTCACTCTAAATTAGATATTTGAGTTTTGAGCCATAGAAATTTTAAAAAAAAAAGTGTTTTGAGCCATAGAAATTTTAAAAAAAAAGTGTTTCTCTATTATATAAATCTTGTACAGTGCGAATTTAAATTAATCAGGTTAGTAAATTTTAAATACTAAATGATTATGCCAAAAAGAAAGAGAAAAAGTTAGCTTGTAGAGCATTGAGATGGATATAAGCTCTCCCAAGAGAAGATACTGAGAAGATTTGGAAGGCTACCCAGTTTGAAAATTTATTTTACTAAATACTCATTTATTTTCTTTTTCAATATTTTTTAGGTTTAGGATGGAAAAAGTAGGAAAGAGTGGGGTCAGTTTGTGGAGTCGAGGTCCTTTTTACAGTTTTATAAATTTTTGGGTAATATTTTAAGTTTCTTAAAATACACTCAAGTCCCTTACTCTCTCCACTTCATTCTCTCTCTTTTTTTCTTCAAACTCTAAATCTTACAATTCGATATATCTACTACTCCAATCTCGAAGTTCTCAATTTATTATTATCAAATATATTATTTTTTTATTTCTAGCATTTTGAGCTCCATATTTATTTATTTATTTAGAATTTTCTTCTTAAATAATGAGACTTTTTAAGTTTGACTTTGATATGACAATGGTGATCACCTACAATTTAATTTTTCTCTCTTTCAGACTTTTTTTTTTGACAAATTATTTTAGCTCATCAAAAAATTACTTCACGATTGAAAGAATTTTTTTCACTACAATCATTGTTATCAACAATCTTTCAAAAAATTTTAAACTAATTTTTCCGTCATTGTTACTAATATTATTCAAATCACTTTCACTTTTTTCGGAGAGATTCTAGCCTCATTCGATACACTTCATAAGTTCAAGTGGACAGTAAAATCGTATCTTCATTCTAACAGCCATGAGATCATTGATAAGAAATTAATTATGCTCTTCCTACCTCTTGTACAAAGATTTTGACAGTCATCGACATGCTATAAATTATGACCTTAGTCTAGAATTGACCACTGTAATTCTATAATGTTTATTGCACGTGAACTTCTACATGCTTGATGTTGTTGCTGATGGCTATACATCAATATTAAAAAAAATATCGTTGAGAGGCCTCGGAAAAAACCTTCGACATCAGCCCCTCCCACACTCATGTTTCACACCTATTTTTTTTTCAATTTTGTTGTTGATTATGCACACTTATCATCTCAAATAGTTCTTGATTTATGAACATTATCAATTGATTTGTTGCTCTATCGATCATCTATAATAAATTAATAAAGATAAAAAAATTGATCAAGATGAATTATATTTATCTGAAATTAAAATAGTCGATTATAAATTCACATATTATATAATCAATTGTAATAGTAGATTATAGACCTTCGCATTGTAAGCCTAAAAAAATAGAAATTCAATAGAAAAGTTCATATATTATAGATAATAACGATGGTCTATCATCGATAACTATTGCTATTCCTTATACCCTTTTGATCATGTGTCCAATTGATATGGACTTTCATATAATGTATTCAAGTTATTTTATAGATACTCGAATGATGTTAATTGTCCTAGCTTAATTTAATTTAATGTTGTAAATAATTGTGTTACCACACAATGTTATCATCTTGTATTGTGGATATCCACACTATAACTCCATTAGTGTATAGTTAATCATTCACTACTCCACACACTATTATGAGTGTAACTCTCTCTCCCCATAACCTTTTTTTCATAACCTCCATAGTTAATGTCATGTTTATGACAACCTTTAGGATGTCTCTATGAACACTATAAATAGAGGCACAATGATTCATATACACTTGAACACTTGAAGATTTGAGCAACACTTGAACACTTAAAAAGCTTGAGAAACACTTGATACTTGGAAGAATAAGAAAACCCTCATCTCTTGATCTCTCATATCTTCTCTTATATTGTCTACTTTCTTGTTTTATTATTGTTCTTTTCTTCTTGATTTTACAATATTTAATTAATTATTTTTTTAGTCATATGCTGATGCATGTCTATATATGTATATATTAAGCTGGACAGTTTATTATAGATAAAGATATTTATATATATTTGATCGTATTTTTAGTCTATAATATACCAGATGAATATATAGTCAAGCACTAGTATGCTAAAAAATAATAAATAAATAAATAAAATTTAATTATGTGAATTAACACCATTCAAACATTCAAATACAATTTAAATGATCGTATGGAAGTCCACATCAATTAGAGTAGTGATCAAACGAGAATAAAGAAGAACAATGATTGTACAAAATACTTTCTCAGAGCAAACTCGTGCTTAGACAAACATTACTTGATTTCAAATACTATTCTGAGGAAGTGATTTGTATAACCATTGCTTTTCCTTATATTCCTTTGATCATGTGTTCAATTGATGTGAACTCTTATATAATCATCTAAGTTGTATTTGAATGTTTAATGGTGTTAATTATTTTAGTTTAATTTTAATTTAATTAATTATTATCTTTTTAGTCATATTTTAGTGTTTTAGGATCATTACTTGTTCTTACACCATATTGATCATGTATCAAATTGATGTGGACTCCCAAATAAGTAACAAAATAATTTTATAATATTTAAATTATATATTTTTTAATTTAATTTAATTAATTATTGCCTTTTTTAGCCATATACAAGTGTTTGTCTATATATTGTATAGGTCAATTGTAGACTTCTTGCAAGGTGAATTATTTGTGAGAATTATCTATAATATATGGACCCGATTTAACAAAAAGACTCCCACTTTTAAAAAATATTTTGTAATCATTACTTGTTCTCAAACTCATTGGATCATGTCACCAATTGATGAAGATTCTCATATAATATAATAAAGTAGTATTATTATTATGTCATCAATGGGAGTCTCCTCTCATGCTTTCCTATAATCACCGCCCACAACAATAATTTCTACAATAGACGTTATATAATTAAAGTAGTCGATCCTAAACTACAATCGTGATCGATGATTGGTCGATGATGTCTGTCCAAGATAGAAATGAAGTACAATTACTTTTTTATCGATGATCTCAATCTGAGTTACTTTAAAATAGAGATATGATTTTAGAGTACACCTGAACTTATGGAATGTATCCAATGAGGCTAAAATCTCTTCCGAAAAGGTGAGAATGATTTGAAACCTTGTGGGGATAATAATGGTGGAAAAGCTTATTTATTTATTTTAAAAAAAATAATGAATAAAAATGACTGTGGTTAAAATGACTGTGATGAAAAAAATTCTACTAAATATGGACTGATTTTCTGATGTGAGCTGAAAATCTCGCTGAAAATGAGGGGAAAATCGAGGGAAAAAAACTGATTTTGAATATATTTTTTTAGTTTTATATAAAAAATTAAATATATATATTGAGGTAAGGACTAAAGTGTATTATTAAAAATTTGTGTGTTAAAATTATTTGATTTGAAACATTGATTGATGGTATCATTAATAGTGGGTATATTGTAACCACTTTTCAAGTTTTATATAGAATTCCAATTAAGTTTTGAAAGCGGGAAAATACCCACTTCATCCAAGATACTACGTAAGTTATTTATATATATCTAATCAATTTTTAAAAGGTATTGTTTCTTACCTAATATATTATATAAGTAAAGTAAACAACTTAATGTATTTCATTCATTAGAGAATTGATTTTATTTTATACAAGATGAAATTTCATTATCCTATAGAATAGATATATATGCATATGATTTAATAAAATTAATTTTTTGCATGTGTACGTAGTCACGTAATATTCTTTAGTATAAGTGATGTATTAAATTTTTAAAATATTTCTAGACTTATTATTAATAAATTTAGAGATTTATTTCTATAAAAATGATTATTATAAATGAGTAATTTCATAAATAGCATATTGTGAGAAAATAAATAAATATTATTGTTAGAAATAGGTAAAATATAATATGAAAATTCAGTTTCAGAAAAAAAAAAAACTTTATAATGAAATGTTATTATATAAGGTAGTTATTATAGAAAAATATGACTATATTACTGTTTGAATAGTCAAAAATATCTTTTTGTTAGCTATATTTTCACCTACATTTTTTAAAAAATATTTTAACTATAGAATGTTGTGAATATTTTTTTTTTTAGTTTTCAAAATATTTATCTTCTATTTAAAAATATTAAAGAATATACATATAAATGCTCACAAAAATCTAGAGTGTTTGATCTTTGTATTTCGAATCAATATCGTCCAAGACATGGAAGTATTTAAGTTCAAATTATAACACACTAGGAAACTTGGCTGCGCTTCGCGCGATCTTAAAATATTTGTATTAGAATCAAGTTTCTTTCCCATCATTTTTGTATTTACTCTATTGTCTAGTCGTATCATTATCTTTTATTTTAATTATATTATGAAGATTGTAATTGAAATAATGATAGAAAATAAAGGTTATCAAATTTAGCATCTATGAAATGATGAATAGTATATTTTTAATTAATAAGTCAAAATATATTCTCTACCGGCTATTTTATTTTATTTCTATTACACAGAACGGGCATTTGATTGTATATTTTGATGGCACTACGTGTTTTTTATTGGGATACCAAGATGTTGACCCTTTAATATGCAACATATATTTTGGTGTACTTTTTTTCATGAATATATAAGAAATGTCTTACAATGTAAAATAACAGTAAAATAATATAAATATTATGTGAAATAACAGTAAAATAATAAATAAATACTTCAACACATTCTATCATTCTTTGTCATATTTATTTAGTGAAACTTCTTTATAAATTTCTTTTTCCAATCGCTCTTGTTCCTGTTATAAATATGCAATTCACTTTGTATGATTTTTGCATATATCATATCCAGTGGAACGTTAGAATTTTCAGTTGCATATGTATTTAAAGATAATTATTTTGTTAATTGAAAAGAAAAACAAAGTAATATAATTAATAAAACTATCATTACTATTTTATCTCGATAATTATCCGAACTAATTTGATATGTATAATCTATAATATTTTTATCCATTATAAGCCTGGATAAGTATTTGTCAAATTCAAAGCAAGGAGATAGTTGAACAATAAAAACATTATCAAAGCCAACCTGTATCAACCACCCTGACGATTTGATCAATATGAAGCAAAATGGTGTGTCTTGCTGTATTTTTTTAAAAAAAAGTTTTTATACTAATTTTTCATCTCCTTGATTGTGCTCTCCATTTATTTCATTTTAATAATAAATTAATTTTTGAATGAGGTAAATCTTTGTAAATAATTGTCATGATTTTGAATAAGGGATACATTAATTAGTGATTCAGTAACTTATATAGATATGCTATATTAAGAAAATATTTACCATATATAGCAATAACTTTTTTTTTTCACTTGACACTTATAACATTTATATTATTATTTATTTATTTTGAAAGATCCGTTACTGATTTGTTATGTATAGAGAAAATGAAAAAGTGTTGAGCAATAATTTAGGATTGTGTAATTGAATAAAAAGAAAACAAAAAATACTTAAGTCACTAATGCTTATTTTTTCCCAAAAGTGTTTATTTTTTCTCAAAAGTGCTTATTTTAAAAAAAATGAGGTATTTGACCAAGCTTTTAGGAGAAAAAAAGTGTTTCTAGGGAGTAGCAGAAGCTGTTTTTCATAAGCTAAAAAAAATAATTTCTTCCTAAAAGCACTTTTTGAAAAGCATTTTTGAGAAAAATACACTTAAAAGTACTTTTAAAAAGCTTGGTCAAACACTAATTGTTGTTCAAAAATGCTTTTTAAATTTATTGGCCAAACACAAACTGCTTCTCACCAAAAGTACTTTTTTGAAAAGCGCTTCTAAAAAAAATATTTTTCAAAATAAGCTGATTTTAGAAGGTTGCCAAACAAGCTATAAGTCTACACATGTTTAAAGTAGAGTTTTTATATTTTGTACATGTAAATATAGTTTATAAAATATATACATTAATGTAATGAATTATTGCAACGTGTTTTTCTCTGTAATTCATATAAGCAAATCAATATTCATCGATCAACGAATAGTTTTGAGGCGTTTTTTAATATGATAATTGTCGGATTGTTTGTAAAGGTTTTTATTTTTCTTTATTGAGAGGTTATATACATAGTCAGCGACTATACATCCAAGTTTCAACTATGCTGGCACTGAGGCAATAACGCAAAAGACGATTACTTCATATCTAAGTTTTAAAAATGACACAGTAAAGGAAATTAACCAAGGTCATTTACTCTTATGACTTGTGAAGCAATTCAGTACCTTTTGGTTTTGAAATCATGTTAGAAACTATTTAAAATGATATGAGTGGCTTGTTAATCAGTAACAATGTGGATGTCCCTTTTTTCACTTTCATATAGCGCTCTTCATATCACCAACTTCGTAGAAACAACCAACCATATCTACGAATAAAGAAGAAAAAGTGATTGTTCTTAGAATAACATTGTTGGTTAAATAATTTATCAAATAATTCATAATTATAAGTGTATATACCTGATAAGATTCACCCTTGTCTCAATCAAAACCTGTTAACTTGATTATTTTTTTCTGACCGTAGCATGCACCAAAATTGCCCTGACATAACAAAATAGCGTGTGATTTGAGAATTAAGAGTTTCAAAAAGAATGTGTATAAAAACAATAATTAGGTTTTTAAGGTAAACATTCAATTAGATACTACGTGGGCTGTCAAGAGGAAATTGGTAATTTGGGCTTTTATTGATTTGTCTTTAAGATCTACTAATTGATTACTCATATGGGGGCTTTAGAGTAGGATTTATTTTGTGAGGTTTTCTTAAGTCATTTAATTAACAGGTAATGTATTAAAAATTCAAAAAAATAGAGAAAAAAAATAAATGCAATTGGAGGTTATATAGAGGTGTCACATCATTTGTCTATGTTCATCTTATATAAATATATATACACATATATACTAGCTCTGAGAACGTGCGTTGCAAGTTTGTTCCTTATTATTATTATTATAAATTTTTATATATTTAAAAATTTGAGTTATAAAATAGAAAATGCTAAAATGAACAATATTATTAATTTTATCATTTATATTTTATTCATTAAATAAAATTCATAAAAGTGGACGGTGCATTTTCCATCAAACAAATTCAATTAGTTCATATGCTAAAATCTTGCCCTGCCCCCTCCCCTAACCCATTTAGCAATTTCTGAAAATTTGCTTTGACCCGTCCCGCTCTGCCCTGCCCCGTTATGATCTTGCCCTGTTTTTTTTCGTTAAGATTTTTTTCTCCCCCGCCCTGTTCTACCTCTGCCCCATTGTCATTTTTAATAATACCATTTTCTCTTTCTATTCATAAATTCATCAAACAAATAAATTAATAAAGACTCCTTGAATGATTGCGGTAGCTAACTATGAAATTTTATTAATCTATTTTAAGCTTTCAAAATGGTGGCTGGAGGAGCGTTTTTTAGATTGAATTCTACTTTAACTACCCTATTTTACATATACATTAAGACAATACCTTTGATATTAATATGAAGCCATCTTAAATTTTTGGGGGATAATGTAACTATCCAACCAACTTTGTACATGCATAGAGAATCTTGATTCGACAAAGTTGCTAATGAAAAGAAATTTCATGAATTTCTATTTGAAAAACTTGCAGTCATATAATGAATAGGAATAGTCATTTTTGCAGTAATGATATCATAAAGAAGGAGAACAAAAGAAAATATAAACTTGATCTTAATAAATAAACTGTCAATATTTTGTATAAACTTCATGATTCTCTCATCTATTGATTGGCTTTATCATCTTCATAGTCTTAAAAAAAGATCAGTCATATAAATTAAAAAACCTGAAATTCACCAAAAAAAAACATTAAAGATTAAATAAAAATTCAAAAGAAAAATTTATACATAAAAGTCATTGTTCTCTTGAATTTATATAGTAGTAGCTAACTTTTGTTTTGTAAAGGAGTTAATAAAAATAGTTATAACCACCTTATCTCTAAAAAAATGCAGTTAACTTCAAATTCAAATTTTAAATTCAAAATTTGAATTAAGATTTTTATTTATTGATAAGTTTATTAAGTTAAAAAATTTACAAATTAACTAATATAAATAGATATAAACAGATATTTAGAGATAGATTCAAATAATTTTATCTTTTAATTGGTTAAGTTGGATATGGACCAATTCAAATTTCAAAATCCTACTATTTGTTATGATAATAATTTATTAAAATCAATTTTAAACATAAGAATATCATTTTTTAGGATGTAAATTTAGATAAGGCTATCTTTCACAATTAATATATCATTATACTACTACTACGTATGTACTACTACTACTACTACTACTATTACTACTACTTTTATTTATTTATTATTAGTATTATCTTTTATTTAATATTTAAATATATTTTGTAACATCTAAAAAGGATAAGCTTATGAAACAGTAATAGTTCATATAGAATTCTTCAATCATGTGTTGCTAATTTTAAGCTGACCGATTTTTTTTTCTTTTAAAAAGCTTAATATTTTTAAATTCAAATATTTTTAATCTTTCAATTTAAATTTTTTATTATAATATTTTATTCTTTGTCTTAAAACTGTCACGTAGCTTTTCAGTAGCTTGCCACTTGGCTTCTTCTGGTGCTTCGTCTTCTGCTTTATAATATATATAGATTAGTATTATCTTTTATTTAATATCTAAATATATTTTGTAACATCTAAAAAGGATAAGTTTATGAAACAGTAATAGTTCATATAGAACTCTTCAACCATGTGTTGCTAATTTTAAGCTGATCGGTTTTTTTTTCTTTTAAAAAGCTTAATATTTTTAAATTCAAATATTTTTAATCTTTTAATTTAAATTTTTTATTATAATATTTTATTCTTTGTCTTAAAACTGCCACGTGGCTTTTCAGTAGCTTGCCACTTGGCTTATTCTGATGCTTCGTCTTCTATTTTATAATATACTAGTATACGTATCCGCGCGATGCGCGGATAATATTTAAGTATTATTTTTAAGGTAAAAACTTTAAAATCCAAGACGTTAATTAGGGTTTTAAATTTTTCTCTAACAATAAGGTAAGCTTATTTTAAATTACGATGTCTTGTTCGAGCCTGTTAAATCATATTATCCTTAAAAAAAAGTTCAATTATCATATTTTTTTCTCAATGAAATGCGTCCCCACCCATAACCAAATCTATATGAATGAAGACAATCATGTAATTATCAAAAATCTTTAATATTTCATATTTTTCTTTATTATATTGTTCACGATTTAAAGTTATTAGATTGTTAATATTAATTTTCAATAACTTATCACTTAGCTTTATATATATAATTATCAAGTGCTCTTTTTATTAATATAAAATAAATATATTTATTTTACTTTCTCATGAATTTTTTTATTTTATTATTCATATCTCTTGAATATTAAAATTTATAAATAGTAATATGTATATTATCTAATTACTTCAGTATATTCTCAGAATTAGTTAAATATCATCTCCCACCCCATTCCACCCACCTTCATATATATTTTTCTACTGTATTTTATTTACTTTTTTAAATTTTACTTTTTTTTTGTGCATGTTACACGCATAAGCAGTTGATTTTTTTATTTTATTTTAAAATATAAAAATTAGAATAGATAAGTTTTATTATGCTTAACAAAATAATGGAAATATAGGTTAGAATTAGAAGACTCCAATATAATCTAATCTGTTAGAAGTGGTTATGATTTAAAATTCAAATTAAACACTTTTACCTCTATCGAAATATAATTTTATTACATATTTTGTTTTAAATTTTATTTTTATTCAAATTTTAAAAAATTATTAACTTTGTCCTAAGAATTTCATAATGCACAAAATTTTCTTGAATATGAATTTTAAAGGAAAAGGTAAAATAATGGCGTCATTCTAGGAAAATAAATTTATTTTTTAAACCTGTGTAGATCATGTTTAATTATACTCTATTATGTAATTTTTTTTGTTTTTCTTTTATATCTTTTAGAAAAAATATGCTCCTTTATTTTAGCATATAGAAAAAATCAGATTTATATGTTAATCTATTTGGAGATAAATACACTATTTTTTTGGTAAGCTTAAGGAAGTTAAATTTTAACTTTTTCAAATGCAAAGAAACAAAAATATTTACATATACAACGTATTGGTATAATGCGCTATAAAATAATCTGTATTGATTAATAAAATAGTAAAAATATCAGTTATATATATAAATGACTATGAAGAGAATGCCATAAATAGATCAATAAATGATAAATGAGAAAACTTTTCATCACAACAAAAGTTATAGGGTTAACAATTGCTCAATCTTCTTGTCTTCATCCAAAATTTCTCGCAATATTAATTAAATAAATAAATCATCACAAAAGAATATATAAAATAATATGAACACTTATTTTAATAAAATAATAATTTAAAAATAATAACAAAAGTTAGCATTTAAAAAAACTAAATGCTTTTAACTAAACTTCTCAATAAAAGATGATTTCTTATTTATTATTTACGCAATCGAATATATTTATTTTTATCAAAAAATAAATAAAAAATGATGAAAAAATATTACTTAATTAAATCCAGGCTTGAATATAATAGAAAAAATTAGTCTGTAATACCATCATCACTCATCTGCATATAAAAAAAATAATAAAGAAAAATGTTAAAATAAAAATAATATGAGAAAATGAAAATATAAAGAATGCAGTAAATAAATTCACCGATAAAACTAATGATCAATAACAACAACAAAAAAAGATAAAGCTAACTTAACATTATATATTATTGTGGTAATATGTATAAGTGAGGTTAAGAAGCTAGCTTAAAAAAATATTTTCATTGAAAAATATTACTCCCTTCGTTCCATTTTATGTGGCAATCTTTGACTTAGCACGGTATTTAAGAAAAAAAAGAAGACTTTTGAAACTTGTGGTCCAAAATAATTCCTGAATATTTGTGTGGTTGTAAATCATTTCATTAAGGGTAAAAGGGGAATTTCAAAGTTAAATTTTTTCTAATTATAGAAAGGTAACATTCTTTTTGGGACAGACTAAAAAGGAAAGTGTGCCACATAAAATGGGATGGGGGGAGTATTATTTTTCTGAAAATAAAAAAACAGGTATAATGTCTCTCACATTATCTTTATTTTAATTTTATTACTCAAAATTTAAGCTTTGTTATCTTATCTTAATAAGATATTTGTTATAGATCTTATAATCTTATTCACATTATGACTTTTCTTTTCATAGCTTAAAAACAAATTCACCTCAAATTTAAATAAGTCTTTTTCACATTCAAATTATGCAAAATATGTCAAATCCTCATTTATGAAATACTTTTGAATTTGAAGTTTCATAAAGTACTCATTCACATTCGTCTTCTGTTATGTTGAAAAAAATATGTAACAAACTTTTTTTTTTAAGTTATCCAATATTTTGTTCAAATAATAAAGAGTTGAGATAATAAAAAGAGAGTTTTATTATTTTGTCTTGCAATAAATAATAATAATATAATATAACATATATTTTATATGTTTAGATTTCTAAGCCAACTAAGCTTTCAATCATTTTAGTCTATTGTTTGCAATATTTTAATTTAACATGAATATATACCACTCTCTTTTCAAAAAAAATAAAATAAATAACTACAGACAATTTAAAATTTTATACTACAATTCAAGTTTATAAAAAGTAACAACACTCAATTTAAAATGCATTAAAAATTATGTGAATGAATATATTGAGTGATACTACATATACAACAAATCAATTTATCACTAATAGCATACCAATTTGTATTATTCGCTGAAAATTTAATATTAATTATAAATATATAAGTTAAATATAAATTAAAATTAGTGCTAAATTTTAAATTAATCTATATATATATATATATATATATATATATATATATATATAATAAGATTATCAAAATTTAAAAAATTCAAATTTACTATTAAATGTATTATCCTTCTAAAACAGTTTACTTATATTAACATATTTTTCATTAAAATAAAATTTATTGAGTTACCAGTGGCTCAATATTCTTGTTATCATTCGAATTCTTTCGCAACATCAAATTAAATAATTAAATCAGTAAAAAAAACATAAAATACTATGAGTACTTATTTTAATAAAATAATAATATAAAAGATAATAACAAAAATTAGCATTCAAAAAGCTAAATGTCTAACTAAATTTCTCAATAAAAGATGATATTTATTTTTCATTTACGTAATCAAATGTATGTATTTTTATAAAAAATTAAACAAAGAAAATAAGAATGAAAAATATTACTTACTTGAATTCAGGTCTGGATATAATAGAAAAAATAAATTAACATGTAATACGATCATCACTCATCTGCATATAATAAAAAATAAAAAAATTAAAATAATTTTTTTTCTTAAGAATATAAAGAATATGAAGAATGCAGTAAATAAATTCATCAATAAAGCTAATGATCACCAACAAAAAAAGAGATGGAAGATTATTATTATATATCATTGTAGGAATATATATAAGAGAGGTTAAGAAGTTAGAGTTTCATTCCAACTCAAATTTCATTTAAATTCAAATTCAAATTCAAATATCATATCATTTTGTTAAAAGAAGACTAATTTATTCTCTTCCATATCCTTGATTTTTTAAATACAATGCATATTTTTCTTATAATCTTTATTTTTGAATTGAGAGAAATATTTGAAATCAATGAGACAATTCAAATATTTTTGTAGTTATCAATAATGGAATAAAAGATTACCAGTTTGTTACTCTTCCTTATCCTTGCTATTTTACTTTTTTTCTTCTCTTTTTCCCGTTTATCTTCTTTTCTTTATTTCTTTTTTTTCTTTCTTTTGTTTGTTTGTTAAAAAAAAAAACATAATAAAAATTTAGTTATCTAAATGAATTGCAATAAAGAAAAGTTTAAAATAATTGCATAAATAAAAGAAAAAATTTATCTAACTAAATGAAATTTCCACTCCTTTCTTGAATTATCTAACTAAATGAGTAAAATTATCCTTCCCAAATCCCTAAAAATATGAAAAACTAAATACAAATCAGTTCACATCCATAAAATAGGCCAATTCCACAAATTTAGTTCGGAAACTTATCTTTTAAAAGAACTTAATTTAAGTTTAAGTGCAAATATTTTATCCATATATTCAGAATTGTTATTGTATAATTCAAATTCAATGTTATTACCTAATTTAATAATATTGTCCTAAATTGTCAAATGACTATTCAATAACTTGTCACTTTACTTTACCACATCATAAACTATACATCATAAACTATCTTTCTTTATTATATATTGATAATTATTATTATTATTATTATTATTATTATTATTATATTCAAATATATTTTGTAACATCTGAAAAGGATAAATTTATGAAATAGTAATAGTTCATATAAAACTCTTCAATCATATGTTGCTAATTTTAATCTAACAGAAAATTTCTTTTTTCTTCTAAAATCATAATATTTTCAAATTCAAATATTTCTAATCTTTTAATTCAAAATTTTTATTACAATATTATTAAGCTTTGTCCTACAAATTGCCATGTGGCTTCTCAATAGCTTATCACTTGGCTTATTCTGGTGCTTCGTCCTCTGCTTTATAATATATATATATAGAAGATATAGATATAGATTTCTCCCATATAGTTCTAAATATTATTGCTTTAATAGTTAGTGTAATAAAAATTACTTTGTTAATTAGTAGTCTTGTTATTAAGGAGATGATAATAGAATTTGAAAAGGCAAAAAGAAAAAATAAATTAATGTAGAGCCCACATCTTCACGTGATTGTACAGAGTTTCTTATCATATGAAACATGTTGAGAAAAATTAGAAATATCTGTTTTGTCTTCTTTTAATAATACAAATTACTTTTATGTTGTTGATGGTGACTCTTTTACGTAATAGCAAAAACGAGAGTCAATTTCAAAACAAAAATGACAATTGGAAAAGAATCTGCTTTTGGACCGGTCCTTTTAGTCGGACTCATTAATTTCAGCAGATTTCATGGTCCATGATATCATTATTATTGCGTTTTAGGGTGCGTTTGGTAGGAATGAAAATATTTTTTATAATTTTTTTTTTTTAAAAGATAAATTATTTTTTACTTATTTTCTCATATTTAATTGGTAAGTGAAAAATATTTTCAATTTTTTTTCTAATGTTTAGTTGATGAATGAAAAAATATTTTCTAAAAAATATTTTTTATGTTTAGCTAAAGAGTAGAAAATACTATTTTTTAGAGGGTAGGTTGTGACTGCGAAACGGGGTGGGGATGGGTGGGAAAAGGTAATGGATGGAGGTGGAGGGGTTAGGGTAAAGTGAGGATAAAATTAAAAAAAATTAATTTTTTTTCTAAAAATTGGGGGTGTGGGAGGGAATGGGGTGGGGTGGGGGTGGGGGTTAACATGGGGGGTGGATTGGGGGTTGTTGGGGAGGGGGGTACACAATTTTTTTCTTAAGAAAAAAATTTGATTTCTTTAAAAAAAAATTGGAGGGGGTGGGGTGGCGTGGTGTGGGTGGGAGTTCAGGGTGGAGTGAGATAAAAAAAAATTAAAATTTGTTTTTAAAAATAGGGTGGGGTGGTGTAAGAAAAAATTTAAACAAATAGTCTAAGGTGGGTTGGGGTTTGGGGGGGGGGGGGGGGGTGAGTGTGCGATTGTGGTGGTTTTGAAGGGAGTGAGGAGACAAATGCAATTTGTGTGTGTGTGTGTATTCGCGACGAAGTCACAAAACAACAACAACAACAACATACCCAGTGTATTTCCCACACGTGGGGCTCCTGGCGAGGTAGATGTGTAAACGCAGTCCGTACACACTACTATCAGAGGTGAGGTAGAAGGCCGTTTCCCAGATAGACCCCGCTCAAGACAAGACAGTCTCAGAATTAGGCTAAAAAGGAGCGAAACAGAAGATTACAGGATACAAAAACATGTATATAAAACACAAAAGAGCACGCTCGGGAGTAATATGTAGTTAACAAAACGAACAGACAGAACAGAACACTGCCCGACATCAAAATACTACTTACAAGGACATTCCAAGAACAAAAAAAAAACTAATAAGCGACGCCACGATTAACTAAGTCGGGACCAACAAGGAAAACACTCCTACCTACTAGCCTATCACAGCACTTCTACCTACTGTCCTCTTCTGACCCAATCCCGCCGTGCCTCCCACCCTTCCTATCTAGGGTCTGTCTTCGGTAAGCCCTGCAACTGCGCCAATGTCTGTCCGAATCACACTTCCCAATATTTTTCGGTCTAACCTTCGTCCTCTCCGGTAACCATCCAATAGCCAACCTCTCAAACCTCCGCACTGGAGCATCCGTCGCCTCTCTCGCTTAATGTCCGAACGCATCTCAATCCTCGCTTCCCGCATCTTATCTTCCAACCGTGCAACCCACCTTCATTCTCCGGATATCAATCATACCTAATCTATTCTCCTAGTAACCCCACATCCATCCGCACATCCTCAATTCCGCACCTGTCATCTTTTCTGAATATGGAGTTCTTTATGGCCCAACACTCTACTCATACAACGAAACTGGTACCCCGACACCACCACTCTGTAGAATTTGCCTTTAAGTTTAGTAGGCACCTTCTTATCGCACAAGACTCCAGATGCGAGCCTCCATTTCATCCGCCCAACACCAATACGATGGGTGACATCCTCATCAATCTCTCCATTTCCTTGGATAATAGACCCAAGATACTTGAAACTCTCTTTCTTTTGGATGACCTGTGTATCCAGCTTCACTTCTACGTCATCATCCTGAGTCGCCTCACTGAACTTGCACTCCATATATTCAGTCTTGGTCCTGCTCAACCTACACCCCTTAGACTCGAGGGTCTGTCTCCAAACCTCCAACTTAGCATTAACTCCTCCGCGAGTTTCGTCAACCAAAACTACATCATCCGCAAATAACATGCAGAATGGCACCTCACCTTGTATTTGCCGCGTCAATACATCCATTACCAAGGCAAATAGAAAAGGGCTCAGGGTCGATCCCTGGTGCAACCCCATTAACACGGGAAAGTGCTCTGAATCCCCTCCCACAGTTCTAACGCGAGTCTTTGCCCCCTCATACATGTCCTTAATCGATCTGGTGTACGCCACGGGTACACCTCGAGCCTCCAAGCACCTCCAAAGGACCTCCCTAGGGACTTTATCATACGCCTTTTCTAAATCGATGAACACCATGTGCAAGTCCTTCTTCCTTTCCCTGTACTGCTCCACCAGTCTTCTAAGGAGATGAATAGCTTCTGTAGTCGAGCGTCCTAGCATAAAGCCGAACTGGTTCTCGGAAATAGGCACGATCTGTCTCAACCTCAACTCCACCACCCTCTCCCAGACCTTCATAGTGTGGCTTAGCAATTTGATACCCCTATAGTTGTTGCAACTCTGAATATCGCCCTTGTTCTTGTACAAAGGAATCATCGTGCTCCATCTCCAAGCTTCAGGCATCTTTGCCGTTCTGAAAATACCCTCAAACAACTCGGTTAGACACTTCACACCTGTCTCCCCCGAGCTCTTCCAAAAATCAACGGGAATCTCATCTGGCCCCGTCGCCCTACCCCTACGCATCTTACGAATCGCAACCTTAACCTCCTCAACCCTTATACGGCTACAACAATCATAGTCACGACGCCTCTATGAGTGTGCCAAATCTCCCAGCACAAAGCTTTTGTCCCCCTCTTCATTCAAGAGTCCATGGAAGTAAGACTGCCATCTCTTTCTAATGAGTACCTCATCTACTAGTATTTTGCCATCTTCGTCCCTGATGCACTTCACTTGATCAAGGTCCTGAGTCCTCCTCTCTCTAGCCTTTGCTAACCTGTATAACTTCTTATCCCCACCTTTATCCTCTAAAGCCGCGTATAAGCTCTCAAAGGCTGCCGTTTTAGCTGCCGTTACCGCTAACTTAGCCTCCTTCCTAGCTATCTTATACACCTCCCTATTCCTTCGCTTCTCCTCCTCATCCTTACTCTCTACCAACTTCGCATATGCCCCCTTTTTAGCCTCCACTTTTCCTTTTACTTCTCCATTCCACCACCAGTCCCCTCGATGCTTGCCAGCACGACCTCTCGAGACGCCCAATACCTCTCTAGCCGTCTCCCTTATGCAACTAGCAGTCGTATCCCACATATTATCCACATCCCCACTACTCCCCCAAGCCCCCTAGTCATCAACTTCTCCCCTATTTCCAGTGCACTGGCCATAGTCAGGCTACCCCATCTAATCCTAGACCGGTCATCCACAATCCGCTTCTTTTTCTCCTTCTTGATCTCTAAATCCATCACTAAGAGTCTATGTTGGGTCGAAAGATTCTCACTTGGGATAACCTTGCAGTCTTTACAAAGACCTCTATCACCCGTCCTAAGGAGCAAAAAGTCTATCTGAGTCTTGGCCACCGAACTATGGAAGGTAACCAAGTGCTCCTCCTTCTTCGGGAAACTAGAATTAGCTACTCTCAACCCAAAGGCTCTAGCGAAATCCAAGAGTGCGGCTCCCCCTTCATTCCTATCCCCGAAACCAAAGCCTCCATGCACGTCGTCATAACCCCTCGAAGATACCCCGATGTGCCCATTGAAATCCCCTCCAATGAAAAGCTTCTCAGTATCAGGCAAACCTCCCACTACCTCGTCCAAAACCTCCCAAAAGCGTTTCTTCTCCTCATCCAAGCCCGCTTGTGGTGCGTACGCACTAATAATGTTCAAAGTAGACCCTCCAAGGACTAACTTAATTGACATCAACCTATCGTTGACCCTCCTAACCTCCACCACTTGCTCTCTCAACTCCTCATCCACTAGGATACCTACCCCATTCCTATTCCTCACACTCCCTGAGTACCACAACTTATACCCGTCTACCTCTCGCGCCTTAGTGCCCACCCATTTAGTCTCCTGGACACACGCTATGCTAATCCTCCTCTTCCTTAGGACCTTCACTAGCTCTATGGACTTCCCGGATAAAGTCCCTATGTTCCAAGACCCTATTCTCAACCTAGATGTTTCCTTAACCCCCTTACCTCTCCTTCCCCTCGCCCCCGCCCCCGCCCCCGACCCCACCCCCGACCCTGCCCCCAAACCCGAGTGCGACCGATGACATGACCCTACTCGACCATCATCCACCAAAGCCACTAAAACGTGCGCTATAATCAAGGATAAACCAACTCCACCAACTACTCTATACTAAACAATTATATCACAAGAAAAGCAAAATAAGGTACTAGAGACAAGAACTACACTACCAAACACGATATAGAGCCAATAATTTGCTTCCAAAATACAATACACGTCAAAGCCAATATAAAATGTAAAAAACTAGACATCGAGTGTTAAAGCAATGACAGAAATGTCAACCTAAATAGGCTATCAAGAATGCGATAAAAAAGTCCAAGCAAATGTGAACTACTGAGGACGAAAATAAAGCCTAGGGATAGAAGTCACCGGGGTCAAGCTGTGAGGAGAGAAGGACGGTCTGCTTGCTAAAGTGGTTGGATTCCGGCAAGATGAAGTGTCGAAATTGGTCGCCGGAATCTTGTTGTTCGCCGGAATCTGGTTGGTCGCCGGAATTTATGCTAGATCTGACTCGGGAAAGGAACCTGCAAAAAGAAGAAATCGAGACAAAAGAAAAAGAAAAGAAAACAAAGAAAGGAGAACGTCGCCGGTAAAGATGGCGGCAACCGGCGGGAAGTCGACAGCGGCGGCAGCGGCGTTCATCAGAGCCTCGATGGTACAGATCTGGTGGTTGTTTGTCGGAGCTTAGAGCTTCGACGGGTTCGTCGTTGCTGCGGCGAACAACGGCGGTGAGTAGCGGCGGCCGGCGGCAGCAAGCTTTTTGGCGGCGGCAGCAAGAAGCCCAATAACGGAAATTTTAAAACACAATACCAAGATTTCAGTTGCTGAGCAGTAATTAGTAAATAAGGGTCGATTTTTTTTAGCAAGGTACAAAATGTATCGTCGATTTAGGCAATTGGACGTGAATAATTTGTTAACTTGTACATGGATCCTGAAATAGGGAATGTCTAATTGAAATAACACTGATGAGAGAGTATTGAAATTTGAACTTGTAATTTTGTAGTACGAAATTTGCTTCTTGGCTTCTAAAGAGGACGAGAAAATCTGCCAACAATTTTACCAAACTTTACAGTATGTTAAACACGTTTCCAAATTCCATTATGAATCTTGTATTCGAACAAAAAGATGAACAATTTTAGTATTGCCTTGAGCTCAATTACTGCAAGTAATACAAGAGTAATACAAGTTGTATGCGAAGAATGCGAGTTGTATGTTTCTCCCCTTTATGATGGTTTAATAATTACAATAGTATCTTTCAGGCATCTTCTATAAGGATCTTTTATTGGAGAAGTCATTTTTTTAAATTTTTTTGACCAATCAAATACGAAAATAAATAAATATATTTTCCTCTATACCAAACACACCCTTAGGGGTCGTTTGATAGGATGTATTAAAAGAAATAATACATGTATTAGGTGTGATATTATATAGTCCTTTGTTTGGTAGGAATTTTGGCCATATGTATAACTAATACATGTATTAGTTATACACCCTATCAAGTATTATAGGGTGTATAACTAATACATTGCTATCCATGATATTAGTAATACAAGGCTTTAATACAATGGGATAAATGTAGGAAAAGACAAGAATGCCCTCAAATTCTTTTAATCATTTTTTGTTTATTTTCTTGATTTTATGTTTTATATTTATATATTATGAATCACATATTTTTAATTTATTAAGTTGACAACTTACCCTCAAATAATTTAAGTGAGAATATCAAAAAAAAAAAAAAAAAAGAATAATAAAGCTTTGCAAAGAAAATATATAAAGCTCGTAAATTTGATGGATAACTTAAGGTGTGTACTTGTATGTTATAGTTAACTATTTGATAATAAGCTAAATATTGAAAACTAGTTCAAGTATTATCATTGAAAAAGAACGATTTTTACAACATCCTTTTTTTTTAGAGATGTTTGAAATATCACTAATGTTTACAAAATAATTGAAAAATAGTTGTAATTTAAAAATACATTATCGAAAAAAAACTTTATGACAATAATTCAATCTTTGAATTTCATATATTTTTAATTTATTAAGATGACAATTTATCCCCAAATAATTTAAGTGAGAATATCAAAAAAAAATTATTTTTCATTTTTAAGAATGAATAATAAAGCTTTGAAAAGAAAATAAATAAAGCTATAGAATGTAGAGGGTATTTTTGTAAATAAATAATATTTTTTTAGAAATATAGCCATATATGTTATTTTTAATACATCAAATCAAACACTGGATAAGAAATAAGTTCAGCATTACTAATTTCAGCACTACTAATCTCAATATTACTAATACACTCTATTAAATATTATTCTTATACACTCTACCAAACGAGACCCCTTAGTGCATAATATTTGGTATAGTGTGACAAAGGTCCATATTGATACTCCCACAACTTTCTAAAAATTTATACTGCCGTATTAAAGTGACAGCACACGGTCAATTTTAATTTTTCTGCAAGATTTTTTAAAATTTGTTAATTTAAAAACGAATAATCTGACTAATTTGCCCTTCTATTACACTTTTTAATCTAGTTAATTTTACAAAGATCTTTATTATTCGACCCGTTTCTCCATTAAAAAAAAAAGCTTTACATTGAAAAATACTAACTATGATCTATGATCTAACTAATCTTAATTGGGAATAGTTTGAGTTGACTGTGTTTTGAAAGGAATATAACACTAGGTTCATGTTTATGTTCTTATTGAATTTAACACTAGCTAAGATTCCCTTCTATTTTTATCTTCGTGAATTGGATTTTTGTTGGTGAAGAAAATAAATCAAATTGAACTGTAGCTAAACTAGCTACTCCCTTCATGACATTTTTTTTTTAATCCGTTTCAAAAAAAATATCATCTTATTATAATTAAAAATAATTTAATTTATATTTTTTTTACTCTTAATAAGATAATTTATAGTCACATATATATCTAAAAATTATTTTAAACTATAAATTTAAAAAAAAAAATTAAAAAAATACCGTGTCAAGATATCACATAAAATAGGACGGAAGTATAAGTTTGGGAATTTCTGCCTTGGCAAATGGGCACGTGTAACAGCCGTTACGTTTACTTTCCCCCAACTTCAATTTTTTTTAAAAGAGAAACACCATATAAGCCAAAAAATCAGAGGTCCCACCATAAATAAATGACAATTTCACTTAAAATCTTTCCACAAAATTAAGATTTTTGACATATTTAAGTCAATAAAATAAGGATTTTGGCTCGAATTTAAAAACAAAGCGACATAGACTTGATTCAAAATAATCCCAAATAACTTCCGATCAAGACTAATAAACCTTACTTCCTCAATTCACTTTTACTTATCTATTATTTTTAAAATATTTTTTTATTTTTATTAATCACTTTTAATATATTAAAAAAATAATATTTTTTCATTATTTTACTCTTATTATTAATTACTTATTCTCTAAAATATTTTCTAGTACCTAAGTATTAAACAAATTATAATAAGAATAGTATGATAAAATAATTATGTTAATCATTATTCTCTTAATGAGTGTGTCAAATCCAATATATTACACTAGGGGTCATTTGGTAAAGTATATAAAAATAGTGCAGAATATGATGCATTAGTAATATTGATATTTGTTATACTTGCATTAGCAATGCTGAGATTTTTCATATGCAGAGTTTGATTTGCTGTATTAAAAATGATATGCGTTGCATACTTTTTTTAAAAAAAATATTTGCTTACAAAAATACCCTTCACAAATATGGTGGAAGGGATGTGAAATATTTTTAAGGGGCAATCGTGTCTTTAATCATGCTAATGCATGCATTAAAATTTATTACATTACTAATATCAAGAATTTTGAGGTATTAATAATACACACTTCTATACACATTAGTTATACATAAGCTAAATAAATATATCAAATAAGATACTAATAATATGCGAGACTAATACATGTATTATTTTTGTTAGTACACTCTACCAACCGACCTCTAAATTAGGAGTGAACGAAGGAAGTAAATATTTAGGAGTATTATTTATTCTCGATCAAAGAGTTACTGTATTTCTACAATATCCTAATTTTCTTGTAGATTTGAAAGAGCTGTTGCTGCTGCTTTTGGACCCCGTCTTTTTACTCAGACTCTTCAATTTTCAGCATACCTATGACCTTTTAAAAAAAAAATTACTGTCGTATTAAGATGACCTACAAAAAAAATTAAGTTAAAAGTGATCACCTAAAAAAATAAAGTAATTAACCTACTATAATAGGAAAACACATGGATAGTGAAACCTTTTTATTTTTCGTGGACAGTCGGTCAGTATATATAAGTTATAGGGTTCATTAATTACGAATTAGTAGCACTTAGACTTAGGGTGTGTTTGGTAAGAAGGAAAATGTTTTTACACGAAGAAAGAAAAAATAAGTGATTTTCTTACTTATTTTCTGGGGTTTGGCTAGTAAAAAAAATATTATTCCAAAAATATTTAGGTATAGGATGGGCAACTGTGACACCAAACCTGGATCCCCATCCTTTAACACGGACTTGGACCTCTGTCCAGACTCCGATTTAAAACCTGGCCTGACCCCAACGCCGACCCGAGATATGATCATATCCTCGACCCGGACCCCAACTCAGAACTTGATCCTTAACAAGATATTAGTGTAATCCTAACGCGAGATCGGACAACCCACCCCAACAACGACCCACGAGACCCAATGCCGACTCGAGACCTAACTTCGACTCTGATTCATGACTCTGTCCCTTGACTCGGGACTCGAGATTGAGTCCCAACCCGACCCCAACTCGAGACCAACTCTCGACCCCCGATCCAAGACTCGAGATCCAACTCTCAACCTCGATTCGGGACCCAGCTCACTACCCCAACCCTGGACTCGACTCCTGACATCGACATAGGACCTAACACTAATCTTGATCTAGGATCTAACTCCCGATCGCGACTCATGAAAATGACCCAAGACTAACACTCATCCTGATTCGACTCCCGACTAGGGACCCCACTCTTGACCCTGACTCAGTATTTGACTCGATCCCAACCTCGGTCTGAGATTCAACCCGAGCCAGACTCGAGACCCAATCTAGACCCCGAGATCAACTCCCGACCACTCTTGATCTGAGACCCTAGATCCAATCCAAGACCTGACTCCTGACCTCGACTTGGGACTCAACCCCTAATCCCGATACCGACTCAGGACTCAATCCCGATCTTGAATCAAAACTTGCTTGACCCTGACCCGACCTCGACCCTGACATGGGGTCGAGGTCGAAAGTTGGGTTCGAGGTCTAGATCGGGATCGGGGTCAAATCTTGGGTAGGTGTCGGGAGTCAAGTATTGGGAGTAGGGTCCCGAGTCCCGAGTCGGGGTCAGGGTCGAATCCTTGGTTGGTGTTGGGAGTCAGCTCTCGGGTTGAGGTCGGGTCCGGAGTGTTGAAATTTACTTTTCTTTTACTCTATGATCTACATTAATGGTAGAATATTTATTCTTTTTCTTTTTTTAGTCTAAAAATATTTTATAGTATTTACTTTTCTTTCAAGTCTAGGATTTACATTAATTGCAAAATATTTAGTTTCCTTTTATTCTAGTATCTACAAGGAAAATAATATATTCTCCTTATTTTATTCTCTTTAGTTGCTTATAAATAGTGATGTACTCTTCTATTTGAATCAATGCAAGAATTAATACAAAGAGTTATTATTCATTCTCTCTTTAGTTTTCTTTCTAGTTTCTTCAATTCCATAACAGAGTCCCTAGTCGGGAGTTGTGTTTTGTGTCGGGGTCGAGTGAAAGAGTGTTTTGATTTTTTTTTTTAAATTTTATGTAGGAAAGTCATTTTCCTTAAATTGAATGAAAATAGGTTTATTTGGAAAATATTCAAGTCTAGCAAACATAAGAAAATTGAAACCAAACACACCCTTAGTATTAGTACTATTTTACTATTTAATGTTAATTTTGACCCTGACATGTTATACATTTTCTTACCATTATGTTACTGTATAATTATTTTTTTTGTTCTATAGTTTGGTAACATAGTGGAAAAGGTATTGCTTGGTACGTACAGTTCTATCACATGTTTGCCAACCTTTTCTTCTGTCACACTCACAGCTCAGAGATGTTATTAAATAATCTGAAAAAATATAGCAATAGTAGTACTACTAAAACATACTCACTTTGTTCATATTAATTGATCACTAGCTATACTAAAAATAATTATCTCATATTAATTAATTATTTTATTAAATTAAAAAAGTATTAGTTAAATTTTTTAATATTATTTTTATAATTAATTTTTATTAAAGTGTTCACAATTATTTGTAAAGTTCTAAAAAAGTTTCTTAAGAGGTGAATTAATAAAATTATTTTTTTATTTATAATTTTTTAACATACGTGTAAAAAGAAAAGTGACCAACTAATATGGAATGGAGGAGTATACTCCAGTATAATCATTTCCCAATGCACTTAGGGGTCGTTTGGTAGCTAGTAAGAGTTATGCAAGTATTAGTAATGTAGAGATTAGTTATGAGAGAATCTATGTATTATTTATGCAGATATTAGTTATGCAGGGATTACTTATTCATGTATTAGTTATACATGTATTATTTATTCCATCTTCTATCATGCATAAAATAATACATAAATTCCCTCATAACTTATACATGTATTCGTTACGCAGATTTTCTAAATTGCAAACCAAACATTGTATTAATTTTATACATGAATAACTTAACTCCTAACCAGCTACCAAACGACCCCTTAAAATATAATACTCTACTTATATCATCTGGAAGGACTAATTAAATCTGAGCTACTTAGCAACGCAGAGTAATTAAATGCTTATCACTGCATGAATTTATGGTACCTTTTAGTATTATAAAATATAACAAACCGCCTTCTACGTTTTTTATAGTGTATATATGTAATACCTTGATTGAAAATAAAATAGTATACCTTGATTTGTCTGTTTCTACGCTTTAAGCAGCATAACATACATGCCCTGAGGCCCGACTAATCTTCAAACACTATAAAAAAATGCTATTTCTCAAATCCCATAACTAATTAAGAGGTAATCTTACTTATTATAAAGTAGTGTATATGATTACAGAGTTGAATTTAGAATTTAAGGAATGGTTGTCCATAAAAGTTATTTATGTTTCTTTTTGAATAATCTTTTAATTTATATGAAAATTAATGTTTACCACTAAAATTTGTTAATTCAGTTTAAAATTATATCTAAATTTATTTAAGCATGAATATTATTTTAAATATTTTTATATAAAAAATATAACCAAAATACAATTCTATCTTCAATACCAACTTCATAAATTTTAAATAAACTGAAAAATATTTAAAATTTATGACCAAATGCCTATTAATATTAATATTAATAGATAATATTTATTATTTATATTTTAATATATATAAGTGATTTGAGTTAAAAGTAATTTGCTTTATATTAATAAAAAATAATATTTAAATTCATTTACAATTTAAATAGAAATGTCGCTATAAAAATATCTATCTTTCTATAATTATAAATAATTTAACTTTAAAAATACTCTTTTATTTTTAATAAAATAATTTATAATCACACAAATATCTTAAAATTATTTTAGATCATAAATTTTAAAATATTTTATTTTTTCCCTTAAATTTTATACCTAATCAAATACTTTGTTCGTTTCTAAATAAGTGATTGTTTAACCTTTTCATTTTGTTCCGGCTTTCGTAACTCCCAGGTAACTTCACCCTAAGCCTACTATACCATCTCCCGCTTCAAGGGCTGAACTTTTTAACAAAAGCAGGAGTCAAGTTTTGAGCCGGAATTCTTGGGCTTCTGTCGAGAAGTGATATTTTAGATAATTAAAAAGATATTAGTAATGTTAAGAAATTATTAAAGAGGTATATTATTTTAAAAGTATGTATTAAGGAGAAATTAGTAAAAGTAGTCTTATTTTATAAGAATAAGTAGTTTCTTTGTCTAAACTATGGAGTAAAATGATATTTGCACGTGGCACCAAAAGCAAACCTCGCTATCAATGAGCGGCTAATACAACGTTGAAGAACCCAAATGGTAAACTTTGTGTTTGTCTCTTCATGGCAAGTTCATGTGTGGATGAGAGAAATTTGTTACTTATCTTATGCTGTTACATACTTTCTACTTAATAAGTTTTCTTCTTCTTCCTTTTGCAGGAGGAGACTAGACACTAGTTAGGTAATTGTAGTCATGGGGGCTGCTGATTCATGGCTCACATCTCTTGATTGTTCTGTTTCTTCCATCCACTCTTCACATAATTCTTCTTTTGTCTTAGGATTGCTTAAGTTCATTTTTCTTTCACCATGTCCTCAGAGGATTCTCTTATCATCTGTTGACCTGCTTTTCTTCTTCTTCCTACTAATACTAGCTGTTAAAAAGCTATTTACCAAGAACGAAAATTCCACCTCTTCCATTAATAAACCTCTCTTATTGGAGGAAAGGCCTCAATTTAGGGTTACCTTTTGGTTCTATGGATCTTTAGTTGTGGCAGCTCTTTTAGCCATAACTTATAGTGTTCTTTCCATATTATCCTTCAGTGAGGGTGTTCAATCAACATGGGAAATGGCAGAGGCTCTTTTCAGGCTAATTCATGCTGTAACTTATCTTGCCATTTTTGTTCTAATTGTACACGAGAAGAGATTTGCTGCTGCTTCTCATCCCATGACACTTCGTGTCTATTGGGGGATGAGCTATCTTGTAGTGCTTTTGTTTGCAATTACTGCTATTATTCGTCTATTCTTTACTGGATACAATTTGGTATTGAGTATGCGAATGGATGATATAGTTGTCTTGGTTAGCCTTCCCTTGTATTTGTATCTTCTCGTTGTTGCAATAAGAGGATCATCTGGAATTTCACAACATGAAGTTGCTGGAAACTCTAGGTTGATTCTTATGGATCCTTCTGTGAGTGGATATGGAGCAGCTTCACTGTTTTCTAAAGCAGTGTGGAACTGGATGAATCCGTTACTTAGTAAAGGATACCAATCCCCTTTAAAGTTAGATGATGTGCCTTCGCTTCCATCTGATTTTCGAGCTGAAAGAATGGCAGAGTATTTCGAAAAGAATTGGCCTAAGTCAGGTGAAAGTGTGAAGTATCCTGTACTAATGACATTATTCCGATGTTTCTGGAAAGACATTGTTATAATTAGTATCCTTGCAATAGTGCAGTTGGTTGTTACTTATGTTGGACCAGTTCTTATCCAAAGTTTCATTAGTTTTACTTCTGGGGATAGATCAAACCCTTCTGAGGGCTATTATCTAGTATTAATTCTATTGGTTTCAAAAGTAACTGAAGTTCTTACTTCACATCACTTCAGTTTCAAATCTGAGATACTTGGAATGAAGCTTCGGTCATCCATTATCACTACTTTATACAAGAAAGGGCTAAGATTGACTTGTTCCTCTCGACAGGCTCATGGTGTAGGACAAATAGTGAATTATATGGCTGTTGATTCCCAACAGCTTTCTGATATGATGCTACAGCTGCATTCACTATGGATGATGCCATTACAACTTGGAGCTTCGTTACTTCTCTTGTACTATTACATGGGTGTTTCTATGTTTGCTGCATTTATTTTAATAGTTGGAGCTATGATCAGTACACTGTTGATTACACGCAAAAACAATCACTACCAACTCCAATTGATGATAAAGCGCGATTCAAGGATGAAGGCTATAAATGAACTGTTAGGGAACATGCGTGTCATCAAGTTTCAGGCATGGGAAGAACACTTCAAAGAAAAAATTCAATCTTTACGTAATGAGGAATTCAGTTGGCTTAGTAAGTTCATGTACTTGCTTTCTCACAACTTGTCAATACTGTGGAGTATGGGACAGGTCATAGCAGCTTCTACATTTGGAGCCGCAATAATTTTCAAAATCCCTTTAGATGCTGCTACAGTATTCACAGCAACAACAGTTTTTAGAATTTTACAGGATCCTATAAGAACCTTCCCGCAGTCCCTTATGTCACTTTCACAAGCCATGGTATCTCTAGGTAGGTTAGATGGATATCTGACAAGCCGTGAATTGGATCATAAAGTTGTCGAAAGAGAACAAGGCTGTAGTGGCAGGATTGCAGTGGAGGTGAAAGCTGGGATATTTTCATGGGATGATGATGGTGATCAAATTGTTCTGGAAGACATAAATGTTGAAGTCCAAAAGGGTGAACTTGCTGCAATTGTTGGAATGGTTGGTTCAGGGAAGTCTTCTTTGTTGGCATCAATTCTTGGTGAACTCCATAAGTTATCGGGAGAGGTAAAATCACCTTTTTTCTACTTAACATGTTGAACATTGGTTATCTGTGAGAATTTGGTTGTGCTTTTGTAGTTCTCTGAAGCAAACTCCAATTTTGTTTTATTCATCTCTTTTGCACTGGTAACTTCAAAGTGATTCTGCAGCAAGCAAACAAAATGGAGTTTACAAACATCATCAACGTACAGTTTCCTTATATGTTGTCATCCATTGAAAGACATCTAAGAAATCCGAGCTCTGAATTATTACTGCTAGTCTATTGTAATTTCTTACACTTGTCCTACCATACAGGTCAGAGTCTGTGGAAGCACTGCTTATGTTGCCCAAACCTCATGGATACAGAACTCTAGTATCCAAGAAAACATCTTGTTTGGTTCACCAATGAACAACCAACGATACAAAGATGTACTACGGGTTTGTTCTTTGGAGAAAGACTTGGAAATTCTGGAACATGGAGACCAAACTGAGATTGGAGAACGAGGAATCAACCTCAGCGGAGGTCAGAAGCAGAGGATACAACTCGCAAGAGCAGTATATCAGGACTGCGACATCTATCTTCTTGATGATATATTTAGCGCTGTTGATGCTCAAACTGGATCAGAAATATTTAAGGTCACACCAATTGACATATCCGTGAAAAAAAAATAGGAAGATGATTTCTCTTGCATAGTTAACTACAGTAAAATCTTTGAATGAGGAAAAACTATGCTATGTAACTGATATCGGTTTGTGCAGGAATGTGTAAGGGGAGCTTTGAAGGGTAAAACTATAGTTCTTGTCACTCACCAAGTTGACTTCCTGCACAATGCAGATCATATATTGGTAAGCACTGCACCACATTGACTTACTTTGCATAGCAACTCGATCAAGTATATCAAAGGCTTTAGTATTCCCTTTATATAGT
The DNA here is from genome assembly GCA_003996215.1 of Jaltomata sinuosa. Lineage (NCBI taxonomy): Eukaryota > Viridiplantae > Streptophyta > Magnoliopsida > Solanales > Solanaceae > Jaltomata > Jaltomata sinuosa. The sequence continues at coordinate 164,754 of QJPP01003026.1, read as the reverse complement.
AAGGAAATGAAGAACAAATTATTACTACAGTTGAAAGATGCTGAATTATCATTTCTATTTTTCTAATGTAGAAGTTGCATTCAAATTCAGAAATGTCATTGAAAATTTCCAACCTCATTGTCTTCTATACCAACAGGTCATGAGAGATGGTAAGATTGTGCAGTCTGGGAAATATGAAGAGCTTTTAGAATCGGGTATGGAATTTGGTGATCTTGTTGCGGCACATGAGAACTCAATGGAGCTCGTGGAAAGTAGCACTGGTGCTTCTGGTGAGAATCTCCCACAAACACCAAGATCACCTCATCAACTAACCCCAAAGTCACCCCAGAAATCTCAAGTGGAAGCCAATGGTGGAAGCAGTTTTTTGGACCAACAACCAAAGGGTAGTTCCAAGCTTATCGAAGATGAGGAAAGAGAGACTGGTCATGTCAGTTTTGATGTCTACAAGCAGTACTTCACTGAGGCTTTTGGATGGTGGGGAGTAGCAGCTGTAGTAATCATTTCTGTAATTTGGCAAGGGTCCTCTATGTTGAGTGACTATTGGCTAGCATACGAAACTTCAAAGGACCATATATTCAATCCTTCTCTATTTATAGAGGTTTACTCATTCATAGCTGTCATTTGTTGCATTTTTGTGGTCGTCAGATCATTTCTTGTCGCGTTTTTGGGTCTCAAAACAGCTCAACGTTTCTTCGATCAAATTCTCGATAGCATATTGCATGCTCCAATGTCATTCTTTGACACTACTCCATCAGGAAGAATATTAAGTCGAGTACAGTATCTTCCTTCACCAGATTCTGATTTATGACATGTATAGAATCTTGCTTCACTGATCTAATGGAGGATTTTGTTTTTCAGGCATCAACTGATCAGGCATATGTTGATATTCTGATTCCACTGTTTCTAAGTATAGTGCTTCTGATGTACTTCGCATTAATTGGCATGCTGTTCATAACATTCCAGAGTGCTTGGCCAACTATCTTCCTTATAATCCCCCTAGTTTGGCTCAATATCTGGTACCGGGTAAGATAAATTCTGATTGGAGTGTCATTGTCTCTATTGCTATTGGATAATTCCATCTTCCTCAACCTTATTTCTTCACCGTTCATTCTATACTTAGCAAAACTTGGCAAAGTTTGCATTGAATGTCTTAGCTAGTTTCTTTTAACTGCCACCAGGATATGCTGCAAGAGTTATATGTTTATAAATGAAATATACATGATATAATCTAAGAGCTAACATATTACACCAGTACATCAAGCTACAATAATCACAAGACCTAACATATTACACCAGTACATCAATCTACAATAATCACTGGAAGGCCAAGCAGACACCAATTTCTAATTTCTGGTGGTATAACACATGAAATATTCTAGTGAAAAAAAACTGTTCATCATTTAGGGAATGATAAGGTCATACAGACCTAGTTACAGTTGGGGCAGTCATTTCCTACTATTGCATATTAATTTTCCTTTTTCATTTTTCATCTGACATGCAGAGATACTACATTGCATCCTCGCGCGAATTAACCAGACTTGGTTCAATCACCAAAGCTCCAATCCTCCATCACTTCTCTGAAACCATATCAGGCATCATGACTGTACGCTGCTTCAGGAAGGAAGATAAGTTCTTTCAAGGAAATGTTGACAGAGTCAATGCTAATCTACGGATGGATTTCCACAGCAATGCATCAAATGAGTGGCTAGGTCTTCGCCTAGAGTTTATTGGTAGTATTTTGATCTGCATTGCCACCATTTTCATGGTCTTGCTGCCAAGCTTTGTTATCCCACCAGGTGAAATTCTTACATCAGCATTGGTTTGACTTCATTGACAATGAAATAACGTGGTCACCCATTTTGATGATTAAGTTAAGCTTCTCCATGTCCTGGTACTGATATAAATGAGTTTCGGAAGTATGGGAAATAAAGTTCAGTGAATAGATTAAGATAATCTGCTGAGAATTCATAATGCATTGATCTAAATTTCTCTATTGCTAATTGATTGATTCATTTTATCTGTCATTAGAATACGTTGGCTTGGCACTATCCTATGGACTGCCTCTAAATGGTGTTCTCTTTTGGGCCGTATACATGAGCTGTACTGTTGAGAACAGAATGGTTTCAGTTGAAAGGATAAAGCAGTTCATAAGAATACCATCAGAAGCTTCATGGAGGATAGCAAATTGTCTTCCATCTTTACATTGGCCATATCATGGTGATATTGAGATCAATAACTTGAAGGTGATACTAGCATGACTACCTAAGTTTATCAGTTCATGAATCATTTTCGAGCTTCTTTGTCTTGTCACGAAGTTAGCGGATTAAAGCTTTTATGATTGCTTATAGCAAAATACGTTGATGATATTCATCATCATAGACCCCTATATTCACCCTTTAGGTCTCTCCTGCCTCTGAATGCTTTGAAAAGAAAACTATGTGCGTCTTCTTTGCAGGTTCGGTACAGGTCTAATACACCACTGGTTCTGAAAGGAATCTCCCTCAGAATTAATGGAGGAGAAAAAATTGGCGTTGTTGGCCGGACTGGTAGTGGGAAGTCCACTCTCATACAAGTATTCTTTAGGCTGGTGGAACCTTCAGCTGGAACCATCATAATTGACGGTGTTGACATTTGCAAGCTAGGACTTCATGATCTTAGATCACGCTTCGGTATCATTCCTCAAGAACCAGTTCTATTTCAAGGGACAGTTAGAAGCAATATTGATCCGCTAGAACAGTATTCAGATGATGAAATATGGAAGGTATGTAAAGAATTTTCATCTAATGATGTCATATCTTTTAGCATTTCCGTCTAATCAAATAAGTCTCTTTTCTTGCAAGCTAGTAATTTGAAAGATTATTGTAAGCCTTGATAATATGAAATCTCATAGAGGCTTTTCTTTTAACTCTTTTTTGTATCTGTAGAGTCTTGAACGCTGCCAATTAAAAGATGTGGTAGCAGCAAAGCCAGAGAAACTTGATGCCACAGTGGTAGAAAGTGGAGACAACTGGAGTGTTGGACAAAGGCAACTCCTTTGCTTAGGGAGAGTCATGCTCAAGAATTGTAAAATTCTGTTCATGGATGAAGCAACAGCTTCTGTTGATTCTCAAACTGATGCTGTCATACAAAGGATCATCCGCGAGGACTTTGAAGCCTGCACTATTATCACCATTGCTCACCGAATACCAACCGTGATAGACTGTGACCGCGTTCTCGTTATAGATGATGGTAAGTCTTTCAAAGGACTGAACAGAGCGGAATGTGTACAGATGATTCATTTAACTTATGTCAACTTATTTAAGATTGATGCATACTTATTTGTTGGTTGATTGTTTGTTACATTTGACACTTCAGTAAATAAACTATAGGACAATCTTTAGAGTCACAAGCAGATTGATCTTGCCATTTTCAAGATTTTGATGATGTTGTGGTTTTGACAGGATGGGCAAAGGAATTTGAGAGACCAGCTACCTTGCTTGAAAGGCCATCACTGTTTGCATCATTGGTTCAAGAGTACTCCAGCAGATCAACAGGTGTCTGAATAAAATTACATAACTTTGGATGTTTGAGTCCAATTAGCAGTAAGTGACATGATATTTTCTTTGCATCTCTTTGTCAAATAATTATAGCTCTCATTTCCAAATTTTGTAGTCAGACAATCTTTCTCAAGTAATGTGTTATTTGTTACTCTCTCCATCCCAAAAAAATTGGCATTATTACTATCTCTAGAATCACAACTGGATTTCTTTACTATGATCTCCCAAAACATTTTTAACTATAGCCATTATAATTTATAGTGGAATTATGAAACGGGACAGTTAAATCAGGCAGTCTAATATACTAAGTTTCAGATACAGGAATAGAAGAAGGCATATGATAATCAAAGAACCCTAAGATGAACAATTAACTTTCTGGTGGAAAATGAGGTGGTTATTGGAGGTGAGGTCTACTGCCAAAGGGGGATTAAAAAAAGGGAAAAATACATAGTTACCCTACGAGCAAACTATTTACGGTTAAATATCACTTTGCAGAAAATGTCCCTAACTAATTACAGAAAATGTCCCCTCTGTAATACCTTGTCGGTATATTATGATACCCTATGGTATCATGTAGAACTGCACTTTTTTTGGAAGGAGTAAACAAGAAATAACTAAGAGAAAATATTAATGATTTCGTTGATTTTTTTTATTTTGTCTACTCTTGTTCTTTCTTTCTTTCTTTCTCATTTTTTTCTTGTTTATTTCCTTATTCTCTTTTTAGTTCATTTTTTTTATAAATCATGTTATTCTTTATTTTTTTTTCACCATAATCTAATTTCATATACAATTTTGGCTCTTTTTTAATTTTTCTGTTCTTTTTTTTTTCATTTTATTTATTTTTATTTTTTCTAATTTCATTTAATTCTTTTTTTTTCTTCTCCATAATCTAATTTCATTCACTTTGTTTGCTCTTTTTTCATTGATGTATGCTTCAGTCGTTCAGTTTGACACTCTCCAGTCCTCCATGATACCATTACGGTATTCAAGGACAAATTTAGCTACAAAAAATGAGGCATGAAAATCTGTGGCGTTCTCGTAAAATTAGAATTTAATGTATATATTTTTTAAAATTAGTATAATATTACCTGCTGAAATTCATGCTACAAGGAGATTGAATGGTGCACTTGGTTAAAGATTGATTAAAGATTGAGTTATTTACCTTAAGGTCTAGGATGCAATTCTCACTATATACATTTTTTTTCTTTTTTTTGGTAGTGCATTCATGTTATAAAAATCCTAAAATTGCATGTAATATATTGACAAACGTCTGATCAATGATTATATGTAGGGCAAACACCAGGTCAATAATATATGCATAAAAAAATAATCATGCGAAAAATATTGCAGATTTAAATAGGTGCAAGCAAATATAGAACAAGAGGAAGAATCTTTTTTCTAAGAATCAGAGAAAAGTGAGGAAAAAAAAATTGAAAGTTGATTGCGAGTGAATCAACAAAATTGAATGTTAGTGACAAAGTGCATCAACAAGAGTTGGAGAAAAGTGCTCCAACAATAGAATGTTGATGAGAAGTATATCAACTATTCAAAGTTGGAGAAAAGTGCTCCAGCGCACACAAAAAATATTAACGAATATTGATGAGAAGTGCATCAACTATTGAAAGTTGGAGAGAAGTGCTCCAACATGATCAAGAAAAAAAACGAGAGTTAAAGAAAAGTGCTCCAACAATTGAAGATTGAAGAGAAGTACATCAATAATTGAAGATTGATGAGAAGTACATCAACAATTGAAGATGGGAGAGAAATGCATCAACATAAACAAGAAATCGAAGATTGGAGAGAAGTGCTCCAATACAATAACCATGACGAAAATAAAAAGGCAAAAGTATACAATTTTGAATTACAGAAGAATGCTGAAATAATAATTCAAAGTTGGAGTAGAAAAATAAATTTATTAATAATTTGATATTTATTTAATTCATGTCTCGTTAGGATTTATTTCTCCTAATTCATATTGAAATAAATTTTGTAATCCTAATTTAATTTAATTTTCTAGTATTACTAGTTTCACGAGGCCCGTGTTAAGCTGGACCCAAACTCATTAAAGAAATACAATTTATATCGTAATGGATGATTGATATAATCTAGTAGCACGTTAGACACGCTTGTTTATAAATCTTCATAATTATCAAAAAAAGTAGTCACATAATTAGATACTCTTTTAAAAAAATATTATTCAGTACGAAGGAAGCTTGATAAGGAAATTAACAAATACCAAATTAAAGAGATACAAGCGATTTGATATTTCATAAAATAACATGATTTAAAGTATGTAAAATATTTATAACTCAGTGAAGATCAAACAATATACTTTCTTCATCCCATCACATTTTGTTTTTTGAAAGATAATTTGACTAAATTTTAAATTTAACTTGAATTAGAATTATTTAATATTTTAAACTAAAATTAGATATTCAAAAACTATTTAAGAAATACTATAAATTTCAATTCTCCTATTAATATAGTGATTTTTTTTAATGCTATACCTAAAATAAATTTAAAACAAATATTCATAAGCACACGTACAAGATCGCTAATAAAGTAAAAGATTTTAAAATTATACTTGAAATAATTTTAGGATAAATCTTTATAAACACGTATGAGGTCACTAAAGAAATAAAAAATATTAAAGGTTTAAGGATAAAATATATAGTAAGACCTAATATATGCTCCGACGATAAAATAAAATTTGTCTTTAAAGTTGTCCAAATTTTATCGTCTTATTTTTCAAAAGATAATTTAACTAATTATTGGAGCTAAATTGTGTTAAAGTAATTGAATATTTTAAAATTAAAAATTAGACATTCAAAACTGTATGAAAAATAAATACTGTAAATTGCAATGCTCCTATCAACATAGTGATTTTTTTTAAAAAATATTAATTGAAGTACATATAATTTTATCCTCAAAAAGTAAAATGTGACAAATATTTTAAGATGAAGAAAGAAAATAATTTAATAAAAAATAAAAAAAAAATATTAACCAATTACAAAGGCCCATATGGTAATTCTTAAAAAGAGAATTAAACAATAGCCACATGTAACAAAGATTGAGAACTTGGTATTAAGCAAGGCTCTCTACAACGAACATAGAAAAACCCTAAGAAGCTTGCCTAGATCACCGAAAAACCATGGCCACGACGGCCGTTGGCCAGCCTCCACCACTGGAGGTTGGACTAGCCATGAATATCATATCCAACACAGGACAGCCATCGACGACATCTTTTGTCAATACCCTAAAACCCATCATCCCAATCCAAAAATCCATCCCTATGAAACCTATTGCATATCTACACGGAGAACCATGTGTGGTTTGGGAGGAAGAATAGGTAGATCAGATGATCATAAACGAGGATTTGCAGTATGCAGTAATTGGTAAATTCTCCTATAGATGGCCTGAAATACAAGATCTCAGGAGACTCATACCTAAGCAATGTGAACTAAAGGGTGAAGTAAATATTGGCCTACTTGGCAACAGATATGTACTCATACGGGTCACTGAACTGGAGGACTATGTCACGCTACTCTTCAAGCCGCAATTTTACATAACCTACCAACACTAAAATTACCCCATGAGAACCCTTAATTGGGATCCACTTTTCAACTCGGAGGAGAAAACATCAATTGCAATAGCCTGGATATCATTTCCCTCTCTCCCACCAAACTTTTTTGGCAAGGAGGCTATTTTTTCTTTGGCAGCTGTTGTTAGGAAGCCACTACAGGTAGATATGGCTACTAGGAACAAAACTAGACCTAGCTGTGCAAGAGTCAAAGTGAAAGTGGATCTGCTAAAATGGGTGACAATCAAATATGATTATGTGCCAAAATACTGCAAATCCTGCAAACTGCAGGGACATAATGAAAAGAAATGTTTTATCATTCATCCAAAACTATATCCAAAGGAGGAAGAAGAAGAGGGCAACAATAAGGGAAATACAAAGAAGGAAACAAAGAAGGGTGAAAAAGCAGACAAAGAGGCAGGGAAACAAGGTTAAGGGGGCACTCAGGAACACAAAGGGAAAGGGAAGAAGGAAGAAGAATCATCCCAAGAACAAAGAAGGAAAAATAGCCCAAATAGAGGCAGATACCCCCACAGGAGTAGGGTGGAACATATATAGAACCCGAGACAAGGGCAAAACAAAAAGCAAGAAGTCATAATAACAAATAAGTATGGAGCATTAGGAGACAATGAGGAAGAAGAGGCAGACAAGGAGCACTCAAAAGGAGAAATTAAACAAGGAGAAACAGGAAGTACACAACACCAACAATCCAGTAAAGATCCAGAAGGAGATAAAAAAACAGGAAGCAGCCCAAGCAAGCCACTCACAACAGATGAAGGAGTTGACAAGGAGAAAGTAGGGGAAATTGACTCAGCAGCAGAGACACAAGGGGAGACTACAAAAATGCCAGCACTGCTACTAGTGGAAGGGACCCCAGGTAGCAACAATTCCAAAACAAAGGAATCATCAACAAGAGAGGAAAGATCCAATAGCCCCCCTACCAACAACAGCAGGAGGGGAGCCTCAGATTCCAGCAGGCAGTGAAGAGTTATCACCAACAGGAGAAAAGGACCCATCAGTCATCAGATAAGAGTGAAGAAACAATGCCATCTAAAAAAGGGGGAACCCCCCACAGAACACCCCAAAAATTCACCAACTCTCAAAGCAGGAGATATACAAGAAACAACAAGAAGAAGAGGATGAGAGTTTGGAGGGTATCCTTGAGGACATCAACAAAAAAAGGGATTTTTCACCCAGGCAGACAGGACAACTCAAGGGCAGAAACAAAAAGGGCATCAAAGAAAACATACTGCATACACAAGTGAACACAAGGAGTAAGAATGGTTTCACCTCTTTATCTGATCAATGATAGACAAACTACTCTTTTGGAATATTAGATCGTTTAGAACTCAAAATGCTTTTGAAAGACTAATGGACCTAAACAGAAGACACCACTACTCATATATTGCATTACTAGAACCATTTCAAACCCAGAGGAGATAGATAGCTATAGGAGAAAATTGGGAATGCAATATGCCAAATTTAACTACTCAGCTAAGATATGGACTTTCTGGACTGACAATTGGGAGGAAGAAGGGTATACAGACACAGTCCAACAACTTACTATCAACTTCAGGTTGAGGGGAACAAGTGAGAGGTTCAAGGTTACTGCAACATACGCAAGGTGTAGTGCATTGGAAAGATTAGAACTATGGGAAAATCTTGAGGACATTCCAGAGAATACAAACATCCCCTAGCTGGTGGGAGGTGATTTCAACACCATTATAGATAAAACAGAAAAGATGGGAGAACTGCCAGTAACCTAAAATGAAACTACTGATTTTGCACAATGCATTTGGGCCTGTGCTCTGAATGAAATAAAGTTTAAAGGGAGCAGTTACACTTGGTGGAATGGAAGAATTGAAGAGGCCAACATTTTCAAGAGGCTAGACAGGGTCTTTGGAAATACAGAATTCATGAATAATCTACCGGAAAGTGAGGTGAACCACCTAATCAGACAAGGGTCAGACCATGCCCCTCTTCATGTGGTTTGCAACACCAACCAGGAGACAGTAATCAAGCCATTCAAATTCTTAAATTTATGGACCAAACATTAGACTTTTAAAGAGGTGGTGGAAAGAAGTTGGGGAACAGAAGTAGCAGGATCACCTTTTAAAGTAGTGCAAACTAAGCTGAAAAGATTGAAGTCCACACTGACAAGGTGGAGTAGAGATACTTTTGGAAATGTTTTTCAAAGGATTGACACCCCAGAAGATGTGATCAAAGTCAATGAGATTCAACTGAAGATAGCACCAACAGAGTCAAACAGAGCCACATTGAACAAATCTAATGCTGAGCTAAAGAGATACCTTAAAATAGAGGAGGAATACTGGAGACAAAAAGCTGAAATGAGATGGTTCAAGGATGGAGATAGAAACACAAAATTCTTCCATTCATATGTTTAAGGGAGAAGGAAGAAACTGCAAATAACAAAAATCACCACCAGGCAGGGGGATAGGATAAACTCCACACAAAACATAGGGGAATAAGCAGTTGCAGTGTTTAAGGAGCAGTTCAAGAAAGGACAAGAGAGTACAGATCTAGTTATGCTACAGCACATTCCCAAGCTGATCAACACTGAACAAAATGAAGAGATGGAAAGGATGCCCACAATGGAGGAAGTAAAGTTGGTGGTGTTCTCCTTAAATGGAGACAGTGCAAGTGGCCCTGATGGTTTCTCAGGTGAATTTTTTCAGAGTTGCTGGAACATTATTGGAAAGGATATCACCAATATGGTCAAGGCCTTTTTCTGTGGACAAGAACTGTCAAGGTACATCACTCACACCAACCTAGTGCTAATCCTAAAGAAGGAGGTGGTGGAGAATTTTGGGGACCTCAGACCAATAAGCTTAAGTACCTTTGCCAACAAGATTATTTCAAAGGTGGTTCAGGAGAGAATGATGGTTATTTTACCAGTAATTATCTCAGTAAACCAAAGTGGCTTTGTCAAAGGAAGAAAAATCACAGAGAATGTTCTGTTAGCTCAGGAGATAATCATGGATATTCATAGGAGAGACAAGCTACACAATGTGGTGGTGAAGCTGGACATGGCAAAAACGTATGATAGAGTTTCATGGAAGTACCTTCTCAATGTACTTAGAAGGTTTGGGTTCTCAGAAAGAATCATAGACATGGTGCTAAGGCTGATTAGCAACAACTGGTACACAATACTTATGAATGGTCAATCCTTTGGATTTTTCCAATCATCTAGATGGCTAAAACAAGGGGAACCCCTATCACCCACCCTCTTCATCATTGCTGCAGAAGTTCTGGCCAGAAACTTGAATAGGCTATTTGAAGATCCAGAGTTTAAAGGCTATGGGATGCCAAAGTGGAGTCCTAAAATTAATCACCTATCATATGCAGATGACACCATATTATTTTGCTCAGGGCAACCTGTCTCTATCAAAAAGATGATGAAGATCCTAAGAGGGTATGAGTTGGTTTCTGGACAACTTATCAACTTGGATAAGAGCCTGGTTTATCTACATGAGAAGGTGCCTATTGGGGTAAGCTATCAGATAAGTAGAATAATAGGAATAAGGATGGGATCCTTCCCATTCATATACCTGGTGTGTCCAATATTCTATGGAAAAAAGAACAAGACTCACTTTGACAATCTGATCAAGAAAGTTGCCAAAAGAATTCACTCATGGCTAAATAGACTATTGTCATTTGGAGGAAGGTACATATTGATTTCACATGTGTTACGGTCAATGCCGGTGTATATGCTCTCAGCCATGAACTCCCCCAAAAATGTCATTGAACAACTTCATAAGATCTTTGTTAAATTTTTCTGGGGACACTCTATTGGGGCTAAGAATAAACACTGGCTATCCTGGGAAAACATGTGATATCCAAAGAAGGAGGGTGGACTAGGTTTCAAATCCCTACATGGCATGTCAAATGCTTTATTTGCAAAGCTCTGGTGGAACTTTAGCACCTCTACTTCCCTGTGGAGTACTTACATGTGGAACAAATACTGTAAAAAGGTTCACCCAGCTATGACATAGGGGTTTAGCTCATCACATGTATGGAGGAAGATGATAATCATAAGGGAAGAGGTGGAGCATGACATATGGTGGAAGGTGAAGGCTGGAAACTCAAGTTTTTGATTTGATAATTGGACTAGACAGGGAGCTCTGTATTTCATAGAAGGGGAGAATTCTATTGATGAAGAAATATTAGTTCAAAACTTTGTGACATATGAGGCATGGGATACAACAAGACTACTAAGTAAACTGTCCTCAAAATTGACAGAGCACATAGTAGAATGCATACAGCCACCTGACACTGTGAAAGGAGTTGACACACCCTGGTGGATGGGAAATACCCAAGGAAGATTCACAGTGACGTCTGCCTGGAACTTAATGAGACAGAAGGAGGAAAGGAAGGACTATGAGCTCATGTGGAGTAAGGGGCTACCCTTCAAGGTGAATTTCTTCCTTTGGAGACTATGGAACAAGAGAATTGCAACTGATGACAATCTCTAAAGAATGAAAATCCCAATTGTCTCAAATTGTTGGTGCTGTAAAGGAGTAACAGAGGAAACCATGTCACACCTTTTTTAACAGCTCCCATAGCCATTAGACTATAGAGGCAGTTTGCTAATTTTGCAGGTATAAACATGGAAGGAATGCATCTGCAACAGCTGATAATCACTTGGTGGAAACATGATGGACCACCAAAGCTACAAGTGATCTATCAAGCTATGCCAACAATTATTATGTAGGCACTTTGGAAGAGGAGAAACAATATAAAACATGAAGACAACACCACCTATAATACCATGGTGATGCAGATACATGACATGGTGAGAAAATTGGTGAAGGTGCAATATCCATGGATCAGATTGGATATTAGAGAGTGGCCAGCCATAATTAGCAAGCTCAAAAACTACAGGCCTAGGCTATACCACCTCAAGGTCATATGGAATCTACCTAGGAGTCACAAGCTAAAATGCAACACTGATGGTGCATGCATGATGGAAACCCAGGTATGAGTTCATATGGATTTTGTATAAGAGATGACAAAGGAAACCTTGTGTATGCTAGAGCTAGGGGCATAGGAGTAGCTACTAATACTGAGGCAGAATCCATGGACATCTATGATGCCCTGAATTTCTGCCAAGAAAATGATCTAAAAGAGATCATAATAGAGACAGACTCTCTAGGCTTAAAGAAGATGATTTATAGACAATGAAAAGTGCCATGGGAGATTGTGGAAAGAATAGAAGACATAAGGGATATACTTTATCAGCTAAATGCCAGCATAGTTCATACATTCAGAGAGGGAAACAATTTAGCAGATGCACTAGCAAATACAGTAATTGACCCATGACACACAAAAGAGTATCACAGTTTTCAGGATCTTCCAAGTAACCTCAGAAAGATACTCAACATGGATAAATCACAAATCCCTAGCCTAAGGATCAGAAGCAGAAAAATAAATACACAACAACAATAATAGGCACAATCAAGATAATTACCATAAAACAGAAATCCAGTCAAAGATACAATACCAACATGGCAACTATTCACAGAACTTACATCCTAATCCATGATTCACCATTAAATCAGCTTAATAATAATAGAGTACGCCTGGAAGAAGACATTAAAGCTGAGAAATTACAAGCTAGGTTTGAAAGCTCTAGCCATCAAAAAAACTTCACCAAAAAATAGAGGAAGCAGACTGAAAGCTGCCAGACCTATTCTACGAGCTGCTTCCAAAGGTGAGAAAGCCAGTTTCTCTGAGCTAGGATCACATGTCCGGAAAACAATCCGAGATGTATGATGCGGAACCGACATCCCTGTTTGGAATAGGATTTTCTCGAAAGGGACCGGATAAGCACTCGCTGTTTGCTAGTACCAGAGTTAGTATCAACAGATCTCTATGAACGTAACCTTCCACCTAGCTACGCCCAGCTGACAAGGAAGACCAATAGTGAACAAAAGAGATCGAAGAAATGGAGAACAGGAAAGGGTTTTGACTTACCAGATCTGAGAACTTCCAGCAACCTTCTCCGGTCCCTTGGGGATAAACCCCGACCACCTGAGATAGAGTGACGGTCAGAACTCAGGCGAAGGACAAAACTGACAGCTAAGGAAGAGGAGAGAAAAGGCTTACCAGGTACGAGTGAAGATGATAGAAAGAGCTACCATCAGTACAATTCAAGGCACAAGAAAGATAACCCACAGGAGGAGCACTTCCAGCTGAAAATTTCTCCGACAACACGGAGGCAACATCTCAGTCAAAGGAGCAGAGGCGGTAGAAGTGGAAGAGACAATGGAAAGAGTACTCAGTACTCCTTAACACTCGGTAAATATTTGTACATATTTTTATTTTCTTTTTGGGCCACCAGACTATGGGCTGGCCTTTTTTGTGAAACTTGGCATTGGGCCAATTTTTTGCTTATTATCAATAAATTTGATCCCTAGACCGATAAAATCTAAATAAAAAAAATAGCAACATGTAAAGCTTCATACCATTAAATTTTTATGTGAGGACTACAAAAAGTTTTGATTGAAAAACAATCCTTTTTAGTTGGAAGCTAACCAAATAGTTCTAGTATAACTAAGGACTACAAAATTCATTACATTGTCCCTTATATATAGTAGTAATAATAGGGGTACTCTGCCACATATTCTCTTTTAGTGAAGAACTGTGAGAAAAAAGAAGAATTATTTGAGTTAATGAATAAAATATTTTAATTAAAAAAAAATAAGACAAAAATATACAAAAATATATAAAAGAAGAAAAGCACAAAAGAGGTATTTAATGCTTGTCATAGAAATAAAAGGTCCTATGACATTGCAATTAATATTTGTCAAGAAAAAGAGAATAACTTAAAACTCTTCTTTCGTATAAAAAGATTTTCGGGTAATTTATTTGGGCCGCTTGAACATTTTAAAAATTTATTTGGAAGGGGACATTTGCTCCAAAATTGAGGAAGGTAAAAAAGTGGTAAAGCTTTTAGATTTTAAAATCGTTAAAAAAAATAACCCAGCCACTTAAAAAGATCGAGAAAATATAGAAGCAAAAGAGTTGATGCACCAGTGAAAATAACATGCTTTATTGAATTATTTCCTCATTAAATAGTCAATATACAAATCAAAAGTAGGTAAACATGTTAAAAATAAAGCATGTCCTATTTGCTATTCTGAAAATCAATAACAGCTAACAATTACATAAGAAATAAGAATACCAATTTGAATACGAGTTTTATCTAAAAAATTAGAAAAAAATAATACAAATCACATGCATTTATTCAAACAATTTCTAATACTCTTAGAAAATGTAAATTTCAATTCTTTACATTAGAAGCTCGAATTTGCTGACTAGAGGTGGCTTAGTAAACATGTTTGCTTGCTGATTTTTAGACTTATGATGAATTAGAATCACTTTTCCCTTTTTCTGCACTTCTCTCAAGAAATAAAATTTGATGTTGAAATGTTTGATCTTTCTATGAGACATCATATAAGATATTATTTGAAATTGTAATAGTTGTCTGATTATCGATTAAAAAAATCAGTACTTTTCTTTTGTTTCATATAAAAATTGGCATGATCAGAATTTAGCCTTTGCAGTAGATTGTGCAATAATTTTCTATTTTTTAGATGATCATCAAAAGATTTTTGAACCTAGGCTGAAATGATGTCCAGAAGTATTTATTCATAGCATCAACATATCTAGCTTAATTACTATTCAAGAATTCAAATAACTTCAAGTTTTGATACTTTTTAAAGTTTACATCATAGTCAATAGTATTTTGATATATCTTATATATTTTTTTGGCTGCTCTTAAATGTATTTCACTTGCACAATGCAATAAACGAAATAAGAGATTTACAACAAATAGAATATTTGACTTTGTTACAATGAGATACAATAAGCATCTGATCAATATTCCATAATAATTTTCATCAACTTTGTAGACTTCATCTTAAAGTTCTTCTCTTTTTGATTCATCGATATACTCAACGACTTGCGTTTCTCAATTTGAATATTTTTTAGAATTTTCTTTGCATATTTTTTCTAACAAATAAACATTTCACTTTTACTTTGCTTGATTTTCATTTCAAGAAAATAGGTCATATGATCAAAATCTCTCATTTTAAAAATTTGTATCATTTTATTTTAACTCTTCAACTAGTCTTGATTATTTTCTGTCATCAGAAAATCATCAACATAAAGAGATACAATAAAAATATTATTGTCTTTATGTTTTACGTAAAGGCTGAATTTAAATAATTATTTTTTAAAATTCAGCTTTAACAGATAATAATTATCCTAATATTTCAAGCTTTGGTATTTATTTTAGATCATAAAAACTTTTTTTAAAAATAGACTTTATCTTCATATTGTGTTTCATAAATTGATAGTTGCTCGACATATTTTTTTCTCTAATATGTCATTGAAGACTGTTGGTTTGACATCGAGTTAAAATATCTTTCATTTTATTAGCACTGTTATTGCGAGCAATAATTTAACTGTCTAATTGTGTTATAGGAAAAAAAGTGTCAGAGTATTCAATATCATAAATTTATCTATACTCTTTAACTATAAGCCCAATCTTATATTTTGTTGATGAAGCTATCTATATTTAATTTTTTTTTGAAAATTTATTTCACACCATTAACTTTTCTTTCTTCAAACCTGTTGACTAACACTCAAGTTTTATTTTTATCAATTGTGAAGATTTCATTCTTCATTGCTTTCTTTCATTTTGGGTCTTGAAAAACTTCTATAAATTTAAAAGGTTTCATAATTATTATATCACATCTCTAATAAATATCGAACAATAATCTTCTATCTTTTATTGGATGATCATCTTCTAGTTCTTGGTGTCATTGTTCAATTTTTTGCTCTTCAAGAGAGATAAAATTTATTTTTAGCGTCTAATTTTTGCAAATTCTTTCAATCCTATTATTCATTCTCACTAAAATAAATATCTCTTGTTATTGTCATCTTTCATGTTTGAGAATAATAGACCTTGTAAGTTTTAAAAACTCTGTTATAATTCTCAAGATTGTATAAAATTACCTTCTTGTCAAGTTTGTCACGTTGTGAAACTTGACAGGTGAGAGATATTTCATGTCAACATGTTATTTTTGCATTGTACCACATAGAACATGATTTTTTTTTTTGTGAAGCATTAGTATAAGAAGAATACTTTTTTAAAGGCTTATAGTCATTTCATCTAGTCGATTCTCAATATAAAGATATGACCTGAAATAACAATCTAAGAATTGAGCCTTTTAAACTTAAATCAAAGTGTGACAGACTTTCAAGTAAGGGTGACAACGAAATCGATAGCTACCAGTATTGATATCGGTCCATATCAGTCCGCTATCGATCCTCTACCGATTCGTCGAATTTCGATGGGAGAAGGGAAAGGGGGTGTACCGATAAGGATAGGGGGACAGGGTTGAAAAAAAACTATTGATCGTTCCCGATTTGATCCGATTTGGATGCGAGAGTTTTTTTTTTAATAATATATCCGTTGAGCTAGCCGTTGGAAATGGCTAGTGGGCCCCATTCAACGGCTATAATAACTCCACGCCCCCCTCCCCCCCCTCTCCTCAAAACACCCCCTTACCCCTAATTTTATTTAATACCTCAAAGTTTTTTAAATTACATTTTAATTTTATTTTTTAATTATAAATATCACCACTTCTTCATTATTTACTCGCACAATTACAGATCTTTTTTTTCTACTCTCCGATCTATAATTCTCTACTACAATCTTTATTAAATTGTTAATAAAAATATTAATTTTTGTATTATAATTAATTTGCTTATTTTTCATAATTTAATATGAATTTCAATAATAAAAATATTGATAAAATTAAAAAAATAATTTTTGATATGGTCACTAATGCATTATCCAAAAAAAAAGTAGGTAGTTCTTCTAAAACTAGAAAAGTGACTCAAATAAGAATTACGAATTATTTTACGGATGTCGATGAATCTGTTTTTAATATTAATAATAATATTGAATTAGATCATGAATCTTTGCAAAAAGGTTTGGTAATTTTGATGAAGAAACAGATGAAGTAAAATTTGAAAATGATAATGATGATGATGAAACAGAGCCACCTACTAGTCCCGCTACTAAACTATTCCCTTCCCCTCCTACTCATGCTCCCCCTGTACATCCTACTAGGGTTAAGTTCAAGGCTGAACGTCCTAAACAATTTGTTATGTGATAATTTCTTGATTAAAATGAGGATAAAACTCAAGTTATTTGTAGAAAATATAAACATATTTTGAATCATAAAACTACGAGAAGTGGGGGTGGGACAGGATATTTAAGTACTCATTTGATGAAATATTGTAAACTTGAATTTTTACAAGCTAAGGCTATAGTCGATGCTACAAAAAATGATACCCCCCTTTCTGATGCATCTGTAAGACTAGGGCATTCTAACATGGTTCAATCTAAGTAAGCTCTTCTAATGTTGCTGGCCCTAGTACACATCGCATATAGTAGAGAAATAGATTATGACAAATTAGCTAAAATGATTGCTGTTAGTGGCTTGCCTTTTAATTTTGATGAAAAATTTAATTTTATTCATTATATTCAACTAGTGTATATTCCATCTTTTAAAAGTTTTACAAAAAACATAATTAAAAAAGTTATTTTTGATTATCACGATCAACATTGTCATTATCTTCTTTGTTGTAACACCCCAGGATCCGAACCAGCTACTCGACTGTATTCAGCAAGAAAATTTTAGAAAATCTTAAGTTTTTAGGAACCACGGTTAAAAATACGGATCGTAGTTTGGAACCACGGTCAGTCGTCTCGACCGTAGTTCCAATTTCCAGATGACCCCCAGTTCATGGTCCAAGAACCACGAGTTAGACCACGGACCATAGTTTAGAACCACGGTCCGTCCTGTCACTCGTGGTTTCCCTTAATCAGAGGACCATCAGTCCAGGGCCCTGTAACCACGAGTCACACGATGAACCATCGTTCAGGAAACGGTCCGTCCTGTGGACTCGTGGAACCAGAACCTCAGTAAAGCCCCAGGAATCACGAGTCACACAATGAACCGTCGTTCAGAACTATGGTCCGTCCTGTGGAGTCGTGGTTTCCTCGGATTAGAGAACCCCCAAAGCTCTTGGACAGGACCACGAATCGGTTGATGGTCCGTCGTCCAGGCCTACGATCCGTCAACCAAGTCATGGTACCTGAGTCGCGAATTTCAACAGTTCTCTTTTAAAAAATTTCAGGAATATTTCAAACCTTTCCCTTCTATTTTGGCTCCGACTATAAATAGCCTTAGACTTATTTTATTAAGTCTAATCCTCCAAAATAAGTCAGATTCTCTAAATTCAATCTCAAGTCAGAAAAGAGTGTTCTTCTCCAAACTTCCAGACCTAGGGCTTTCTTCTCCAAGCTCCAACTTCATATTTCTTGCAGGGATTGTCATCCACCAGGTATGTGGGTATTCAGTAAGGGTTTAGTTCACCCTTATGCCCAAAACTCCAGTCTCTTCTTCAAATGTTCATGATTTTCAAGATTAGGATTCCTACCCAACTATGCAAATTATTCCAGTACTCTGTCTTTATGATTCCTACATGATTTGTATCATGTTCTATATGAATTGTATTATGTTTTAATGATTTGCATGAGTTTTCACCATAATTTGAGAAACTATGAATTTAGCCCTAAGTTGTGGTATTTTCTAAAGAAATAGCTTTTCCTCAAAATTTATCCTAAACTACTAGTTTTGAGTTAAAAACAAGAATTCAATAAGGTTTCCGGTTACTACAGTATTTCAGAAAACTAGTATTTTCAGACCAGTTAGTTAATTCAGAACTTCAATTTTAAATGAGCGATTAGTCTTCAGTTTGGAGTAGTGTTTAGCACCGAGTTGGACCAGGGTTCAACATACCCTTAAAGTCCCAGAATACGTGCCACCATAGGTTATTTATACCCTCAGTTGGGCCTCAGAAATAGTGATCACATCAGCCATGCCTTTATACCCTGGCAAGGTATATTGGGTCCTCTCGATGGGGCGTATACATCAGACTCCACGTTTAGCTCATGTGGTTTATGTCGGTTAATAAAATCTCCCACAATATTAGTTTAGTAAAGTACCTCAGTCCCTCAGTTTATGCTTGTTATCACATTTTAGTATGTATTCAGATTACTCTTACATTTCAGCTCTTTTACGACTATGATTTGGGCCTATGTACTACAGTATAATTCAGTTTTACAACTTTTCAGTATTTTAGCATATTTACATATTCAGTCAGCTTTGCATATCCCTCATGCTCAGTACATCCGAAGTACTGATGCATACTCTATATGTTGCATCCTATCATGATGCAGGTTCAGGTTCTCAGCTTCAACCTCATGATTAGCTCGCCTGGTGCCATATCAGTGACAGTCAGTGGTGAGTCCTCATCATCCGAGGATGTATCTTTTACATACTTTTTGAGTTAGTCAGTCTGTCTTTACTTTTGGTATTTGGAGTTAGCTGGGGGCTTGTCCCAACAACTCATCAATATTAGAGGCTTTTAGACATAGAGTCAGACTTCGGCTTGTGTAGTTCCCTTGATTTTCAGACAGACTATTATTTCAGATATCTTTAGAATTATTATCTCCTTCTGTTATGTGTTATTCGATATGCTTCCGTTTGTTTAGAATTATATTCAGTATGCTTGTGATATGCCAGTTTCAAGGTTAGCTTGGGGTTACTTGTGACCCTAGGTCCCATTTTACGTCTAGGGGCTAGTCTCAGGGCGTGACAAACTTGGTATCAGAGCATCAGGTTCAAGAGTCCTAGGGTGTCTGAAAGTCGCACTAAGTAGAGTCTCTTTCATGGGTATGAAGTGCGCCACACTTATGAGGAAAAGGCTACTAGGTGTTCTAAGAAGAACTTCACTTCCTTCATTATCTTTATTGTGCGATGAAGTTTAGTTCAGTTTCTCCTCTCTAATCCGTTCGTTATGCATTTCAGATCATGCCTCCTCAAAGAGCTAACGCACGTAATGCTAATGCAAATCCTCCAGCCCCGAACCATGAGGTTATAAATGCAGAATTTCGTAATCGATCCAAATATTAGCTTAGACCATAGCCAATCAGGCTAATCAGCAGGACCCAGTTCCTGCAAATCCAAATGGTGGGTCAGCTGCAGCCCGGGTTCGAGATTTTTTTCACATTTATCCGCCAGAGTTTCTAGGGTCAAGGGTTGGTAAAGACCCACAAAATTTCATTGGCGAGATCAAGAAAATTCTTGAGGTGATGCAAATGATGGGTACTGATAGTGTGGAGTTAGCATCCTATCAACTCAAGGATGTGGCTCATAGCTGGTTCACATAGTGGAAGGACAACAGAGGTGTGAATGCAGATCCTGTGACCTAGGACTATTTTACTGGATCTTTTCTAGACAGGTTCTTCCTAAGAGAGTTAAGAGAGGCTATGGCCCAAGAGTTTATGAATTTAAGGCAGGGTTCGATGTTAGTCCAAGAATATGGATTGAAATTCACTCAGCTTTCTAGGTATACCACACATGGTGGCTGATTCGAGGGCTCAAATGAGCAAGTTCTTGTTTGGAGTATCCGATCTGGTCAAGACAGAGTACAGGAATGCTATGCTATTTGGGGATATGGATATGTCCAGACTAATGACCCATGCTCAGCAGGTTGAGGGAGATAAGCTCAAGGAAATGGCTGGGGATAACAAAAAGGCTAGAACATGCAACTATGACTATTCTCAGCAGAGGTCAAATGGTGGGAATCTCTCATAGTTTCAGTGGAGGTCTGCAGCCCCAGTGGCTTCATCAGCTAGTGCTCCATATCCCAGGCCCCGACAGGATCAGAAGAAGCGAGCACCAAGCTCTAAGTCTCAGGGAAGTGTTTCAGGTAACCGTACTTTTCTAGCCTGCCCCAAGTGTGGTAAAAATCATCCATGTGAGTGTTTGACTAACAGAGAAGGGTGTTTTGGGTGTGGTCAGCTTGGCCATAAGTTGAAGGAGTGCCCTTCTGCCAGGCAAGGACAGGGAGGTAATAGAGTTTAGTCTACCACTTCAGCAGCTCCAACAGGTCGTATAGCTCAATAGGGTACCACTTCCGGCGCAGGTGGCGGTCAGCATCAGAGCCGTCTCTATGCCATGTCTTCTCGCCAGGATCAGGAGAGTTTACTAGATGTAGTCACTGGTTTGTTATCAGTCTTCTCTCTTGATGTTTATGTCTTGTTATACCCAGGGCCTTCTCTATATTTTATAACCTCGTATGTTGTATGTAAATTCGGAGTCAGCCCTGAAAAACTCTTAGAACCCATCCCAGTCTTTACTCCAGTTGGTGAGTTAGTCCTAGCTAAGAGGGTATATAGAGGTTGCCCAGTTTTATTCCTTCATAAAGTCACCTCAGCAGATTTAGTAGAGTTAGATATGACTAACTTTGATGTTATCCCCGGCATGGATTGGCTACATGCCTGTTATGCCTCAATCGACTGCAGGACCAGAGTCGTGAAATTCAAGTTTCCAAATGAGCCTGTTCTAGAATGGCAGAGTAGTCCTCCAACCTCAAAAGATCGTTTCATATCTTATCTCAAAGCTAGAAAGATGAACTCAAAGGGTTACTGTCATGACCGTTGCCGTGGGGGAACCTACTCTAATCCACCTAGATAGGAGAACTCTTACCACCCGAACCAACATGCAATGCGGAAAAGAAAATAAACCATTAAATAAGTCCCTTAATACATGAGAAATCCTTTTACAAATATTTGGAAAATCTTTATACAATAACGTTCGAAAAATAACAACCTTTAGAACTTGCAAAAATTTACTAACAATATAACACAACCTCCCCAGAACCTAGTCTAAGCCGGTACAAGAGCTTCTACAAGATAAGCTTATAACATAAGATGGACACAACTCCCACCATAGAAGGAAGTAGGAGGTGTTGGAAGATCACCGCAATCCTGAACCTGTGAAACATCACCAACCCTGCAACCAGACTATACCCAAAAAGGTATAGCAAGAGTAGAATCAGTACAAACACACTTACTGGTAGGCACCATCGGCTGACCCGAATTCACTCCTACCATCATATAGAAATCAAGATAAAATGCACAAGGTAAATGCTTCACTCCTTTCAACATCACTTTTATCAATCCCCTCTTTCGAGAACGACCTTTCTAACCTTTCGCTGCTAACTCCACCACCCTAGCCTTGACCCTGACATATACTACTTCCCAAGTCTCACTCATAACTAGACTTCTCAAGGTCGCCTTGTCACCCAGACTTCCCAAATCACCTTGATACCTAGACTTCACAAGTCACCTTTAACTTTTACCCCAGTCAACTACTTTGACTAAATATCCAGACTAAATCCGGCCCACTGCCCAACCAAACCACTTATACCCAAGTATTACCTACCATTGTCCGAACTTTACAGGACCTCTAGGACAACTTTACCACATGGTTATATTAACCAACAGCCACACCCAAACTCTCTGTCTTCCTTTATATTTACCAACCACATGCAATTCACCTAACCACTATTTGCACCTCCAATGACCACCATAGAGCTACATCTAAAATCCCTTCTTAGATCACATAACCCGGACCCTCCAAGGATCCTCCATCTACACCTAAGTGCTCAATAGACTACCCCGGTCTACACCAAGACTCACCCTTAGCTTATTAACCACGATAACTCATGACGGTCATTAGTTTACTTAATGATATCAATTTATGAGCACATAACCTCTTTTAAATAGTTCGGACCCACCTGGATCCCCCTCACATATCTAGTGTTAACATGACAAACCCAGTCTATACCAAGACCAACTAATAACATAAATAACTCGGTCTACACCAAGACCAACTAATAATTAACATAATAACCCGGTCTACACCAAGACCAAAGTAATAACCAACATAATAACCCGACCTACACCAAGACCCAACTAATAACCAACATCATAACCCGGTCTACACTAAGACCAACTAATAACATAATATAACAACCCAACCTATACCAAGACCCAACTAATAACCAACATCATAACCCGGTCTACACTAAGACCAACTAATAACATAATATAACAACCCAGCCTACACCAAGACCAAAATCACAACATAATATAACAACCCGGCCTACACCAAGACCAAACTCACAACATAATATAATAACCTGGCCTACACCAAGATCAAACTCACAACAAAATATAATAACCCGACCAACACCAAGACCAAACTCACAATATAATAACCCGGCGTACACCAAGACCAAACTCATAACAAAATATAACAACCCGACCTACACCAAGACCAAAATGCAATATCACAATTTATAAACACAGCTTGGGCCACTCATGGAACCAAATCAATTACACAATGCAATGAATAAGTAAACCCGTACCAGGCATGGTACTCAAGCCAACTGTTAGTATAACCCGTACCAGGCATGGTACCCTAGCCAACCGTTAGTATATCCTGTACCAGGCGTGGTACCCAAGCCAATTGTTAGTATATCCTGTACCACGCGTGGTACCCGATCCAACCATTAGTATATCCTGTACTAGGCATGGTCTTTGAGCCAACCGAATGTCAGTCAATCCACAGTCACAATAATGAACAATCAACTTATAAGCTAACAAGCAAACACACAGTTTAATTCACCAGACTGTAAAATAGGACCCTTAGACATTCCTAAATGATTCCCTAAGCAATGCATCTCATACAAGCACTTAGATAAGAGTACACAAACATACAACATTCACAGGAATCGTTAACCATCACCTACCCTATTTCGGGTACACTATGAACCGTCAAATCTCATCCGAAGACTAACCCCGGTTCGCCCCTTTAAACATGCAGTTAATTACACTTATTCCTGACCCTCTTCCTAGGACCAAATACAACTTGAGAAAACCCTTCCCAGCCTTAGAATACAGCCAACAAATATCCCAATTATACCAATTAGTTCCAGAACTTTCGTTAATTACTAACCTCTTTTTGGTTCCCTGAACCTTCTGATATTCTAGTTCCCGTATTTTATTAGCAAAACCACACAATTTAAGCAATGCCTAGAATATCACAACACCCTATTCCCATTCTACCATTTCCAAACTAATCCAACAATTCAACAACTTCCTCCAGACTCCATGCCCGAAGGCCTAACCATGGATTCTCCCTTTCATTCTATACAATAATAAGAAAATGAAAGCGGTCAATCTACTCTTGGAAGAAACCTAGCCTACCTGGATGCCGAGCAGCTATTCTATGCCCTTTTGGGCTCTGTGAAGGCGTTCCCTGATGATTCTACAGGCATGAATCCATGGTTTCGCATCCTTTTTACCGGAATTCCTCCTCCCAATGGCTCCCAATCCTTGGAGCAGCCTAGGAGGGTTCTTGGAGTAACCCTTGTCTATTTTGGGGCTGAATGGGAGCGAATGAAATTAAAAACCCATTTTTTGGGTTTTCTGGTCATGTCGCTCTGCTATAGCAGTCCCCGCTCCGCTATAACGGTACCACCATAGTCGACCCTACCGCTATTGCGGTGCTGACCAGCATTGACTTTTGCTATAAAGGTAATTTCTCCGCTATAGCGGAGGTTGCTACAGCGGTATGTCAACTGCTATAGCGGTTGACACGGGATAGAAAGTCGTAAAGTCCTCCAAAGTGCCCATTTTACAACACACTTATTTTCTTGACGTTTTGAAATAACCCCTTCATATCAACCTCGATTTCGAGAGTTCTACTTACCCTAATTTGATTCCTAAGTCCCCCAGACTCCTTTATATCTTAGCTAAATGGAAAACTAGCTCAAGTCAAGACTCCATTCCCAATCCTTACCCAGATTGCCCTAGACTATACCTCGCTCCTAAACTGGCTGAGACTAGCCTAGCCCAAAATTTTCAACTCCCAAACCCTGAAGTTTTCTAACCCAAAACATGGCACAAAATGTTTACCCGTAATAACGAACTCGGTCGTTATAGTTACATCTACCATATAGTTCAGGTTAAGGATTTCGAGTCCAAAAACCTCACCTTTCCAGTCAGTTTGTGTAGTTAGTGAATTTCCAGAGGTATTTCCTGAAGGTCTGCCCGGAGTCCCTCCTGAGCGGGAGATCAACTTTGGGATAGACCTTCTTCCAGATATGCAACCCATATATATTCATCCTTACAGAATGGCTCCAGTTGAGCTTAAGGAGTTGAAGGAATAACTCAGAGACCTCCTAGATAAGGGCTTCATCAGACCCAGCATCTCTATATGGGGTGCCCCAGTTCTCTTCGTGCATAAGAAAGACGGCTCCCACATGATATGCATAGACTACCGTCAGCTGAACAAGGTCACAATCAAGAATAAGTATCCCATCCCCAAGATTGATGACTTGTTCGACTAGCTTCAGGGTGCCAACTACTTCTCCAAGATTGACCTTAAATCTGGGTATTATCAGCTCAGAGTTAGAGAGTGTGACATTCAGAAGACAGCCTTCAGAACTCGGTATGATCACTATGAATTTATGGTTATGTATTTTGGACTAACGAATGCCCTGCAACTTTTATGGACTTGATGAACAAGGTGTTCAAGCAGTATTTGGACATGTTTGTTATTCTCTTTATAGATGATATTCTAGTCTACTCGTGGAGTGAGGAGGATCATGCTAATCATTTTAGAGTGGTGCTGCAAACTCTTAAGGATCGCCAGTTATTCGCCAAATTCAACAAGTGTGAGTTTTGGCTGTAGTCAATCACCTTTGTGGGTCATGTGGTGTCTAAAGATGGTATTCGAGTGGATTCTTAGAAGATAGAGGCAGTAAAGAATTGGACTAGAACCACCTCTCCGATATATATTTGGAGCTTCTTGGGTTTGGCTGGTTACTACAGGATATTTGTTGAGGGATTTTCATCCATAGCTTCTCTGTTGACTAGGCTGACTTAAAAGAAGGTCAAGTTCCAGTGGTCAGATGAGTGTGGGAGGAACTTCCAAGAGTTGAAAACTAGGTTGACCACAACCCTAGTCATGACTCTACTAGAGGGTTCAAATGGTTTGGTAGTGTATTGTGATGCATCTAGAGTTGGCCTCGGTTGTGTTCTGATGCAGCATGGTAAGGTTATTACATACGCCTCCAGACAACTTAAGACTCATGAGAAGAATTACCTGACTCATGATCTTCTGTAAGTACCAGTGGTCTTTGCCTTGAAAATTTAGAGACACTACTTATATAGTGTCCATGTAGATGTGTTTATGGACCAGAAGAGCCTTCAGTACGTGTTCACTCAGAAAGAACTGAATCTTTGACAGAGTAGGTGGATAGAGTTTCTCAAGGACTATGACATGAGTGTGCTTTACCATCCGGGTGAGGCCAATATAGTAGCTGATGCACTTAGTAGGTTGTAATGACCCTTCCGGTCATTCCCACGTTAAGTTTTGAAGTCAAGCAAATCGACAAAAGATATCGTAAGACCTTTAACAAATTTCCTGAACTTTGGGTCAAATGTATCAGGACCTTTCTCTCAATATATAAAGAGTTAAAGTCCCCCGACATACCAAATCGAAGGTCTACGAGTCTAGTTTCCAACGCACAAAACCACACGTCCAAATAATCTCGGAGCAAAGAGTTATGACTGTTTTACCGCGGACTGTCTGGCAGAAAACGGGTTGCGAACCGGGTCGCGAATCGGGTCGGGTTAGACTCGATTTTAGCCTCGATTTCACGTTTTAAAATGTCATTTCAGTTCCAAAATAGTGATAAAATATAAGGGAGGATTCCGAGAGAATTCTTGAATATCGAAATCGTGCGTAGGCGAATTACGAGCCTAAACTTAAGAACTTTATTAGTATCGTGCGTGTATTTGAAATATTTATTTAAAAGTTTAATTTGGTAAAAATTATATTATTATACCCTTTGGAAAATATATTTGATACGATATAAGTGTTTACGTATTTACTTTATAAAGTTTTTATACTCCGTAATATTTTAACGGAGATAGGAAATTTAGTTATGTTAAAATTTATTATTATAAATAGTAGGTTTTATTGGAAATGATTTTCTAATAATTATGGTATATTTAAAATATTATATTTATTTTACCACGAATTTACGCAATACCCGAGTTTATACTTAGCGGGGTGAGAGGTTGCCACCTCCACCCCACGTGGAGGTAAAAGAGGTGGACAACATATTGCTAATAACGTAGCATGTTGCCACTTGTCCCACTTAACAATTGCTATATATAAATTTAGTGGAATATTGTGACAATGCTTACTGCATAACCACTATTAGTATTAAACTTGTTCCATTCATTTGGAAAAAATCACCCTTATGTCAGTACTCAGTATGTTCAAATATAATACACTGTTTGTTGTTCTTTGATTTGGACGCTGCATGGGTCGTTCGATGATGGATTGATTTAGAGATGTATCATGAACAACATTATTTGTTGTTGACTATTTATTTGGTCACCGAAAGAAAATCAATTATCTACGTCAAGTTATTCCGTCCCAAATCCAATCCGATTCCGATTAGTTTTGGATTTTCTCGGAGTGGTTCGAGCTTGAACATTGTTGTTTCAGCAGCTTGTCGTCGGACGACAGGTAGGTTACGGTTTAATTTCCTAGACTCCGCATATATAGAATAAAATTGTATTAATGGGCATCCTTGGGTTGGTTTATTAGGTTGGTACCACAGACCTTGACCGCTTTATTCATGTCCGCTATTTTTATTCCTTCGTTGTTTGTAGTATTTGGTGATATATTTTATTTATTTACCCTTGCGGTCCTGTGAGGGCCTTATTGACTCTGGAACATAGACGGTGGAATTTTGGGAATGTCCGCGAGTCCCGGGCATAGAATTGTCCTTCTAGGCTGGTTATGCTTGCTGAGTAGCTGTGGGCCTGTGCAGGGTCGGTAGGTTGATTGTAAGCTGTTGGGCAGCTATTGTTGTGTGTGATCATATCATTTCCATGCATATAAAGAGGTTTTATCGATGTTTTACAGTGGTTTTGGCTTCGGGCCTACTGACACTGTTTTCTAAACCTTGCATGGCCCGGGGGGCCCGTTTTTTATGGAAATGATTTGGAAATGGGTGATTTCACTTGTGGTTTAAAATCATCAGTTTTACGATTATCACTAGACTCGGCAGGGCCGGAGTGCTAGTTGAGTTTTCTTACTACTTGAGATGATTTTTTAGCCTCGGTTGGACCGAGCACATGAGATGACTTTCTACTATTTAGACCCGGCGACGCCCGGGCACCCTTGGAGGGGGTTTTCCGATATTTTCCTACTATTTTTAGTCCTGGACAGG